>OX380335.1:7645704-8245704 GCA_947425015.1 Pterostichus niger | reverse complement strand
GTATATCAAATTATATATGGCATTAAAGTTTCGTGTAGAGGTATAAAAACACTCTGTATATTGCAGAATATGTCGTCTTCACGATGATGATGAAAGGAAATAGAATATATTTTTATTTCTTCCTACTGACTATTATAAATTGTGCGCATGCCTATTTTATACGATATAATTTGCAAAAGATGTTAGCGGAAAGAGTGACAGTTAATACTAATATTAACTGTCACTCCGATGAAGGCTTATTGGTAACCGAACATTGGTGCATTACTAACTTTTAATATATAAATTAATTAATATATTCAGGCAAGTATAAAATATTTTATCGTATTTATTATATTTATAAATAAATTGAGTTATATTCAAGGTTAAGTTGAACTGATAGCACCATTTTATTATTCTGAAAATTAGTATTAAAAATTGTAATAAGTGCGTAATAGATGTTTCGATAAGGATTGCTTAATACAATAATTAATAAAGGCGACAATTGCAAATTTTATCATTTACATAAACGTCTCTACCTGTGGTTACTTAATGCTCTACACCTGATTCCCCTGTCTGCTATTCCTCCAATTTATGTGGATTACATTACATTCGATCAAAAAGTATTTACATTATTCTTTGTAGTTTTGTAATATTTCAATTAAAGCACAATGAAAATAGTTATGCAAAGAAATAAGTTGTATTTAAAATCTAAATCAAGAATTATTCTCTGTATTTTTAACAATTATCAAAACTTCAAGTCTCTGTCTGATATCGAGAATATGAACAAATAATAAAAATAAAATAATGCGTAAGGTATATAGTGTATTCTCATTTTGATGAAGTACTATTGCGACCTTTATAATTATAAGAACTACGAATTTGGGTAAACAAGACTTATAATGCGCAAATAATGATTTGTGTATTAAGATCGTAAAGTGATTCTTTGTTTCTCGAGTACGATAATTGCACCGCGAGCGAAAGGCGAGAGCTGCAATAGTGTAAAAGGAACAAAGGCATTTTACGCTCGTGATACACACATAATTTTGTCTACGATTTCATCTTAAATTAACAATTTCTTTGAATCTTCCGATTTTTCTTCGCTGTATTCTTGGCATTTCAACAACCTTGTTTACATAAATTTTCGCTGTTATCAAAAACTACTCCTTTTTATGTTACTTTTATCAAATTTCTAGAACAAGAAGTACAAAAATAATAAAAAAAAACTATCTTTTTATAAAATAATTATGTTATAATATAAATTCTATAAATTTAGGTCTCTATTACCTTGCATTATCAAACAATTTATGAATGTAAAAAGTGCAAATTGATAATTTTAAAATATATATTGTTACGCAGGACTTTAATTTAAATAGTAAGACAGTGCTTTTCAAACTGTTTTAAAATACTACTACTACCCCAAAGATGTAGAGGATTGAATTTTCAAATTGTATTTATTTTACATTATTTTTATTAGAATTAACTATACTTTTTGCTACTCAATTCAGGTATATAGTATTTTTCATGTTGATATAGTACTGTAGTTTAAATCGAGTACAATAAACCTAATAAAATGATTGATTTCTAACGGCCAAATTTAATAAAGAGTAAACCTGATCGGTATATGTAACGGGTAACAATGATCGCTTTGTAAATTCTCCTCTTTCTTAAGATTTTATAATAGATCCATCTAAAATCAATCCAAAAATAAATAACAATTATTTTATTAGGGGGTAGATAGCTTAGTAGAAGCATGTTGGTATGTAGATTTGAGAACCCGATTAAAATTACCCCTGTCTCTTCTTTAGTGACCGTGATTTGATCTACTACGGCAGAGTAACACAACCAGCAATGGAAAAAGCGTGATGCTATATTACTTGAATTTATTTTTTGCGAACCTCTTTTGTTTGCTTATTAGATAAGCCGGCCCTGTTAATATATAATAATGTTCAAAACCAATAAATAAAAATAATCTTTTTAACAAAGTACTTCATCGATTTATTTATGAAATTAGATTGTAAATGACTAAAAAACTTAATATCAACTCATATATAAAGAATCATTCACAAGTTACTTGTACTTACAATTATTTTAATGAATTGTTTCATTATGAAAAGTGTTATTTGTGGTGTTTTGTTGATTGTTGCTTTCGCAACATTTGCAAAGGGCAACGAAGACAACGACAATTGGCGTAAATATATATTTTTTAAATATTTTTTTTTACCGGTTTGAGAATATTAAACCTATGTTTACATGCACAAAAATAGGCAGGTAAGTAAGAAATAACTGTATTCTGTACGGTAATATAACCATACTGACTTGTCAAAACAGTCAAAAAAATTAAAATAAAACAAAGATAATATAAACGGAATTCAAAACTACAATAATACAAAGATTACTTCTCCTGCTTATCATTATATATATATATATATATATATATATATATATATATATATATATATTAATTGTACAGTCTTTCAAATTAGAAATGACCACGCTATGACGTTTAAATAAAAAATGTATTTATAAATATGATACAAAACAATTGTATAAATACAGACAACAGACTTACTTGATCACCTTCTAAAATGATGACAATGACGTTATTCATAAAAGAATTTCAAAAATAATATTTATTAACGACGTTAACGTGTTTATATTCTGAAACCCGTAAACTATTGAACAAACCACGGATGTTATGAGTCATAACAGACTTTAGATGTATGAGCTCGGATTTAAATCAGACATCTGCGGCTGTAATGATACTCATAATATTACTAGGTATGTTAATAGCTAATATTAATATATAACAATAGTATAGTCACTATACTATTGTTATACATTAATATACTATAGTGTGTTATTAGGATGAAATGTAATACTTGCACAAATTTAAAATAAAAGTAAAATTTCATATGAGTATTTAAATTGCCATATGTACGACGAACTCAAGAAAGTATAATTATATTCATTGTTAGACGAATAAATAAATTTATTCTTTATAGGGTAACTTTTTGTACTTTTGAATAATAAATATTCTTTTCCTATTCTGGTAAAGTCAATGTAAAGAATAGAAACAATTTTTTACATTAGAATAATAAAATTTACACCTTTTAAATTCTTTAATAAGAATAATTTTTATTATTTAATTTTTTTTAAGTTGTGAAGACGTAATTTGGCGTACTTAGTACCTATCATGTATAATTCAGTATCAAAAAATAATATTAAGGTTCTCAAACTCTTATCGAGTCGGCTTGTGGATTTGAGAACCCGGGTTCGATTCCCACAGCTGACAAACAAATTTCACCGCATAAAAACTACTTCTGTGTCTCCCTTTCCGTCAACAAATAAGAATTCCGAGTTTAAATACAAAAATTAATTAAAAAATAGCAATTCCCATAGTTAGGAATGTATTAAAATTTAAATGAAAAGAGGTACGTAATTTATTTATGATGCATCATATTTTCGAATGTAGGTCCTATAAAATTATTTATTTATTTTTACTTTTATTGCGACAATAAGTAATATAAATATGATAAGTAACTAACAAATATATTCTGTACGTCAGGTATCTTATAAATCTGTTATCTAATAAACAGTTTATAATAATTTGTTACAACAATGAAATACGCAAATCATTTTTTCTATTTTCATTTGTAGCTTGTTATTTGAAGAAATGCGGAAGAAATGACCCAAATCTGAGCACTTGTCTGTTGAATCATGCCAACCGTGCTTTAAGTTTTATATTTGATGGTAAGAATGCTAAATAATGTATAGAAAAAAAGAAGAATAAATAAGAAACAAATGCTGTTTTCTACAGGTGACGACAAAATTGGAATTCCAAGGTATATAGCGTACACCAGCAAGAATTTGTTTTTTGGAAAAAATAAAACATTGAAAGTCTATTTAAATGACTCAAAAGTATTCGGCCTTCAAAACATTTATGTTGTAAATATCAAGTAAGTAAAGTTTTTTCCTTTCGGATCTTGATAAATATTTAGTTTAATGACTTAATTTATTTTTTGCTATCTCAACTTAAATTGCTTATCTTTTACATTTTGCTTTTCGTTAAAGAAGAAGAATAATAATAAAGTAGATACAAGAAACACAACATAATACAGATAAAAACACACTGCAAATTTAGAATGCACAGCTTATTTCTCTTGATTAAAATCAATATCTATACTCAATACATTTATTAAGGCGGTTGTCCACTAGTCGTCCATGTACCAAAAAAACAATGTTTAGTTTTTCTAATAAAATTAACTTCAAATTTCCGATTTTTAAAGCAACAAAAATATTGTTCAATAGTTTAATTTTGCCTACAATATAATGTCATCTAATGTCACTTTTTAAATTTGTATCCGCAATTTTTCCTTTCTTCTTTTATAATACCTAAATTGTATGTATATTACTTAAATAAAACACAAAATTAAAAATAAAATGGCTTTAGACAATGGAATAATGAATAATTTTCTTCACGATAATTATAAACTGTTAACAATTATTATAATATTTATTGCAAGTTGCGCGGCTCAGCCGCAATGAATCAGTCCTATATACATTCAACTACAGTAATAAGTAACAATAAAATGCTCATTTAAATGTGCAATACTGGCAACACGAGATTTTAATTCTGAATGTATTTCAAGTATTAAGGATGCAGTTTTGCCCCAAACTTTTTGTTGTCTTGTCCTTTATACTTGCAAAACCTTAGATGATTTGAGTTGGCTAAACAACCACCATAACCTCTAATCACTTCTGGTATCAAACGTTCGGGAAACACATACGTATATTTTTTTGTAATTGTAACATTATGTATTTCTGAACGATTTATTGCTTATTATGTATTACATTAATTTTTAGTGTGAGATGCAGATTTTGGTAGAAATCAAATGTTATACGACGGACGCTCAGGCGCTTGCGTGCTCTAACTATATTTATGTAATTTCTACTATCTTTCAGCTGGAACTTTGCCGCTAAAACTCTCGACATTGATCTGCGCTATAATAATGCAATCTACATTAATAGCAAATATGTTGCTAGTGGTACTTTCTTTAACAGGTCTACAAGAGGAAAAGGACGTGTTGATTTTATATTCGGCAAGTTTTAGCATTTTTTTATTAAAATATATTTGTTTATGTTAAATATTAATATATTTTTAGTGGGGGGCAGTCAAGGAGCAAACTTAACATACAACATGAACTACGATTTAATTAAAATCCTTGGAAGGGAATACGTGCAGATCAAGAACAGAGTATGTACTCGTTCAGAGGGCATTAGAATTGATTTCACTAATGAGCTGATTAGTAAAACTGAAGGTACCGTACATATAAAAAAATATGTTTATTAAATTGATTGCGAATAACCCGGAATCGTGTGGCCTTGGGTACCTAAATGCAATACGAAAATGTACCCAGCGATGCTTAATTGCGAGTTATAATGAAGTGGTAGAGCTTACTTTGAAGTATGGACGTGAATATTGGGAGTGAATGAGAAGGCATGAATAACTATAATTTTGCGGGTGTATATGTACGAGGGCTGATAATAAAGTTTCAGAATTTTTGAATGGCGCGCCAAAGGAGCATCAGAGAGAAGTACGGTTGGCAGCATTAGTTGTTGTGTTTTGGTCAAATGAATCAAAAAGTAGAGCAGTGCGTTTGTGTCAAGTTTTGTGTGAAGTTGGGTCAAACTTTTACAGAAACATTTTAGAAGTTGCTAGAGACTTTTGGGGATGAATGTCTGAGTCGATCATGGTGTCATAAGTGGTTGAAGAGGTTCAAAGAAGGCTGGACATCATCAAAAGACAATCTTCATTCAGTAATCAGTTTTCTTCGACTAGAAGAGTGTTGTCTACTACGAATTTCTTCCACGCTGATCAGGATTCCAGAAGATGAGTTCTCACGGTCGTTCTAACCGTTGATAAGACGGTGGGATAAAAGTATAGCTTCCCGAGAAGAGTACTATGAAGAGTACAATGTCCAATAACTTCTAATCTTTTTTTACATAAAGTTTTAAAATATTAGTTCTGGAACTTTTTGATCAGCGCTCGTATAAAACGGAATTGAGAAGAATATTGCTAGAAAAATAAGTGTTTCTTAGTTGCGATGGTTTGGGCATGTGGAACATACGTTGAATGAAAGACTAGTGAAACAAGAATATGGTGGACAGAAATATTTTGCGAAGATAAATGTAAGGAGAACACTTTGAGTGTACATTTTAAGAGTTCGTGCTAATTTATATGATGAGAAATATCATGATATTATGTACGCATTTAGTTCTAGTTAAGAACTAAATATTAATTGTCTCTTTTTAGCTGAAGCTCATCGACATGAGTGGAATCGCTATTCAAAGGAAGCCAATGCTGCCTTTACTTCAGATATCAAAGAATTAATCTGCGAATTGGTGGATAAAGCTCTTAACCCTATTTTCTATAATTTTCCTTTTGATTTAATATTTGATTCTGATTAGTATTCAGGATATTAAATGCACTATGCTTCTTTGTATTTGCACTCAATAAGGAATTTTAAAATTTATAATTATTTTTATTTGTAAAAGGCTCTTTTCTTAATGCTAAATTTAAATTTGATTCTTATTAATTTGAACAATCTTAAATTAATATTTTGAGCTATTGCACAGCTACCGTTATGAAGAAACTGTTATCAAACAAATCAAAATATGCCTTTAGGTTTTGGGTTTTCTTAACTGTTGATTGTAAACTAAGAGATATAAACTAGAAAAATAAATACATTTATAAATGAAATTTGATTCTTAATATATAGGGTGAGTCTGGGAAGACGAACTCCCCCCTCCCTTAACTTTTTTATTATAAGAAATAGAATAATTTTCTTCATATGGAAGTTTTAGTATATTAAATATACTAATTTATGACACATAGAAAAATTTTATAAAGTCAGGTTTACATGATACGACTATCAACTTTTATTTTTCAAATGGGAACCTAGAAATATTTTATTAAAATAAAAACCGCCATTTTTTTCTCTTTTCAACGATGTATTACTTGTTATCAATGTATAAGAAAAAAAATCGAGATAAATAAGATAATTTTTATTTATCTTCCCTTAAAAAAATCTGGTTTCCAATTCCAAATTTCTTGTGATAGACTCTCCGGTGGCATTATTTTAACATGACCGTACTATATCAGTTATTTCCGTTGTATTTTTGTGTTATTCTCTGTTCTATATTCATTTCGTGGAGTACATCTTCATTTCCTTTGTGATCTAAAAGGCTGTATCCGCAAAATTTCAGCCAGGAATTCATTTCTATTGTCTATAGTTTATGTTCGAATGCTTGAAATATATAGAATTATAGAAGAATATAGTTTTGTCAATGTATTGGTTTTATTTTTCAAATAATGAGTAAATATTAAGCAACGGCTGCTCCCAAAAAAATACGGACACTAGGTAGTTGCTTTGATCGCCTCCTAAGTCATATTTGTTATTAATAATAACCATCTATCTAAAATACTAACAAATTATTATATTTACTAACAGTTTATACTGTTTATAATATATATTAAATTAAACATACATTTCTATAAGATACAATTATTTGTGTTGTATAAATATTTAATATAAAAATAATCTAAAAGGATATAAATTTTTATTTCGACTGTTTTTTAAAATTATGAAATAATACTTCTTTTCGGAATTCAGTCAGTTTTTTATTTTTTATTATTTCGTCAACGTTTCGGCCAACTCTTTAGCCTTCATCAGGACACTATTATAAAATTAATTAACAATTATAAAAATTAATTAATTAATTTTCTTTGATTAAGCTATTATCCTTCAAAATTAAATTATTTATTTTTTCAAAGTAGTCTTCTTCATTTTTTTAAATATTGTTTTATAATATTTTAACAAATATAATTTTTTGACTTTTTAAAAATATATATATTTATAAATACTTAATTATTTCTATCATTATTTATAATTTTTTGGATAATGTTATTTTTTAATATTATTATTGTAAGTAATTTATATTTTATATTAATTATTTTTATAATTGTTAATTAATTTTATAATAGTGTCCTGATGAAGGCTAAAGAGTTGGCCGAAACGTTGACGAAATAATAAAAAATAAAAAACTGACTGAATTCCGAAAAGAAGTATTATTTCATAATAAAAATAATCAATGTTCAATGTATAAATATGCTATAATTATCCGTCATTCTAACATTGATAAAAGGACCTATTACATTTTTATCAAGATTTGCAAATAAATGTATATTTTATTTCTAATTTGATCGGTTTGCTACAACCCCCCGATATTTTAAACCGTACTTAGCTGATATAGTTGGCAAACAAAGCTCAATTTGTTCCTATGCTGTATTATGTAAAAAATGTAAATTCTCTTCGGAAACATTTCAGTTTTTGTTCCGAATTCTTAGAGTAAAAAGTTCAAGTGTTTCAGGTCACATACCGATAAAATCAAGTTTGTTACACTGAATTCATTATTCAAGTTAAATGAAGATTAGTGATAGCTTTTATATATTACTTCATATTTATTTCCTTAACGTTATCACTTATCAGTAATGACTGCTATTTTTTACTCTATTTAGACATTTCTATCGTAAATGGTTTAATTTTGCGGTCACCGTAAAATATTTTTGTAATGTGATATTTTCTTGCTCGAAATTTGTTTATTCTGCATTTTGATAGTATATTAATTTACCTATACAGGGTGTTTCTATCCCACTGCATAAAACTTTAATGACATATAATTTTATATACTGGTTATAGAACAAAAAACTTTTTTTGAAATTCGCAAAATTAGACTTTTCATTCCTAGCGAACATAATAATAAATGATGATTTATAGGCAGTATTTATACTTTTATTTCATTAGTAACATAATTATAAATAATTAAATGTACTATTAAACCAGTGACACTAAAAATGTTCGCTAGGGATGAAATACTCTAATGTTTGCGAATTTCAAAAAAATTGTTTTTGTTCTATAATCAGTATATCAAATTATATATGGCATTAAAATTTCGTGTAGTTGTATAGAAACATTCTGTATACTGCAGAATATGTCTTCTTCACGATGACGATGAAAGGAAGTAGAATATATTTTTATTTCTTCCTACTGACTTTATACAATATAATTGGCAAAAGATATTAGTGGAAAACTCTCCTTTAGATTCTAATTCATATTTTGACACATGTAAAATGTTGAGGTTAACCGTAAATAACTCTGCAATTACACTTGTTCTTGCTTCATTATTCTGCACCGTTTTCTCAATTACTCGTGTAATCAAAATAGTTGTGTACGATAAATCGGCGTACGGAATTTTCTCTATATAGAATTTTTTGTTGACCTTAATAAAATGCTTCATATAGATCTAGTTAGAAACCCTAAAAACAAGCTCAGCCATTGAACTTACTTTTTTGACCTATAAGACAATACAACATTTTTAAATTCATAGACGATATTGTTTCCTTGAATTAACAGATAATGCTGGGTTGCCAAATGTAAGTTAATTCACAGCGTATACCTAGGCTAGCCAGTCGGAACTTTAATCGGGAGCTCAGAATACCAAACTATGTGGAAATAAATACTTTTGTAGAAATAAATTATTCATTGATTTTTTTGTGCTCCTTTACAAAATATTTAGAACAATTGGGGGTCCGCGGTTACAAAAAGGTTAAATACCGCTGGTATAGATAGTAGGTATATCTACTTTTTGAGTACACAATATTTCTATAGAAGATTAATGTTGAAATAAATCTTCGATATGAAGAAAAAATGCGATTGACCATCCTTAACCCAAATTTGTGTTTAAAGATTACGCTGCATATATAAATAAAATAGTTTAAAGTGAAATAAATGTATGTTCTTCTATCAATCATTTATCACATGCACACTGTAAACAAATACTGTAATATTATTCCTATATAAATAGCAACATAAGTTCATGTTTATATTTCCTGCATCCTGCTTGCATAAACTATAACTTGAAATACGATTTAAGAAAATATTTATTCCACATTTTGCTGCTTACTGCTTTCGAAAATTTATTTGTAATAGAATCGACATATTTTTTATTTTTAGACTTACTGCTGCATTCACATGTTAGATTCATGCATTTTAATGGGGTCTGTGACCATGGTCGAATTAAAAAAACAAATTACAAAGTAAGTAGGTAAATTAGACATTATATTGTCTCATATTAATAACAAGAACTACTTATAAATAAATAAAATAAATATATCATCACGACTTTAACTCATTACTGGATGTGGCACTCTGCCGTGGCAGATCTCGGTAAGTGATATATTTTTTCGCGTGAAGTGCGGTTACCAGCCGTCAAATCACGGCCCTCAAAGATGTTAGTGGAGAACTACTAATAATCTTATAAATAAATTGTATTTTGAATTTTAAATTTAATTATGCATTTCACGCCACATACAAGTGGTTCCTGATGAATTAAGGTAGCTCAAGTCACAGAACAATTGTTATTTTTCTAGACTTTTGATTATTTTCTAAATGTTGAAACTGACGGATGTTAGATATCATGTAGTTTAATTTGAGGTTAGTTCTGAAACATATCATTTTTACAATTTTTAAATAAATTTGTCTAGAACCAATTTATCAACCTGTTAATTCGTTGGTATTTCAAATATGTGTACCGATAATAAATAAATTTCCCCACTACTAAAACTATATAATACATTTTGTTTATTTATTTAGATATTATTATTTATTAAAGGAAAACAAATAATTTAATACAGTTTTCACAATTTAGAGAAAGTAAAATTAAATAAATGAAATGTTAGTATAAGATAAATGTATATAATATTAGGACTAAAAACCAAATTTAACATAATGGTCGGTTTCACCAACAAAAGTTATATTTCAAACTTTGTTTAAATAAATAAAAGCAAACCGAATGTATGGCAGCAATGTCCATTCCATTAGACATATAATTTTGATTTCCTTTGATTTATTTAAACCAAGTTTAAAAATAACTTTTTTGGTAAAACCGGCCACAAGATTTTTTTATCCCTTGTATCATTTTAATGATAGTTTTGTTTTTCCAGAAAAATATATGTCATTAGATATCTTAGACTATTTATGAATTAACTGAAAAAAATTGCTCAAATTTAGTTTTTCTACAATTACAATGAAAAGTTGAAAATTACGCTTTTATTTTTCATCGTAAAGTTGACGTTTTCTGAGGAACAATCGAAAAATAACTTTGTCGCGCATCCCCAATGGCAACACATTAAAAAGATACTAAATGCGCGCGTTTCCAATAACAACGCGCGAAAAAGATATTAAATGTGCGCTTATTTTAATAGTTACTAGGAATATAAACAAAACAGAAACTTGTCATATTGACAGTTGACAGATTATTTTCAGTACGTATACGTTTTTTAATCATTTAAGATGCAATCGTAGACAAAATTATGTGGGTATCACAAGCGTAAAGTATCTTTGTTCCTCTTACACTATTGCAGCTCTCGTCTTTTGCTCGCGCTGCAATTATCGTGCTCGAGTAACAAAGAATCACTGTAAGCTCTTAATACACAAATCATTATTTGTCTTGTTTACCCAAATTCGTAGTTCTTATAATTATAAAGTTCGCAATAGTACTCCATCAAAATAAGAAAACTACAAATAATAATGTAAATATTTTTTTCATTGAAGTGATACTTGATATTAAAGGGATGACGGTTGCTTTTTGGATGTTAAATAGATGATTTATATTTTTTTATGTTTTCAACAATAGATTTTACATTAAATATTATTAACTGTGTTCACTTAACATTATTACCGTTTAAATAGTAATGGTGAATTAAAATACAATAATGTAAATTTAACAATGAATTACATAAAACTGTTCGAGAAATGAAAATATCAAGAAGTTTTTTCTCTGAACATAGACGACGGATGCCGGTATGACGCCGGTCGGTTCTACGAGGAAATAGTACCGATAAAAGACGCCCTGCCGTCAGAGCGGTCACAGTGTACCCCAGGCATCCCGGCCGTCCCGGCGCCCGACTTGTGCAGTGCAACTCCGGCATCGCGATAAACACCACGCTTCACCTCAACACAGCACCCTCATAACAACATCCAAGTGTTGTTAAACAGAGTGACTCGTATCATTTCTAGTGCTTCATATATTAGTGTAGTGACAGGTTCAGTGCAAACTAAAAACATGTGAAACTCTGTTAAGCAGTCAGCTGTTTTTTATTTTGATTTTGACAAACAGTGCCTATTGATATTTCTGTGATTAGTGCAAAAAATTGGACTGTAATAAATAAAAAATGGCAGGCACGGATGAGGCACCAAGTACCCCTCATTCCCCGGGGTCAGTTAAATCAAGTACCCGTCCCCCACGACCAAAAATAGTGTTGCCTCCACCCACAATAAATATTCAATCTAACCCCATGTATACTGCAAGCATACCTCTCACCCCTAATACTAACAATCCCCAAGAATTTCCTTACCAGACCTACCACACGAAAGCGGGAGAGTATATGTTTAAACAATTCACGGGATTCAAAGACTTTACGTTTAATACCGCAAAATCCGGGATGAGTTTTGGTGAAAAAATTGCCTTTTGGATGTACAATAAAGTTAGTTCACTGAGCAAACAGTGGTTCACGCATTTTTTTTTATTTTTAGTGATTTTGTTGTACAGTGTTGGTGGTGCATATCTGTTTGTAGCTATCGAAGGTTGGTATAATTTTATAATAAGAGTGAAAGACCCGAGTCAATGTATTAATACAAAAACAATTAGCTCTGATACAATCATTTATTAAAACTGAAAAATAGTATTGTGCATGTTGCGTTTATTTAACAAATAATTTCAGTATTTAAAACTGTTTCTGAGCTGAATACATGCTTTATAAATTGAAAGTTTAAGTTCAATAATTTGTTTATTACTTGTAAATGGCCTCGGCAGGATGTACACATAATTGTCATCAAATTCTAACTAAAAAATTAGAGACTTTGAATCAATTATCTAATGAAATATTTGTTGACACTTTTCGAATACATCTTATATATTTTAATACTTGTTTTTTTGATGATATT
This sequence comes from Pterostichus niger, assembly GCA_947425015.1. Lineage (NCBI taxonomy): Eukaryota > Metazoa > Arthropoda > Insecta > Coleoptera > Carabidae > Pterostichus > Pterostichus niger. The sequence continues at coordinate 8,232,661 of OX380335.1, read as the reverse complement.
CCAGTTAGAGCAAACTTTATTTAAAAAAATAATGTTTATTTTGAATTGGTTCAGTGTTACTGACCCCACAGATAGCAACAAATCGTTGTTTATAGGATTATAGGTCAGTTAGGCTGTTAAGCAATAAACTGAAATATCAGTTTTGGCAGAACTCAGGAACTAATAAATTGAATGTTATTTTTACAACTTCGTCCAACTAATTAGACATGACTTCGGAGGGATAAAAGTTATTCTTTCAAGATTTGATTCATTATGGTTGCCATATTATGTTCTACTTGAATGCTTGAAGACATGTCAAAACAACACAGTTAAGAGAAGCGAAAAAAATAGTTATATCAGGACCTATTTATTATTATTTAATAAATATTTTACTGAAATATATTTGTTCTTATGCTTTATGCTCTGTTAATTTGTTAATTTACCCATTAACATGACAAAACATTTCAAACAATTACTTTATGCTAAATGCTTATTTGTTTGACATTTAGTTCATTCAACGATAAAATTAATAGAACATTATACTGCTCTAAACATGCCAAAAATAAATTTCGTTATGTCAAACAATGGCAACAATATGTACAATACATACTTAAATTAAGTTGTGTTAATTTTACTAGTACTTTGTAAATAATTATGTATCTACTGATTAAATCAATTTCTCGCTAAATAATAATTCAATTATTTCAAATAAAAAGCTATATATATATATATATATATATATATATATATATATATATATATATATATATATATATATATATATATATAGTAACATGAATATTTGAAAGTCATTATAAGATGTAAACATTTAATTTATAGGTATTATTATAATGACAAAATCAAAGTAGATCACTTGTTTTTATATTATATCACATTACTAGGTACATAATTGTATTACAATCATAATTATACCTCTGCAAATTGTTAAATATGACATTTCAACTAACTATTGTAGCACGATAACGAATCAGCATTTTTATACTACATACCTATAAATCTATCGATAAATTAGTCATGTACCACTATGAAAATCCTCGTAATGGAAGTTCATATTTTATATATAAAACTGAAGTGTTTCATTGAAATACCGATTTTCTAAAATCTACATATTGTCTTATATGTAAACAATGGTATTTCTAATGGTTTTATTTATATAAAGTGTATATTTTAGTGATCATAAAAAATATTTTATTTTTATTTTATGATTAAGGTTGACACATAATTATTTTATTTTATTTTATTCCGTAAATTATCTTACTAAATAATAATAATAATATTTAAATATGGATGGATGTTTGTTGAAGAAAGAAAGAGTTCGTATGGAGGAAGTGTTAATGTGGTCGAAACGAGTATCATGTGTCAGGATGAGAATGTTGACGGGTTCGTGTTATCCCATTTAATGGGATATAGAGTGATGTTATGTATGTATGTATGTAAAAATTTATCGATAGAATTTTAAGAGGTACTGCTTGTGATAAAGTTATTTTTTCTATAATTTTAATAAATGTTTTAAATGTTTGCAAAAAGTACTGTAACATAAATAATACATAAAATTTAAAAGTACATATTTAGTTACAAGTTAAAATTACAATAGTTATTTACGTAAAAAGTCAGGAAAGCGTTCAACTACAGGATGTGTAGATAGTTTCATGCAGAGCGATAACGGGGCTTGAAACACCTTACGAATCCTGTACGACGCTTTACTAATGTGTTACGTATAACATTTTATCTGAAAATTATAAACAAGTAATAAATATTTTAAATTAATTTAAATTAAAAGAAATATTTTACTTACATATTCAGTCAATATTTTATGTTGCTAAGTAACTAGACACTCACGTTTCTTTCATTACCTGCTTATGCAGGCAATATATTATTTTCCTCACTAGGCATGCAAACAAGGCTTTCCTGAGTCTTAATGGCCAAGCATATGTTTATTTTTCTGTCAGTTTCAGGTAAAATATTTTTTCTTTTAATCTATTTCTTGATCGATCGAATAGTACTAAAATTTATAAAAAATACTGATCTAAGTAAACTTTCGTGCATATATTATACAATAAAAATAATTAACCAATATTTCAAGTATAAAATTTCTCAGGTCACGATGAAGAAATAACAGTGGAAAACATGCGGAAAGATCGACTAGAGTTCCTAGAACACTTGAAAGAAGTCCTGCTGGAGCCACCAGAGCTGACGACGGACGAGGAAACGGTGGGCAAGTCGCTGCGCGCGGTGCTTGAATACGAGGACCTACTATTCGAGCATTGGAGTGGAAAGCAACTAGTTATCGCCAATCGGGGACCCAAGATCTGGACCTTCTGGAACGCTGTGTTCTACTGTGGTACGATCTACACCACAATCGGTGAGGCTTTTTATTATTATTATTAAATATTAACTCAACAAATAATTGTTAAATGGTATCAGCTGAAAATTTGACTGACTGTATAAAATATGACAATATAGAATTTAGTTCCGTAATTGTTGCTTCGTTGCTTGAATTTAAGTTAAAAATTGCTTAAATACAAGATATCGTATCTATTGTTTGACATCAACGTTTAGTGTAACATATATGAGTATTTTGAGTTGATTTAGTGTTTTTTTTAATGGAGTATATGATTCGGTGGTATCGAGTTGGAATATGGATTTGAGAACCCGGGTTCGATTTCCACAGCCGACAATTTTCACCACATTAATAATTGTGGCTTCCCCTCCACTAACATCTTTGCGAGCCGTGATTTAACAGCTGGTAACCGTACTTCACGCGAAAAAATATATCACTTACTGCTACGGAGGAGTGCCACACTCAGTTGTGGGTAAAAGGCGTGATGATATATTTTTTATTTATCTATTGTTTTTTTTTTAGAATGACTGATGTTTTATTATGAAAACTAAGTGTCATCTATGTTCTAGGATTTGTGGATATAGATAATATAACTATAAATGTTAGAAAGTAATTTAAACGATATGCACTTTAAGGTTCCTAGTGAAATTTTTGTACGTACTAACATGTAAAACATTAATCATATACCTATCTAACTAATAAATTAAAAATGTAGACAGATACATATGTTTTAATATTTTACCGTGTTTTCAGCTTTGTACCATGTTCATTTAATTTATAGAAAGCTTAAACTTTGCAAATAGATTAGTATTTTAACAATGAAATCAAAACGTCTAAACAATAAAGTTTTAACAGATTCATTATGCAAATACTACACTTGAAATAAATTCTTTTGGTGTCATTGAAGTACCTATCTTCTATCTAAATATCAAAGCGTAGCCTTATCTCTTCATCTAATTCATGAATTCATTCATACAATTACTATATCTGTCTCATTCCATCGTTGTCTCTTGCAAACAGTTTCTATTATAATTTAATTCAAGGCCGGTCAACTATAAAACTAAAAAAGACAGTAAAACTAAATCAAAACTTATTAATAGAAAAGTGTAAGTGTAATGTCGATAATATTGCTAGAAAATGACCTTAAGATTGTTTTTAATAAATAAAAACAAATTATTGATGACTTCTAATTTTGAAAATTGGAAAATTTGTTGAAAAAGAATGTCAAATAGGGTTAAATCCTTCTTTGTTCATCATATTTTTAATTATTAAATGGTTTTCAAATTAAAATTTATAATAAATTTTTCAGTTCTATTTAATATTCACACAATTGCAATAAATAAAATTGTTTATAACTCGTCAGTGAAATGTGTTAAGATACACCAATCGCCAGACAATTATTTCGCGGCCAAGGCCTCTTGCACACGGACGACGACTTTGCCGACCAAGCATACTTTGCACACGGACGGCAACGTTTTATATTACCGTGAATTTATTGCCAGTATCATATTAAAATCAAAATAGACAAGTTATACGCATATAGGGTAGGTGACTCACTGATATAGAGTTGACCTGTGGATTTGAGAATTTGGGTTCAATTTCGACAAACAATTTTCATCATATTTATATTATCCTTATAGCTCTCCCTTCACTAACATCTTTGGCGGCTGAGATTCGACAGCTGATAGATATTGCAATCCATGCGCATAAATATATCACTTAGATCTGCTTCGGCAGAGTACCACACCCAGTAATGGGTGAAAGACGTCATGATATATACATATACGCTTAAATAGATTATGTTAAAAAAGTGACAATTATTTTTGTAATGCATAAAAGAAAGAAATGTAAAAATCAAGAACCAGAAAATTACATTCATGAATGAAAATATCTGATGTGGACACCACATGACTTCCTTGTACCCGTATTAAACTATAGATATTTTTTTAATTGCACATATTTCACATTAAATCTTTTATTTTTTGTACTAATCCATAGCAAACTTAATTTTTTTTTAAATAAAAAAATATATAATATTTAAATTTAGACATCTCATTTATGCAAAAAGCTAATTTAAAATTTTTTAATGTGCTAGACGCAGAATTTAATTCTCTAAAACTTTTATTTGCAGCATTTATTTCTGAAATGAAAATAATACCAATTTCTTCAAGGAAAACTGTTAGCAGCTTCATGTAATGTGTCACTTCCGGTTAGTCTATTTTAACCAAAATCTATTATGTTATTTACATTGATATAGTAGTCTTATATACCAAATTTGGAAAGTTTTAAATTATATTTGAATATAGTTTTTCATGAAAATCTATTATAGGCTTCAAGTAAAGTACCACTTCCGGTAGTTGTATAATGACCAAAAAGGGAGGTGCACAACTAGATGTTATAACAGTCCTAAATATAAAGTTTCAATTTTCTACGGCTTACCGTTTTTGAGTTATGCGAGATACGTACGTACAGACGGCATGACGAAATTAGTCAAAATGGATTCAGGGAGGGCCAAAACACCTATTTCTGTTGAAATCTGAGAACCGAAAATTTTCGCGATTACAATACTTCCTTTACTTCGTACAAGGAAGTAAAAAGGACAACAGAAGGATCTTTGTAAACATTATCACTAGTTTTATATCAAATACTACCGTCTATCCCCACTGTACAAATAAATAGTACAGTACTGCCGAATTCGATAAAAAAATTGCAAAAGAGTCGATGAAACTGCTGTTTGTGTACAATCACAGATAGACTTTTAACACCCGATTCTCAACAAAATTTTAACTACGAGTAATATGAAATTTTGGATTAGCTAATCTTATTCTAGTCCGATTTAAAAAATAATAATTCAAATAACTTTGCGAAAACTAATTAATGAGAAGAATATATTAGAGTTTAACTAATTTTTTGGTGAATATGGTTTAGCTTAATTTGACCAATCCAAATACCGGGATTAGCTAAAACTCTTTTGAGAATTATGATGGGAATAAATAATTCAATCTGCGGATTTACCACCCGACATCCGTATGTCTGGCGTCCAGTATCGGCCGGCGATATTACCGGCGCCGGTCGGTGTGCAAAGTTACATTTAAACAAGTGTTGTTAAATTTAAAGTTAAATTTCTGACAGAACCGGTGACCCGCTGCTTGCCGGGCAGAGATATTAACCGATTTCTTCTGTCATAGTGTCTAACACAGCATCGATTCCAAAACTCCTATATGATAGGTACTGACAAGTAATCCATCCCAATCTCAAGGAGTAAGTTTGTGCTTGTTGTTTAACGTGGCGGTCCCTGCCTTGCGGCTCAACCCGCCACAACCTCCATGGGCATTGGATTGAGATACGCTCGATCAACGTGATGACTGAAGCTCGCCTTATGGACGAGTCCGACACCTACCAGAATGCTTTGGGGGGCAAGCACCTCAGCCTCTCTGGCGAGAGGGGACCTATCTAAATCTCTACTGACTCACCCGTCGATGCCGTTGCCGACATCTAGCCTGCATAGGCTTTCAACCACATAGCCGCACCTTTGTTTCCAAACCCATGAATGATCCGGGGGCGATTGTTCCTTCCCGTGGCTGGAATCAAACCCCGTGCTACCAGATAACCTCTAGTCGGGTGCCGGCAGGTCTTGCACCTCCTTTTCACCGGCCTAACAGCTTGAGGACGCGGGTTCGCTACACCAGATGAGTCCCTCCCCTACCGCGAACGATAAGAATTTCATCATCTTCTGCGTGACTAGGGGAAAGTGTCCCTCCTCCTGCTGTTATTGACAACGAGTTTCGTCTATTATGACACATCTCGCTCAGTGGTATCAAGTCGGCCTGTGGATCTTGAGAACCCTGGTTCGATTCCCACAGCCGAAAAACAATTTTCTCCAAATTAAATCTACCTCTGTGGCTCCCCTTTCATTAACATCTTTGGGGTCCGTGATTTGACGGCTTGTAACCGCACTTCACGCGAAGAAATATATCACTTACCGAGATCTGCTATTAACTCGGCCTGCAGCTTTTATTGTTTTCATTCATCAATCATTTTCTAGAAAACTGACATAATAAATATGTTTTCTAAATCTAAATTTCTGTATCCTGTATTTAATTTTTTCTTAATTTTCACAATAAAAATACATACTAAATCAGGCTGAAGAACAAGGAAGCAAGGAACTGATAAATCAAATACAAAACTGGTGTAAGCTGGCAGTAATGCCAAATTTATGTGTAGCTCAACGCCAGTTCAGAGATATTTACTCATGCGCAATGACATTTTCCAATAAATTTAACCGAATACGCATTCCGCGAAATTTTCTGTGTACGACCTAAACTTTAAAGGGTATATGCGTAGGCTAAGTTTAATTGCAGTGATTTAAAGTTTCTCGAAGGGAACTCCGAATTCGCTAAGGCAAAAGCACAGTAGGTAGCCAAGCATCATTTAATTTGATTTAAATTCAAGTAAAATACATATATATATATATATATATATATTTATATTTATTCGTATATTTATTTACTTCAACTTGAACTTGCAAAGTAACTACTTCTTTCAAGTCAATTCTTTTCAATATTTCCGACTGTTATTTTTATGTTTTTTTATTATCAAGTAAACCGGAAATATTCACATAAAAACAAGTAATAATATTTATCATTTTTAGATATAATTTTTGACTTTAATAAAAATGGAAGTGAAATAAGTTCAATAGAATTATCTGAAAAAGGGGTAGGTGGGTCAGTGCTATCGAGCCTGTGAATTTGAGAACTCGGGTTCGATTCCCACAGTCGACAAACAATTTTCACCAATTTAAACCTACCCCTGTGGCTCTCCCTAAACTAAAGTCTTTGGGGGGCGTGTTTTGACGGCTGGTGACCACACTTCAGAGTGGCACTCCCAATAATGGGTAAATAGCGTGATGATATATGTATTTATTTTATTTAAAATAAAATAAAAAATGTGTATTAATAAACTTTTTAAAAATAGTTTCAACATACTGCGGTGTGCAGTAAATAATAAAAAGTTTTTTTTTATAAATTACATTTGAAATGATAGCTATTAAGTTTTAAATTTTTGTTTATAGAAACATAAATAACAAATAAAATATTTTTATATATGTTATGATTACGAACGCATAAAATTGAAGACACCTAAATTCGCTGAATCGCACATTAAGTAAGCATCAGCTTAAAATTATTTGCATCATTAGTTCTATTTTCGCGAATGTGGCACATGTTTGTCATTCTTGTTATTGATGGCTACTAGATGTCAGTGATGTAACCAACCTATCCGCGAAATATGTATGTCTGTGTCCACACGTAAAAGCTAAGTGCTTTCCTGAAATAATATTATCGTTATGCAACAGTCAGTTTCAAATGAGTTAACTTGTTATATTAGGTAATTTTATAACCAGAGAATTAAAACTGGCTAGTAGTTAAATACTTTAGTATATATTTTCACAAAAGAAGGTTAAAAATAATACATAAATATTTTGAAAACTCTATCCATTTATCTACCACAAAAGGAAACTTATCGTAGTTATGTCTTTGGTTTTATTAATCATGATTATGCTAATCAAAGAATATTCTGTATTTGTATATGTTTACTTATTTACTTAATCCTTTGCCTACCTACCTTTTGGTGTACGGCATATCGCTTGGTTTATGTTTCCTCCTAGTTACTGTTGTCCTCGGGGTTTCTCCTCCGCACTTCTATTCATGCTTTTCGATCGCTCATCGTTTCTTCCCAGGTTAGGCCTCTACTTTCTATTGCTGTCTTCATCTCTTCATCCCAGGTTTTCACTAACCTTCCCCATTTTCTTTTATGGTGTGATCTTGCTTTGTGTTCTTGTTTGACCAGTCTTTCGTCCTTCATTCTATGTAAGTGTCCTGCTCATCTTAGTTGTCCTTCTTGTATGATATGCTCTACTGGTTTAGTGTTTAAATTTGCTCTAAATACTTCATTTCTGATTTTGTCAATTTTTCTCTTCCCTTATATTTTTCTAAGGAACCTAATTTAAACATTTCTTAATTTACTTTGGTGTATATTTTTAACTAGTGTGAAATCATACATAACAACTATAGTTTTCAGTATTTATAAAATTTTAACGTACGTTATAAATTAGCAGACAGTTATAGAATACGCGCATAAATCAGTAAGAAACTGTCCCTAAAAATATTGTTAACATACCGTATTTTTATTTCTTTTGTGTTTTTATTATCGAGAATAGAATACTCGAGGTAAACAAACAATCAAAAGTCTCAAAAATGCTGTATAATAAGTGATGATATAGCATGAATCCCATGACAGCGTTGTATTGAGAATTTACTAACAGAATCACGGAATCGATTGAAAATGAACCAATAAATTGAAGCTATTTTAATAGTTTTCCACTAGCGAAATTAATAAAAATAAACATCAATGGCAAATTCTTGATGGGGAATTGCTTTTACAAAAGAAATTTTTAGTTGTCAAATTCTCACGCAAAAATGTCGACAATATTTAAAAAATGTCACAAATGTTAATCACAATATTTAGAAAAATTTATTTTTACTGTTGGGATTAATATTCGTGATATTTTGAAAATATTATCGATAATAAGATTACCATTTGTTATACTCTTGATAGTTTTTTAGAAAATGTATTTTTTAAAAAACATGTCACTTTATTACACGAGTCAGACCCGTAAATGCAATAAAAGCACTTTTAACACGAGTTGAATAAACTATTTTGTGCACTGAATATGAATCTGTAATGACTCACTTTTCGCAATATATTACCTATTTCCGGAGTTTTTTTTGGATACCAGTGGTCACCATGGAACGCGAAATACGAACATGTATTGATCTTTGACCCCAAATGCCTGAATATAGCTTACCTAGAATGTGATGTAAAAGCCTTTGATTTATTGCAGAGTGAGAGTATTAAATAGCAAACGAGTTTTTCCAATATTTTGTAAATTTTAGTCAGCTCGTATTTGCTCTATCAAATTTCACTCTTTTATAGAGATAAATGCAAAGTTCACACCCGATAAACTCAAGCTAGTAAACTCGGTTCAAATAAAAAAATAACAAATTGTCTGATATTTTAAAACTCGCTTTTATAAAAATTAATATCTAATCTGAAAATCGCTTCTAATTAAATCAAAACAATAAACTTGTCGAATTTTCATAATCAGATTTCAATCATAACATTGTGTGAAATAAGTAATGACTGTCCGGATGAAGATAAATTAATGTCAATTTATTATGCATTTTTCTCAAATTTTGTTTTATTCATTCAAGTAGTCTTATAAAATATAAATTGGTTGCTAATTTAACCGACTTTGTAGCTCTTATATTTCTCGAGGTAATGGTGCGCTACATAAAATGAATATTCTGTATACATTTCGATGTCCTGATTCTCAATCTGTTTTTCAAAATTCGCAAAAATTAAGAGTTTTTAGTGCCACTAGTCGATGAGAAATCTTTAATAAACAATATAATGAATGATTTAATCACGTAATTTATATACAAAAACATCAGCTACGGGATTAAATAATTAATTATAATTTTTATTAAAGACCAAGGCTATTAAAATATTCACTCGAGAACTCTGTCATTAACTTTGAATTTTGGAAAAGTTTTTTTTTAAATTAAAATAAATATATCATCACATCCTTTACCCATTACTGGATGTGGCACTCTGCTGTAACAGATCTCGGTAAATGATATAGTTTTTCGCGAGAACCCGCAGTCAAATCACCAAAGATGTTAGTGGAGTAGAAGCCACAAGGATAGTTTTTAATGTGGTAAAAATTGCTTGTCGGCTGTGGGAATCAAACCCAGGTTCTCTACTCCACAGGGCGACTCGATACCACTGAGTCACCTATCCCATATTTTTTATTATTATTGAAAATAAAGATATCGAAAAGTTGTTAACCCTTTTTAATGCCCTGTAAAATTAAGACATCCACTATTTATGTACGCATCCGACGCTAAAATATCACAGTACAGCCCTGTTTCTATACCATGTTTAAAGCCTAGGCCTTAACAATCAATAATACTAGTCTCGTATAAAACATATATTCCACTATTCGCATTTGACATATTATCGCGAATGGACATAAATCATTTATAAACTTTTAATGTTTTTTAATGGTTCAATACCGATCAAATAATGTAATATTACAGAAATAAAAAAGTTCACATTTTATTTTTCACTTCAATATTATTATCTTTTGTTAATTGCTATGATACGAAATATAAGTTCTTCAATATCTGGGTTATTTGAACCCTGGTACATTGTTAAACAATTATTTTATTGTTGGTTTTAACTAGTAGAGACATCTAGTGACAAATTTTATAATGAAATTTAAAGAATCGTTAAAACTGTAATCGATTATATTTACTGATTCGAAAATCTAGCTCCGGAACTACCAGATTATAGCATTACTATAATAATAATTATAATAAATTAAAACTGATTCTACATCTCCTAATGAAAAATAAAATCATGTATGCACCACGGACATTACTAGATAATAATGCACAGAGGTCCTCGAGCTTGTAAATTTCAGGTAACGGTCGAGCATTGTACAATGTTTTATTTATTTATTTATGTTACGCTGTACAACAGGAACTTAATCCCAATTGTAGTACAGGGTCCGCACTCACCGAGCAGCAGTGTAGTAGTTCATATAATTTTTAGCTTGAGTGAGATTCGAACTCGGGATCTCCGGAGTCGAATTCCGTATCGCTATCCATACCACCGTACAGACGGACAAGGCCTTTGAATCGCAATATATGTAGATTTAATAAAATTAATTGCAATAGTATAACGCAATAACTAAAATGTTCAATCAAGGTAGATTTTGAAAATCTGACAGATTTTGTTTAATCAAAAGATATTTAAGTGTCAAACGTTTCAAATAAGATATCTTGTCATGATAACCAATGTCAACAGCCCGTTATAATTTGTACACTGGCTAGCCCGTTAAAAGTCTCATAACCTAGAGACAGAGCTAAATAAACAGTTCTTTACTATTCAAATCACCATAGTTATTTAAAATTTTTAGCAAGCCGAATGATATTATTTTAGAGATAGAAAATCTATTATTGTTGGATTTCAGTGTTTAGTAAAGAGTAAAACTTTTATTTTTCACGGCGCGACGTTTCGGCCAAGGTTAAAAACAGATTTTCAATCTCTGAAATATTTTAAATAACACTTGTTGCCTTCAACAGACTGCATTATGTATCTTAACAACTTAAGTTGCCAAATTATAAACGCCTAGACATTACAAACATTTTGGAATTTTATAAAAATAAATTGTTATTCTACGTCACGTATTACAAGACAGATTTATAATTTACGAATCCTATAATAACCAGCATTCATTCCTAAACTATGTATAAGTATCTCTATTTCTCTCTTTCTGATTTATTTACAAGATGGAGTAGGCAAATGATATTGAAGTAATTACGCAAATGTAAACGTCAGAGTTTGATTTTACGGCTTATTTTAACAACAGTAGCACGAATGGAAAGTTGATATTCTTGAGTCAATATTGGTAGTTGGCCATTTGGCGTCAGGATATTTTGTGCAATTACCATACGTTATCTTTAAAACACGTTCGCTATATTTTACTTCTGACTTATTTTTAGACTAATATTCTATTTTAAAATGTTATTAAATTGATCTTCCATGATTAAATTAGCCATAGTAGGTTGGTATATTTAAAAATAAATAAAGAAATCATCACGCCATGTAATACAATTTTTACACGATATATTTTTTAAAGTGTTATTAATAAATGAAACAGTAGGATGATGGCAAATTTTCAAGTAAATTATACATAAACTCTTTTATTCTTTCCATAATATTTATTGTATTCCGTATAACCAATTTTAAAATTGAACTTTTTATGCAAATACACTAGAGTTACACTAAATTTTTATTTCTGCTAGACATAGTTTGTTTTTCTTCCGGTAAACGTCACTTCATTAATCGCTATTCGTATTTCTTTTTTAAATTATTAATTTGTGCTAATATATTTGTAATGTTATAAAATATAAGATGTATCGTGTATTGTAACAAAACAAAATTAAAAAGTAAAATTATCATAACTATTCATATAAATACATATAGAAACGAGAAAGAGCTTTAAAAATTGACAAAACAAAGAAAAACATCATAAAAGATGTCTTGAAATAAAAGGTACTAACAATGGATTAGAAATCAATAGAATAAAAAATAAACATACATAGGAATGAAGTAGTTTATGCGGCTCACAGAGGCTACTGAATTAATGACGCCATAGAGCGGTGGTGCGGCGAAGGCGTGGGTCAAACACCGTCGCGAATCGCGTCGCATTCTTGGCATAGGAGTCTCGAGTATTTTCCTAAGACATCATAGTGACTAACACAACTTAAAAACGAAATTATTTATGTTTTATTTCTACGAACATTTGCTGTTGATCGTCTAAGAAAAGTTCGTTAAGAAGACTGGCGCCAGTGATGCTACCTCTTTAAATAAAGTATTGGTAATCGTGAAAAAAGGTTTTATTACAAAATGATATTTATTAACATATTTTTAAACACTACATAATAGTTATTTAAGTAATAAGAGCAGTAAGAACTTCCAATCATTTTTCTTCTTCTATCTATCTGAAAAGAAGCGCTTTGCGATTTAGATTTATAGTGTTAAAAAATGACGCATTATAACTTGTCCTGAATTTCATGAATTTTATGACATTATAAATTCGCCGTAGAAATTTAAGACTTATGTGTAAAAGATATAACTCAAAGTCAAGACTGAATGCGACTGAAAGTCTTTTGACTATGGCACGTAGTTTCAATGAATTCCAAAGAGAACTTTTGAACTTATAGTTTTTCTTGGCTGTCAAGTGTGTATGCCATTAAAATTCCGCAACACCTCATTTAATAACACAAATTCCTATTATGCAAAGGAACCAACAGAGTAAATAAACTGATTTATAAAAATACTGCGTGCAGGAAATAATATACATTTTGAATTTTAAATATTATCAAATATTTTGAGAAATAAATAAATAAATATATCATCACGCCTTTTACCCATCACTGGGTGTGGCACTCTGCCTAAGCAGATCTCGGTAAGTGATATATTTTTTCGCGTGAAGTGCGGTTACCAGCCGTCAAATCACGGCTTCAAAAGATATTAGTGGTGGAAGAGCCACAGGGGTAGATTTTTTAAATTGGTGAAAATTGTTTGTCGGCTGTGGGGATTGAACCAGGGTTCTCAAGATCCACAGGCCGACTCGATACCACTGAGCCACCTACCCCATAAATAAATTTAATATTAAAAAATATTATTCACCATCGTTATACTAGTCAAAAAGTTTTCATCTTTCATTAAATGTTGTTAAAAAACTAGGTTGATGAAAGAGCTACGATAAAATTTTCAGTCAGGGGCCGCATGCAAGCTTCCTGATTCTGTTAATGCAAGACTTCTTTACAAACAAAACGAGAAATCAATATTTTTATTATAATCTACAAAAAAATAAAAAATAATATTTAAGTATTTGATTAATTTTATTCTTATCTGTAAATATTATTTATAAAAACATATAAAAATATTTAGTGAATAATTTTGTGTTTACATGTTGAATCGAATGTCATGAAGGAAATTTGTTACTGAGCTTACGGAAATAGGATTATGTTTGTTAATGCAGTCGAATTTAAGTTACAGATGTTCTCGTAATTCTAGTTTAATTATGGTAGAATGTTTGCGTTTGCGTATATGCAGTCTCTGCACTGGCCACTGCCTGATCTGCAGTACCTATAAACACAGAACGATTAACGATTACTCTATTTTGGAACAGAGCGTTGACGCTTAATTTCTGTCTTCTTTCTATATTAATTAAAATTACATAAATTAATACAAATTATAACTTTGAAGTACATACTAGTATCGAACAATGAAATGAAATTTTTATTTTGTGAAAAAATCTGTCATCACTTGGATTTGAACCTCATCCTCATCTGTAAGTATTTCAATTTTACTTTATATTTTTTATATTGATTAGAACGCTTAGAAATTCAGTGGTCTTGGTTTCAAATCCCAACGTCGGTCGAAATAAAGACTGACGTTTACAATAAACAATATCCTTGACAACGCAACGCCACAGTTTATATAATTATTATAAATTATACCAAATTATACATATTCTAGTGAAAAATAGAATTTTGTATGCACCACGTACGTTACCAGGTGATAATGATCTCGAGTTGGATACCGTCGTCCTTTGTGCATTATCATCTACTTAACGCCCTTGGTGCATAAATTACTATTAATATACTGAAAAAAAAACAGCAAACAAATATTTCTCATGTTTAAAGTTGCCTATAGCATCTTTAATTGATGACTGAGACAGATATAATGTCAACTGTACATTCAACTTTATCGACTTTGAAATTTGCAATTTATTTGTTTAAAAGCACGAGCCGAAATTACTGGTTTGGATTTATTGGGCGTGTCGTTTGCTGTTTGTTAACTTTGAAGTGTGACATTTAAAATAGCGACAGAGCTGAGACTTGCAAAAAATCCGTAACACGTAAAATGAATATAAATATATCATCACGCCTTTTTATCCATTATTAACTGTGGCACTCCTCCATAGCAAATCTTGGTAAATGATATATTTATGAGCGTGAAGAGCCGTCAAAGAATGATCTTTAAAAATATTAGTGGATGGGAACGTCATAGGAATAATTTTAATATGGTGAAAATTGTTTGTCGCCTGTAGGACTCGAACCCAGGGTTTCCACAACCATCTACCCTATACTTTCAACATATACTTGTGAAAATCGATTTAACGTGACCGGTTTATTTGTGTGGGTTTTATTATCGACCCAGTCCGACCCAGTACGTAAATATTGCTTCTCTGAAAATGTCTTTTTAAAAATGCAGAGATTTAAGTTTTGTATTTCAATCAACCAAACGATATAAATTCAGTAGTTTAATAAGTACAAAAATTACATAAAAATATAAATATATTATCACCCATTTCAGAATGTAACAGTACTACAATAGATCTCGGTGAATTACGAGTATTTTTTCGCATGAATGTTAAATATATAAATGAATATTATTTGTTGGAAAAATGTAAAATAGTATACTTGTCAACTTTATGGTTGGCAAGATAAGTAAAGTAAAGTAAAAAAAAGATAAGTAAATTTGAAAAGTCACTAATAGATAAATAAATAAATCAGAAAAATGTATTTCAAAAACATGACAAGTAACGAAAATAACAAGCAAATAAAAAAAATGGAAAATTTTGAAAATTTTTTTAATATAAAAACAGAACCTGACCAAATCTGAATAACAAAATCAGTAATTACAAATGTCAAATTTATTATTTTTTTTTAGTTTTGAAATCACTGGTAACAAAATGTGGTGATAGAGGGATGTTATCTCACATTTGACATGAGATATAAACAAGTCCATAATAGTTATTATTATAAATTAAAACTAATCTGACATGTTCTAGTTAAATATAAAATCTTAAATACACTATAAATGTTACTAGATTATAATGCCACAAACAAAGAGACATAGTTTGTCTGTGATAATGCCGCTAGTTGATTTGCGCCCTCAGTAAAAAGGAAACATATTCGGTTAGTTTATGATAATGCCCTCGGTGCATAACAAGGTTTTTATCTTGCTGAAACCCTAATAGGTATCTATCAATAAATAACAAGTAAAAGGTAATTAATTAATAAGTGTATAATTAATATACAAGAATTTATGAAATTTTATATAAATAAATATATCATCAC
Source organism: Pterostichus niger (assembly GCA_947425015.1). Classification (NCBI taxonomy): domain Eukaryota; kingdom Metazoa; phylum Arthropoda; class Insecta; order Coleoptera; family Carabidae; genus Pterostichus; species Pterostichus niger. The sequence goes on along the minus strand of OX380335.1, from coordinate 8,216,536 downwards.
ACCTTTTACCTATTACTGGGTGTGACACTCTGCCGAAGCAGATCTCGGTAACTGATATATTTCTTCCCGTGAAGTGCGGTTACCAGCCGAGAAATAACTCCCAAAGATGTTAGTGGAGCCACAGGGGTAGATTTAACTTGATGAAAGTTGTTTGTCGGCTGTGGGGATCGAACCAGGGTTCTCAAGATTCACAGGTCGACTCGATACCACTGAGCCACGTTTTAAATATTAAGTATGAGTTCTGAAAGTTTTTTTATGTTATACTAGAGAAAATCAATTAGCAGCTGTGGAAAACTGATGTCATGGATTATCAATTTTCTAGTTCGACACGTTTCCATATTAAAAGTAATAAATAAAATAATGACTTATTTCCAATATATAAATTGTTATTATTCTTTAGTTTAAATGAAATATTTCGCTGCAATATATAAATGCAATATCTCAAAAGACTTCTTATTCCCATAAATATTTATCGCCTACCAATGCTTACATGACCATATTACAGATACTCTTAAAGTCGTATTTCAATGAAAAGATGCACAATATCAGTAAATAACCTGCTGCATCATAAAGCAGGAGGCGTGGGAGTCCATCGTACTTCAAATAATAAATGAGAAACGGAACAACAAAACATGGCTTTAACTTCCTTTCAAGTGTCGAGATCTCAAGAACGATACGAGAATGAAATTTTCTTATCCCATTTCCGTGAATGGAATGAATAAAGATACTATTTACGCCTTTCATCATCTTTATTTCATGAATTTTTATCAAGGGTAATACCATTAGAGATTTAGTTTTTTTCACGGTATACGATACAATAAGTGATCAGTTGTCAAGTTCCGCGTTTGCATTCGACTACAGTTATCATCTTTTTTTTACTTCATTTTTTGTTTTTACTATACAGTGTGTAACTGCAATTGTGTTAAATGTATTTTTAAATAAGAGCAGGAGATGCTGCCTTCATTTCTTATAGATTCGTTATTAGAGAAGTGGGCGTAAGTGAAGATTTACGAAACAGGTGTACAGGAGCGAATGGATGAATGTTTGTTGCTTGATGATGTATTTTGGTTGTGAGAAAAGAAAGAGTTCGTATGGAGGAAGTGTTAATGTGGTCGAAACGAGTATCGTGTGTCAGGATGAGAATGTTGACGGGTTCGTGCTACCCCATTTAATGGGATATAGCGTGATGTTATGTATGTATTAAAACTAATATACACATTTTGTTATTTATATATTGTTTTGGTTTCATATATTTGTATTTTAGTACAACAATAATAATTGTACAACTTTAATTGACATTTAGTAGTTGTGACACGACTGTCACTTAAAGTAAAACTTAATGTCGCTTGGCAACAGGTGTTAAAGACGAATAAATTGTGTAGATTAAAATATATTCAGAATATGAAAATAAATAGAAAAATTAATTTGTTGTTTTCCATGCGACATGCCGTCAAGATGTAAGAGGGTGGAATCGTTGTGTTAGTTCAAGATAACTGTTCCCATGTACGAGTTTACATAAAAAACCTAGATGCTTCTAAGAGATAAAATACAAAGATCAAAAGCTATCTCAGACAAATGAACAGCTAATAATTTACCCAGATATGTCATCACATAATGGATAACAAGCGCGACAATTCAGAGAAGCCATAAACTCGATAAATAATGATCGAAGAATACTGAAATTATTACAAACATATGTACTAATAAATTTGATAACCAAAACTTTATCAAGTCAACTTATAAAAAGATACTTAATATAATATTTAATTTGTCTGTATATTTCGAAGCTGATTTGATAGTGAAAAATCCTAATTATAACAAAAACCAATTCTGAATTGTTTCACTTTGTTACACAATTTACATCATAATTATTATATATTGAAAAGTTGACAATAAACAACAATAATGTGAGAATGAATAACATCAACTCTACGTGAATGAATTTTAATTTTTCTGGTCAATTTTAGAGGTGTATATAATAATGAAGTAGAAAGTATCATAAAATACTCATATTATAGTATACAGTTAGTCTTATTGTACACAACTCAATGGCTTTAATCCTCATATAATATGCCGGAAGAGGGTGGAATGATGCAGCAGCACATCTAGCCTAACATTTATGCAATTATTTTAGAAGCTTCAGGCCGTATGTGGATTGCTAATATTTACTATTTGAGCGTTATGATTTAGAATTGAAAAATTTTCTAGAATTCGAAGACATAGCATAGACAATGATGTGTTTATAAATATATATATATATATATATATACTCGTATGTAGAAGTCGTACTATATGCATATAATAAAAAATAATAGACATATGTACAAGGGAGAGGATTCAAGTCTTCCCCTCCCCCATTGAGAATTAAAAATATATCTACAAATAAGCAAATCAAAATTTAAATTTACTATTATTTATATAACTTTTCGTTTCGAGTGTGGTTACATATCCAAACTTCCGCTACACTTTCAACGAGCGAAGTTAGCAGATTTCCAGTGGTAACTTTTTTATTTGAAGAGATGGAGACAATTAAAGAATTTATAGAACTGAGTTACGCAAACAAAACTGATTTGAGTTACGAGGAAATTGTATACAGCTATCATAAGTCATATCCCGAGTTCGAATCTCACTCAAGCTAAAAATTATATGAACTATTATACTGCGACTCGGTGAGTGCGGACCGTGTACTGTTCCTGTTGTATAGCGTAACATAAATAAATAAATAAATAATAATAGTATCTGATCATGATTTAAATAAGCATTTGACTGGCACTGTTCAATAATTAATAACAAAGAACAGTAAACAGAAATGAAGATGTTTAGTAATTCGTCTGATCCAACCTCCAACTCGAATGCTGTCTGCTGCCTCCAACTTCGTGAATTTGGATGTCTGCCCTAGCGCAGGCGTCTCGTCCTCATTTGCAGCCATCTGCAATCAGTGCAAACCGAACCCGCGCCAACTACAAAATTACTACACTACACTTTTTACTCTTTGATAACAACAGGCGCCAAAAGATAATTTATTCAGGCTGTTTCTAAATTAAACAACAAAACATAAAATTTATTTTAAAGACCTAAAAATAAATGGATAAGTTCATATAAGCAAAATCTCACAATGCCATAAAAAAAGTACAAGAAAAACATAAAATATCTTTGAAATTATGACTATTAGTGAAAAAAAAATATTTTGAGATATAAGCGATTAAAACTATTTTAGCATTACAAATACTCGAGCGGTCTATTCGCCACTATTTTCACGCGGAGTAGAACATAACAACTTCATTGAACTGTCAGTAGTATCTGTCATATTTATTTATTTTAGTTAGACGTTCTTTTTACTTCCCAGAAAATAAATAATTACAGTACAACACAAAAAAATCTTCACTTTAGTTAATAAAACCACAAATATCATAGACACGAGAAGAGAAGCCAAAAAATTGCTGAAATATTTAGCAGTTCCTTCCACATGACGACTGTAATCACATTTCATGCGAAGAAATTTATCACTTACCGAGATCTGCTACTTTACTTCCTTAAGGCGTACTTGTCATTTTTATTTCTCTTGGTAAATAATGAAGCACATTAAGTAATGATTTTCATAAGAATAAAGTTAACATTATTTACCGGTTGAAAATAAAAATATTAATGTTCTATTGAACATATTTAAAAGTTATTAATTATTAATTGCGATAGTACATGTGTACGTTTCAAGAAAATGTTAAAAATTTAATTTATTATAAATTTTATGCTGACAAGTGAATCACTATTCATACATCATATAAAAACAAACGAAAATTACAATCATATTTTACTTTTGTCAAATTCTGTGTTTAAAGTTATAAATTTAATGTTCAAAGGCAATGACTGTTACATAAATTTCAATTACTCTTTAAAATTGTCATAAAAAATTAATATAACACAATAGTAAAACTATCTAATGTAATAATTTATTTCAATTAAAATTACTTAGATACAAAGTCCTACATGTAGATATTTTGATATAATACAAAATTTTATTAAAATATCGAATTATTTATAAAAATTTTCAGATTTATTCAAAACTTTTTTGGCATGAGTTCTCATTTAACAAAAATTCTTTGTTCACCGACAGCATTATTTTGGCCAGTCATATCGACGCTCCAACATTTTCTCGTATATTTAACGTGCGTTATGAATTTTACCAACAGAATGAAAACATGAAAGCAAATTTTGCCTACGGAAACACTAATTCAGTTTTCTGATATTTTTATCAAAGCAAAGATTTGATTGATGTGTTCTCACTGTATACTTTCAGTATAAGAAAACAATGTTCGTTGAAACAGTCATGAGTTTGGCTAGAAATATCATTGACTTAATCATATCATTCTTGGATATACTATAAACTATTTATTAAATGGAGTATTTCATATTTGAACTGTATGCGGAATAATTAGAAAATTAGCCGAACAATTATTAACAGTGTTTTTCTTTCGGCGAATGAACGGATAACATTTTTTAATATAAGTATAAGTTTATGTGTTTTACAGATAATTTTGAGCAATATAAAATTAAATATAAACTGGGGCATTCAGGCATTTCAGTATTATTTTTAGCTAGGCGAAGAACAACATTCCGTTACAATAATAAATACAATAACAAAAATTTTATGATTATGTAAAGTTAAATTATTGTTAAGTAAATATTAAATTAAAATTATTTATAATTAAAGAAAAACTATTAACCTTTAAAGCCACTTGAAATAAAGAACTATTTTGACGTAATAATAGCGTGAAACAATAATGTTTTACGGCATCTGTAAATATAAACATGGAAGTGTGTAAAACCCTGTACGAAGTAAATATTGCAATTCTCAAGTTGTCGTAATCTTTGCGCAAAACTATCAAAACTAAATCCTCGAAGCTGGTTACGATTTGATCTCACGGTCCACGGTGGATCTATATTTGTTTCCACGCCGCGGTGCGACTGAGGACATGCGTACTCGGCTTAAATATAAACCGGGGAACACCGCATATCGCAAGAGACAAAAATAGCGCAGTAGAGCGCAAAACCATGGGCACGGTGGCTGAGCCCATAGACAAACCACTCGCAGAGGCAACAGAAACCGTGGAAACCGCTGTGAAAGTAGTGAGTGATGGCGACGACACGGGTGGTGAAGCGGAGGCCCGGCGGTTTGAAGGCAAGGTGACGCCAGAGCAAGAGCTGAGTGCTTCCGTGGCACGGAGACGTCGCAACATCTCGAAAAAGCGATCCGCGAGTGTAGGCCGGACACGTGACCAAACCCCGGTGCGCGAGCTCGGCGCCGCTGACGAGGATGACGCGAGCGTGCCGCCGCCGAAGACGCCCGAGCGCAGGAAATCCAAATCCTCACGCAAAACCAGCCTTGAAGACACTGCAGATACACTTACTGACATTGCCACGGAAACCAAAACAAACACTCTACCAAGGCAAACAAATCATTCGCAAGACGAATCACAAACAACTAAAACCGTACAAGTAGAAAAGAAGGCTGAAAGTAGTGATGAAACTAATAAAACTGTCAAAACTCCACCAAAAGATGATGTGTCCTCTTTGCTTACGAGAGCGAAACAAACTGCGACATCCAAAGAAAAATCTGTTACCAGACTGAGGAAAGATGTTAGAAAAGCTGCAATAAAACGGAGTCAATCAGCTCCTAGAGAAAAAGTTAAAACTGGAGATGACAAAGAGTTGGTGGAAAGTTTTAAGAAAGCTCAGTTAATGAACGCGGCTATACAATTAGATAAACCAATTGACCTTGAGCGATCTGCAAGTGATGCAAGTAGCTCTTCCAATGAAAAGAAACCTCAAAGACCTACCTCAATACCATTATTTAGTAATATATTACGACGACGAAAAATTCAAGAAGAAAGATTCAAATCTGAAGAAAGGGAAGATCAAGAAGAATCGGAAATTGAGAACAAAATACCCGTTAAAAAAAGAATAACTTTAAGAGAAATTTTTCAAAAATGGACAGAATTTAAAGTAAAACACAATCATGAATACGATAAAATAAGATCAATGCGAAATCGTTGTCTAAATGACATTGTTTTATTAATGATCTTCTGTGGTTTTGGAGGGTTGATGTTCAAATTTACAGAAGGAACTTTTGAGAACTTTTACAAGTGCGGTGTTAAGCGAGTTAAACGAGATTTCATTGACGCTTTATGGCGAGGGAGTCATCATATGCGAGAAGATGACTGGAAATCTTTAGCAAGAACGAGGCTCAGAGATTTTGAAGAACAACTACATACTGCCCATGAAGCCGGTGTCACCTCATATAGTGGACAAAGATCTTGGAGCTTTCTTAATGGCATTGTTTACGCTTTAACCATTGTCACCACTATTGGTGAGAAATCAAATTGTATATTTAGTCATTGCTGATATAAAGTGAGAGATAACTCATCTGTCAGATAGGTAAAAAAATTGCATTGAAATGACAATATAAATTGCTCTAATAATTTTAACTGTTAGTTATTGATACGATATGTTTTTACGTAAGTTATCTGTCAATCTATCCCAGCATTGATAAATAGCTCCTAAATAGAGGGACGTCTATCTATTAACTAAATTTATTTCTCCGCAATTATAGGTTCAGAAATGATTTCAAAAACTCTTTAAAAGTTAACAAAATTACAATTTTTGTTTGAAACATTTCTCTCTAAAATAATGTTTAACAACTGGAAAATAGAATTAGTAAACAAGAATCACTATTCATAATTCATAACACAAGTCAGTCACTCCAATCAAATTTAAAATAATAAATATCGTATCGGAAAACTTAATTAAGGAAAATAAAGTAAAATATCTATTTATTTGTCACACTTATTTTTGAGTTCTGCATTACAATAAGAAAATAATCTTATAAGTAACACATTTATAGTAACTATATAATTTTTTGCAGGTTATGGCCACATGTATCCAACAACAACAACAGGCATGGCTCTAACGATCGTGTATGCCATTATCGGTATCCCTCTCTTCCTCATCATATTGACCGATTTTGGCAAACTGTTCACGCGAGCGATAAAGTTTTTGTGGGCATTTGTACGACGGTTATATTACACCGGAACATGCAAATCTGCCCGCAAAGTAACTGCTGTGCAGGTACGCAAGTTATTATTAAATTACTTTTTCTAGATTTATTGATAGAATACATGCAGATTTTTTTATTACTTTAACACAAACGTAATAACATTTGAAGTAAAGCAAATTGCGATATGTAAATATTCACAAATATATTTGTACTCGAACAAAAGATTTATACAAAGTAGGTATATTTATCAATTATTTTATAATAATAGTTAGCCAAATTTTCATCTACCCAGGTACTCATAATACCTCTTATTATCGGTGCCAACTTTTAAATATTTAAAATTGCAAATGTATAATTTCAAAATCCGTTAGTAATTATACAATTATTGGTTGGTACCAGAATTTTTGTTTATGGGTGTTTTAACATGTTACTACTAAAACACCCAAAAACACTGCTCTTAAAACAGGCAAAAACAGAGCTTGTGCTACCAGTCAATGTTTTTGAGATTGTAATTAACAATTCAGAATATTTTTATACTTCGGGAAAAAATTATAACATAGAACAAGACAAATTTTTTGAAATTGAACATAGTTCTTGAAGTATACATTTTTAGTGCTATTGGCCGACTCTACTAACATTTTGTTCCATGATCGAAATATTTTTTCCGGACTATAAAAACATCTATATACATAAATTTATTTATTATTTTAAATTATTATTATTTAATACACGGTAAATCTTCAAATTTAATCTGGCCAAAATACTATAATTTGAAGCCAAGTTACCCAATTTAAAATTTATATCAAAATTTCTTAATGAATTATATTCAATTTATTGAAATTTTCATCAACACATTTTAAATGTTTGAATAAAATAAAATGAAATCAAAATTGTACGTCATATAGAAAGTTTTTATTATTGTTAAACATTCCTTGTACTTCATACTTAAAATATTTAGTTTTGTTATTACAGACATTAGAAATATGTATTTGATTTGTTTTTGGATTAAAAATCATATGTCAAAGATAATATTAAATTATAAGAAATGAAGAATTCAAATTTTGAAAGAAAAATCATAGTTATCTTTAATTGTTCCAAAAATATTCTATTTTGTCAAATAACTATAATTTAATTGTTCATTAGATTAAAAAGTTACATAGGAAACAACAATAAAAAATTCTTCATTTTCAGTTTTCAATCTATTTCGTATATTATAAAATTATCTTAAGAATTTCGCACGGTGAATATTGAAAAGAATTATATATAAATAAATATATAAGCTATAAAATATTTAACAAATTATTTCGTTACTCCAAGACAAGTAGGTACAATTTCAATTATTTTAATAACAGTGAGCCATCCTACATCCCATATACTCGTATGATATCTATACATATTGCAATTAACACTGATTTGTCCAATTGATTTAATAAGTAACATTGGGGTAATATACAATTTATGTAACAATGTTATTCTTTTTTTCTTGTATCTCCAATGGTACTCTGGTATGTATATTGTTGGGAAATGTAGAGTGCTGGAAAAAGCAGCATGAATACCCTCGATTTTAAAATGGTAATGTTTAGCATGTTTGCTCGAATTAGTCATTAGATTTATTATTTTGTACAAATTTCATTTAAAGTAGCATGAAATTGTTTCATGATTATTCGATGATTATCCACCTTCATTCTGTAACTCGATCATTGTCCGTTATTGATCGATAAGTTTACAACTGTAATTTTTCATAATTATTCTGTGACCAAAATCAATTCTATCTTATATTTATTTGCTTTCGAACAAAACTACCAATAAAAGAACATTATTTTTAACCACATTTTTGTTGAAGCTATCAGCAACTTTTTTATTTTTCACTTGAACATTATTTGTTGTTTATTGCTATAATATGAAGTATATAGACAACTCCATAATGACTGGGGAATTATGGTTCATAACGCTGGTTCATAATGCCCGCTCCGTTCTTGCAACGCCACAGTTAATTAATACTCTTTATATGTATGTACTACTATAATCAGAATTATTATAAATTCACACTGATATTGCATATTCTAGTGAAAAATAAAATCATTGTATGCCACGCGGTCGTTACTAAATGATAAAGACATTATTTACATAACGATTTCGGTACATAAATAACTATTATAACAACAATTAATAAATAAGTACGCGAAATACATGAAAATGTCATAAAAATGCGAGGGTATTAGAAAATATTGAAAATTAATATATAATATAAGAATAATCACTAAATAGAAACAGTTGTCATTAACATATCGATCTATTATAGATAATGATAAAGTTATAAAATAAGGAGATATCCAGTTTAGTCGTTTTTCCTCGTTGTATAATATTTATATTCATACTACTTTTATATATTTCTTATTCGTAATAGTTATTAGTTAGTTACATTCTTATAATAATTATATTTACCTATTAGAACTATTAGATTTGATATTGTCCCAATTTTAAATAAATAAATTGCCTGAATTATGTGCTAAAATGATAAAGGTACTTTGAATTTATAGGAAGTAATGAAAGGGGCTCAAATGATGTATGAAATCGCTACATTCAGAAGACCATCACAATTCAATTTAGACGAAGAAAACGGTCCTCCAAATGGCCCTCCTAAATTTCCTGCTGTACAGCCCTTCCCAGCAGCAGCAGCTGCAGTTACTCCGCTGTCTAGAGATGGCGACACAGACCCTCCAGATACACCAGCACCATCCACATACGAGATCGACGACGAATTCAATTTGCCAATTTCCGTCGCCCTGTTTCTACTAATCATGTATATCTTCCTCGGCGCTGTAGTTTATTACATGTGGGAACAATGGGACTTTTTCGCATCGTTTTACTTTGTGTTCATTTCCATGTCGACTATTGGTTTTGGAGATTACGTGCCAAGGCATCCAATTTGTATGATAGTATCTATTATTTATTTAGTTTTCGGTTTAGCGCTAATGTCTATGTGTATCAATGTTGTACAAGTTAAGTTAAGCGATACTTTTAGACAAGCTTCTGCTAAACTTGGTGCTACGATTGGCCTTACAGTTGCGGAGGAAGACGGTAGTATAACTACGATTCCTCCACCAGCTATTGAAATTGCTGATGTTCATGCATCAACAAAATCTATTTAAATTCTGCTGCCTATGTGTCACACTTTTTATTTTAAAAGTGACATTCATTTCTTGGCGCTGCAACTTTATAAATTTGTGATCTAAAAGTTAGAAATTATTATATTTACAATATATTTATTAAGTACATACTTTAATATTATTGTTATCAGTTGGGGTTAATTCATTTCCAGACAAAAAGTCAACGTATATCCTAAACTCAACCGTTAAGTAATTATTTTTAATTTTATAATTTTTCGGGTCATTGGTCAACATCATCTAGGTCATGAATGTAGTTGTTTTCATAACAATTGAATGTTTTAATTGTCAACTTGAATTATATTAAAAATTCAGTGGCGATTCGTATACTAAAACATTGATGAAGCAGTGTTTCATAGAAAAGAGAGGTGTTTATTTTTTATTATTATCTTAAATTAGCCATTATATTATAAAAGTAAATAATAGTTATTCATATAATTCATGACTTCCCACTTATACAATGAAGTGACACTTTTAACATTATTTTTTCCACGGTCGACTTTTAACTTATTATACTAATTATACATTTTAAACATCAATAATTTTTATTTTGTAAGTTATATAGTTCAGATTGTTTCATAGTAACTTTTTTTGTAGCACCGTTGCTATTAACAACATGGGATAAATAGTCACTTTTTGTATTAAAAATTAATATAAAATGACTAACTTTTTTGCAAGACCGTAGAAATAATATATTATTGTACTTTTTAAAATATACCAAAACTAGACTGAAAGATATTATAAATCCAACACAACAGAATATACGAAAGAAACGCACAACGAATCTTTTATTCTTCTCGTACTCTCATATTTAGAGACTGGGGAAAGTCTCCCTGTCTAGCATGAAGTGCCAACTGAATATTGTATCGAAATTTAAAAAACATAAGATGTTATACTACTCGTTGCGAATATTAATCGAGACATGTCTCAGATCTTCTAGGTCTCGACGGTAATTTGTATTGATACTGGGTATGATGGTGGCTTAAATGATGCAATTTCTGTTATAAATTAAGCTCAAAATATATTTAAATTTATAAATATTTCAGAGCTTGATCAAAATATAATAAATTAAGATTTTTTAAAATTTACAAAAATAATTATTTTCCAAATTGACGAGCCTCCACTGTTACATAACTTTAATTATCTTAATTATCTTAATTAAAATAACACCTAAATTAATTAAAAAACCCAACAATCACGTTTACTACGCAAACTCCTGTGCAGAGATCGCAATGGGTCAATTTTGAATATTTTTTATAAATAATTATATAATAATAATGAAAAACCGATATAAAAATTTATTTGATAACTTTACTGTTGCGAATCAAAAATTATTAAATTAAGAATAACTATTTAACGGTTGTATTTAGGATATATGTTTATATGGACTTTTTGATTTCAAATGAGTTAACCAATTGATACCAAAAATATTGCTATTACGTTTTGAGACACACTGTACTATCATTCATTGATAGATAACTGTGTAGGTATGTACTTAATATAGCTTCATCGCCAGTTGCCTTGTATTTGAAGAAAATTTTATGAATTGAAAATGAATATTGTTAACTTTTTTATATGAATTATAACTTTATAACAACTGTTACAGCAATAACAAGTACGTTTTGAATTTTTTTAGATTATATGAGTAGATTGAAAAAAGCATATCGAGATCGAGAAATATATTTATAAGTTACTATTATTGATAATTAATGTAATATTGTAGTTTGAATTTATATAATTTATAAATTGTTTTTTTTTTATAATATAAATGAATTTGAGAATGTGCGTCAAATATTAATAAGTATGGTCCATAAAAATAAATTTTCATTATGGTATATATTTTGGTAAAATAATTATTTTGCTTGAAAATGATCGCTTATATTATTATGTGATGTTTAAAATAATGTGCCTAAAAAGTACCTTTACTGAAATATATATTTATTGCCCAAATTTTTAAATCAACTAAACTGTTTTTATATTATTTTTACTTTAATTCTAAATAAATACAAATATATGTACAATGGTCATTAATTAGTTTAAATTTGCTAAAGTAAAATTTTCAATTCGTAAATAAAAATATTATTTACCTTTATTTAATAACAGAGCACTTATAGATAACCAGATAATAGTATTTAGATTTTTCATCATATCTTATAATGCCTACCTTTACATAATCTAATATCGTATAAGATTTACTCGAGGATTTACTTACATCAAATATTCATTTCTTAATATTTGTATTAATAATAATATACTCTAACAGCGTTTCCCAAATGATATTCAACGGTACCTTAGATTTTTGTGAAAAAAGAAGTAAATATCAAATATGAAATTTATCAAATTATAATTCAGATAAAAATTTAATGACAAAAACGAAGTTTTTACATCAAGATATGAGAATAATTAACAACTCATCTGTAATATTGTACTATGTAGAAATACTATAACGATTTTGTATATTCTAAAATATTATAATGAGGTACCGTGGCCAAATTAAATTGGGAAACGCTGCTGTAATAATTAGAATATTTTTGCGAATAAATGTCGCTTTATAATTGAAATTGTAAATATATAATATAATAACTACTTTATATTCAGCTCAAAAATAATGTATTGCATATATAACTTTTGTTGTATATTGCTAATAAATAATTTTTTATAAAATAAAATGATGAATTATTAAAATATTTTTCACAATAAAATGCTGAAATAGTTATTTTAGGTAGAGTAGAGACATCTAGACTGCATCGAAGTAAACTACTTCAAGTTCTAGATGGCAGCATCAGCATTTTACAGATCTATGTGAACTAGCAATACTTTTTCCCAGCTACCTCAACTATAGTTCTACCGTTCAAATGTATTGCTAGCTGTCTGTAACAGTTCCGCAGCAATACATCAGCCAGCAATAGTTTCATTATTTCCTTAACTATTAAACTTCATCACGGGAAATTTAGTATATTTATAGACAATAATGTTTACTACAATAAACAAATAACTGAAAATTGATACATTGTTCCAAATAGAAGTATAAAACGTTTATACCCAGCAATAGATTTAAAGGAGCACTGCAGATACACAGCGAAGTGACGTCATCAATATATACGTCATGTGTGATTTGTGCCGTCTCCAGCAATAGATTTGATTTATTTCATCCCTGTTAAACTCTCAACTATAAAATTTCGTACACATATAAACAAATACATATACTTCAATAACAAATCAACAAAGAAGTTAAATATTATGTTAAATGTGGCGTTATGGACACATTTATACCTAGCAATAGATTTCGATAAATCCGCCCGTATTTAAAGTTTGTATACATATAAACAATTACGTGTACCTCAATAAACAATCAACAAAAATGTAAAATCACGATTAAAATGAGGCATTATATGTATATTTATACCTAGCAATAGATTGCAATAAAACCACCCCTATTTAATTCTCAGCTATGAAACTTGGTATACATATAAAGAATTATGTGGTCTTCAATAACGTATCAATAAAAAAGTAAAATCTAAGTTAAAATGAAGCGTTATGGACATATTTCTACCTAGCAATAGATTGCGATAAAACCACCCCTATTTAATTATCGACTATGAAACTTCATACACATATAAACAATAATAAATACTACAATAACCAATAAACGAAAAACTGATACATTGATCGAGGTGCAAGTAGGAAACAATTGCTGTAGCCACAGCCATGTTAGGCAGCTGGGATTCAGTTCACGGAGCAATGACGTCACAACTATATACGTCATACATGACATTTGACTACAGAGCACGATTCTGAAGTTTCGTTGTATTCAGTAATAGATTACGGTAAAACCGCCCCTAGTTCATTCCCAGCTATGAAATTTCGCACACATATAAACAATTACGTGTACTGCAATAAACAATCAATAAAAAAGTGAAATTTTAATTTAAATAAGCCGTTATGGACATATTTATACCTAACAATAGATTTCATAGCTGTGAATGGAATAGGGGTGGTGTTACTTGAATCTATTAGCAGGTATAAATTAAAATTTCACTTTTTTATTGATTGTTTATTGCAGTACAAGGAATTGTTTTATGTAATTGTTTAAATTGTTTGAAAACAGCAAAAATTAAGCAAGCTATTGATATGCGGTTTGAACGAGTGAATTCCCCGTGTCCGAATCTAAAGGTACCCCTTGGGATATTTATGATTTTTAAACAAATTGCTCTAAAACTATTTCTCGTATGAATAATGTAACGAAATTTTACATACATATGTATTTCGACGTGCTTAACCCAATGGTGTAATGTTTATGTCCATAAGTCATATATTTTTTGAGATAATGGTCAAAAACCGTACGAGGAAAAATAATTGGCGAAAATTTTTCAAACAATTAAAAATCGCTAAAAACTTGCCTAGAGGTCAATTGAAACCTTTCAGACCGCATCTCAATATCTTGCTTAGTTTTTGAGTTATTTCCTCGGGAAAGTTGAAAATCTGATTTTGAAAATTGTTTGAAAACAGCAAATCTTCTAGGGGCTATAACTCAAGAACTAAGCAAGCTATTGATAATGGTCAAAAACTATACGAGGAAAAAAACGCTATTTATTGTTGTACCTGAAAATTCTCTTAGAAAAAATATTAGTGTACACAGTGGGGCTCCGCCTACTAGGACGGGTTACACCCAAAAAATACATAAATAATACAAATATACAGAAATATGTTGTAATAGGCCGCACGTTAGGCGGCCCCCCAATGACGGAGAAACACGGCAACGAGCGAACAAGAGCTAAAACGTTACGAAAAATATGTGTATTGTGTGTTGTTCACCTGAAAACGAATTTATGTTGTGTATCAAAGTCAAAAATTCTAGTCTGATTTTACATGGTGAAAATATAATGCATCTTCCAGGGTATCTTTTGAGTAGGTTGCAAAAGATGAGAAAGTTAAAGGCCAGAGAGGGGTTGACGGAGGTTACCCAACGTGTGAACCACGCCAGAGGCCAAAACCATCCTCAGCGGCGGACCTAGTTAAAGGCCAAAGAGGGGTTGACAAAGGTTACTCAACGTGTAAACCACGCCAGAGGCCAAAGCCATCCTCAGAGGCGGACGTAGTGAAGGATTCGTGATAAGAATTTGGATGACACTTGTCAATAAACTACGTTAATATTATAAATCAATCAATAAAAAATAAAGGGTTCAATAACTATTTATATATAATTAGTTTTAGAAAAAAATAAAATTTGGCTGACAACTGGTCAGAAAAACTACGTTAATTTCCAAATAAATAAATCAAATACCCCTCGCAATCTACCCCGGCAAGTGCCGCAATATCTAAATGTTAATATAGGCTACTAGTCCACTAAATATATATATATATATATATATATATTATTATTATTATTATTATTATTATTATTATTATTATTATTATTATTATTATTATTATTATTATTATTATTATATATATATATATATATTATCTGGGTGGTTAATTATATTTAATTGTAGATCTCACGCAGATCTTTTATATCAACATTAAAAAATCTGAGGATACCAGGATTTGAACCTAAGGCCCTCAATTCATAAAAATATAAGAAAAAAATTAACTCAATTAATTCTTTCAATAAAATCTTAAAAGTACTTACAAATTTAATCAAAGCCTTTATGTATTATTTAAAAGACTTCACTATTTTTTTATTTGGTAAAACCATAAAATCTAAAATGAACATTATTAATTATATATTTTTCTAGAAAATATAGAATCTTACAAGTAGGTACTCAAAAAATTCATCAGAGCCCTTATGAATTATTTAAAAGACTCTATTCATGTATTTATTTATTTCTTGCAAAATTACAATATTATAAAAATTTTAGAAAATTATCTGGGACTGTATGTATTATTTAAAAGCCTAAGAATTTAATATACACCATATAAAAACCAGACTAGCCTATATTTATTTAAAATAACGTAAACCGACCCGAATCCGTAAAAAATCGCGAAATTTACATCAGTCATAAAAAAAACAAGTGTGTGTGTTTTAAAATTAAATATCTAAGTGTTTCTCAGAATATATAATATAAAGAATATATAATATAAAAAACTGTGAATATTTCGCGAGTATACCGTATGAAAAAAAAAATATATCTTCTTAATAAAAAGGTTCCTCGCTGATATAAACTTTTGATAGCAGTTTGAAGATCTCTAGGAGGCCCCATAGGCCGCAAGAAAGCGCTATCGGACCATAGAAACAGCGTAAGGTTTCTGTATCCATACATATAAGCCCACTCTTAAGGCTCTTGTTCTGTTATTGCTTTCTATTGACCTTACTTCTTTAAACAAATATAATCTCATAACAAATGATGTTTCGCGAACTTTAAACGATTAGAAATTAATTAATTAATTAATTTAATAATTATAAACGAACGAAAGTTTATTAAAAATGTACTGTAAATAAATGATTGATGTGTATGACAAAGTATCGCCCGATATTTTAATACGGACATAAGACACGCTCGACGCGCGACCCAACTAGCAACTACTTAACTACGAGCATGTGCTTCAGAAATAAAGATATATGTATAAATGTGATTTTATCCTGTATTTATTTGTTTATTTAGAAAGTTTCAAGAAAAAAAAATCATTATTCAATAGCCGATAAGTATTTTCAGCTACGGGTTTTATTTAAATTGGTTATTTGTTTAAATATAATTGAATAAATAACAAAATACTGATACAGGTGGAGAATCACATTTATGAAGTATGAAATATTTAATAATGAGTAAATAGAATTACTCCTACAGTACTACTGCAAAAAAAGAGATAGACAAGAAAGCACATGTATGTTGTAACTGACCTTAGCCGTCTGTAAGTTCTCCAGAACCTGCAACAATTGAAAATATATATATATTAGTACACATCAAAATAAACTAAAATAATGATAACAGCGTAAGAACAAACAACAGAATAGTTCTAAAATACATTTAAAAATGAACTTACCACATAGAAGGCTTTAAAATGTCATCAGCAACTGCCAACGGGACACCGGAACCATCTCTGGGGCACAACACTTGCACTAACACAACACTGCACACGACTTTGTCACTCGAGATTTTAACCACGCACCTTTGCACTTGAATTTACATTTGATTACCGACTATAAAATAGCTGAATTATAAGTACAAATTATTCCGACTGTATTGGTGAACGCCAAAGATGCGAATAAATCGCTTTGCTTGTTGAGCGCAAGTGGACATGAACACGTACAGACTTGTCTAATTACCTTTTGAGCTGTAGACACCAAATCAATACTTTTTAATTGTCTATTTAAATATATAGAAAATAATATTTATATTTATATGTAAATGATAATAAATAAGATGTATGTATTTTGGCTGTAAACACTATTTGATTTAAATACTCGAAATAAATAGAATATTGTTTTGAAATAATAAAATAACGATTTGTAAAACCAATTAATTAAATGCATTATTATGATGGCCCGTAACACTTGTTGCTGTTATGTATTACATAGTACATTTTTATACTAATTTTTAAGTACAAATATATATCTATATCGAAATTGTTAGAATAATGTTCATATTAACTATTTAGCCAGTACTTTGTTATAAAGTACGATTATTTTATCCAGCAACACTCAACAAGACTACAAGATTTATGCGAACAAACATGTTCACTTTGACAAATTTATCGTCTGAACAAATCATATACGTTACATTTGCATGTATAGGAAATAATATTTATAAGATATGTAAAAATATTATTGTGCTTTTAAAGACTATTATTGTAAATCTTGTTTGACAAATATTATCTCTAAATTTTGAAAATTAATTACGCCTGTAATAATAGTTGTAAAGGAATGAAACAAATTTTAAAATAAGTCGGTGTTTATATTTCAAAATATTCGAGTAGATAGAACTTGTTTTCCAGACATGTTCTGGAATCGTCTATTTCTTCAAAAATATACCGGGATCATCTGAATGCAACTTTTTTCCAGGAACATCCTGGAATCATCTGGGTCGAATTGCATTTTCCAAGGTCGTTCTGGGACCGTCTGGATGAAAGTTTTTTTTTCTCCAAGCTTCACCTAGAATCGTCTGGATATAACTTCTTCCAATTTACTAAAACCAGAACACTTATAGGAAATGGGTGTGTCTCAGAATCTAATAGTAATATAATATTTCACACTAAAATTAAAATTGTGTTTAAACATTTCAAATAATGCCAGGACAACTGCAAATACAATTACTGTTAAAATAAACGTCGGTTAACAACTAACAAACTTGACTGTTCCACTGTTCAAAGATCTTACATTATTTAAGGACAAATGCTTTAAAAAAATTTAAATAATTAAATATCAGACATTATTACATATTATAAATATCTATTAAAAAAAGTTGCAAGTATAATTAGAAATGCTCAGAGCTCCTAAATCTCTAATATCGTAGAACTGTTTTATATTCGCATAACTTACCTACAAACTAACATGCATAAGTGATGTAGAACGATAAACACACTCTGAATATTTCCCGATTATTTAAATACATCCTAATGCTAATAATTAAATTTGGTATCACTTTTATTTCAAGCATTTATTCTAAAGTAATTTAGCAACGTTTAACAACGGAAAAATAAAGTTAGTCACTATTAATCAACGACCATACCAGCCGTCATTAAAATTATTTATCAGCGTAAACTACTGCGGAAATAAGTTATTTAAGGGGTGCGTGTACGTACACAAGATGGAATTGCATCAGAAATAAGTTGGTGCATGATGAGTGTGAACCTGTGAAGGATGTTATTAGAAGAGTGGATGAGAGTGAGTCAGAGTGGTTGAGGCATGTTGAGCATAAACTAGTTAAAAGATTAGTAAAAAAGATGTATGTGGGTGAGATAAAGGGTGAATGATTATGTGAAAACTTAGAAGTAGAGGAATGAACATGCAGAGAGAACATTAGCTGAAAGTACATTCAAAATATTGTGATAAAATTATTTTATAATCCAGTACCCTTTATAAAATAATAAATTTAAATACAGGGGATGTACTACCACACCCAGAATAGGGTAGAATGAAAAATAGGGTATGTACAGAGAGAGTAATTCATCATCTACTAACGTTGTTAGATGATAATTATAATGCGATAAAAAACATATATTGCGTGAACTAAATCCCAGCCGCCTAACATGGCTATGGCTACAGCAATTGTTTCCTACTTGCACCTCGATCAATGTATCAGTTTTTCGTTTATTGGTGATTGTAGTATTTATTATTGTTTATATGTGTACGGAGTTTCATAGTCGATAATTAAATAGAGGTGGTTTTATCGCAATCTATTGCTAGGTAGAAATATGTCCATAACGCTTCATTTTAACTTACATTTTACTTTTTTATTGATACTTTATTGAAGAGCACATAATTGTTTATATGTATACCAAGTTTCATAGCTGAGAATTAAATAGGGGTGGTTTTATTGGAATCTATTGCTAGGTATAAATATACATATAATGCCTCATTTTAATCGAGATTTTACATTTTTGTTGATTGTTTATTGAGGTACACGTAATTGTTTATATGTATACAAACTTTCATAGGTGAGATTTAAATAGGGGCGGATTTATAGAAATCTATTGCTAGGTATAAATGTGTCCATAACGCCACATTTAACAGAATATTTCACTTTTTTGTTGATTTGTTATTGAAGTATATGTATTTGTTTATATGTGTACGAAATTTTATAGCTGAGAGTTTAACAGGGATGAAATAAATCAAATCTATTGCTGGAGACGGGACATGTCACACATGACGTATATATTGATGACGTCACTTCGCTGTGTATCTGCAGTGTTCCTTTAAATCTATTGCTGGGTATAAACGTTTTATACTTCTATTTGAAACAATGTATCAATTTTCAGTTATTTGTTTATTGTAGTAAACATTATTGTCTATAAATATACTAAATTTCCCGTGATGAAGTTTAATAGTTAAGGAAATAATGAAACTATTGCTGGCTGATGTATTGCTGCGGAACTGTCACTGACAGCTAGCAATACATTTGAACGGTAGAACTATAGTTGAGGTAGGTTAGTGTATTGCTGGAAAAAGTATTGCTGATTTCACATAGATATTTTACAGCTGAAACAAAAAAAAATCAGGTGACGTTTGACGTTTGTTTTTGCTTCAAATGTTTCATTAAGTTCTACAAAAATGGCTCATTTGCAGTATGTTGATGAACTGGTTAAAGAATATTTGTTGTTTAGAGGTTTTGCTTCAACAGTGAAAGCATTTGATTCTGATTTAAAAATCGACAAAGAAAAAGGATTTCGAGTTGATAAAATTGTTGATCAATTATTACAATATATTAATATTTATGATTTAAATTCACTGAGAGAATTTTGGGGACAACTTGATAATCGAATGTTTTCAAAACTAGAAAGTCATTTTACCCCGGGTAAGACTTTATTTTGGTAAACATATTTAGGTTAAGTAATGTTTTGAATTTTGTTTTGCAATTTTTATTCTGTTGTAGCTATTCGTAAATTAGAATATGCCGTATTAAAATTATATTTAGTAAATGCTGTGATAAATAATAAACCAGAAAAGATTAATGAGTTCTTTGTGAGAATGACGCCAGAACTACAAAATCAGTCAGAATGGAAAGATTGGTTCAGTAAGTAAATATACTAATTTTAGCATTAATTTTAAAATAAAAATTATTTCGTTTTCGCAGTGCTTCCTTATGTTAAAAATCCAGAGGAAAATCCAATATTCAAAGTACATTTTACAAAACAATGGCAAGATACATTGCTGGTATCGCTTCATAATTTCTTAGCAACAATATTTCAGGTTAGTCATTTACAATCACCGAACTAGATACAGAGATTCATTATTATTATTCTTCAACGTTATATTCACCTTTCGTTCATAAATTTAAGTTAAATGATTTAAATTAACAAATTTCACCATGCTTTTAAGATGACAACACAGATAAATATTTGAGATAAAAAGTTACTAATTACAAATTTGAATACTGTGGTAAATTACGTTTAAGATTTATTTGTTTTTTTCGTAAAACTTTTATAAATATAAATAATTAAACAAATTATTTTGGTTTGTATTTAGCTGAATTTAATTAAATTATAATTTACTCAGTTTTAAACAAGTATCAATACATGTAAATTTGAATATTCTGGTAATTATTATTGAAACGTATTAGATGAACTAATTGAGTTAATCTTAGACTGTCTTGTAAGTTATAATTTGCATTTTTTTAGTGTATGCCGCAACCAACGTTAACAAATTTTGAGGAAGATGCTATGAAAATAAAAAAACTACAAGAAGAAAACGAAGCACTAAAAAATCGTCTTACCTTGCTAATAGACCGTGGTAGCGATGTAACACCTTGTGAAGTAGCTCCACCACCTCATTTACTAGACGATTTCTATATCATAGCTCAAGAGAACAGTTCCTCTGATAATTCTGCCAAAACTTTGAAAAATTTAATTCGTAATATCAGTACTGGCTCTAGTCCAATCTTAGGAAGAAAGGAATCTGGTAGTGATATTAAGAGAAGAACTGGATCAATCTCAAGTAAATCATTACGGTCCACTTGAAAATATTAATTTAAACAATTAAAGTAACAGTAAAAATATATTTTGTTTTATTTGTACATATACTATTTATAGATATTGCATCTTTATAATTACTATTTTCAAACATATTAAATGCATAATTATATACAAGTTCAACACGAAGCAATTCGGCATTATATAAAATGATTCAAAATTTTAAAATTACTTTTGAATCATTCTATATTTATAGTTTCATAAAGTCTTATCAAAATCGCATTTCATCTTAAATAATTTATCTGTATATTTGTTGATATATAAATAAAATTCTATAGTAAAACAATAATTGGCACCATTCACTATATAAATAAAAATTCTTTTAAAATATGTCATTGATATTTGAGATCAAATATTTCTATTAACAAAGGTTCAACGTCAGACGGATTCACATTAAGGTAAACACTAATAACTTCATCGTTTAGTTTGTGGAGTTCTGATATTTTTTGTATTAGTTTTAAAAACGTAGATTTTGCTTCACAGCCAGGGTACACACTTTCCAGGTATCGTCTCAGCAAATAGTAGTAAGAGTTCTGAAACAAAGTAATAATTAAAATTTCATTGATTTCAAACAGTTATTTGATGATAGTGAATTATGTGAGACTGGTACAAGCAAATGAGTTTCCAATCAGGAAATCGAGCATGGAAATAAAATACTCATGTGAACTTTTTTATGTGTAGATGTATAAATACAAACGAGATAAAAGTGGATAATGTGGCCGAGCTAGAAGTATATGTATAAATATGATAAATGGTACGTTGATTGAATTAATAATTCTGAGTTTGTATGATCCAAAAGTTTCCAGAATTAAATGGTAATACGCAGTTTCATATAATTTAATACTTTTTATGAAGTTCAGCATCAGAATTTCACGAAAAGTATAAACATGTCTTTGAAGAGAAAATAAAAAAGTCGAGTAGTTATTTTAAAAATTGCAAGCATTGTTATAAAATTTGTATTGTTCGTTTTCTGGACAAAACAAAAAATTATCAAATAATCTAAGAGAACTGTTGATACATAATATACGATCTCTGTGACATGCATTTCTCACCATATTTTGACATTTCGGTCATCAAAGCGCATCTTGACCGAGAATTTCGACTTTCACAGTGAAATCGCGGGAAGTCCTCGACATCTTTACTAAAAAAAGACTTCGTAAAAAGTATAAATCAGTAGGATAGACGTTAGGACCGCTGTAATAAGTCGAAAAGACATTAATTTAAGGTCACGGCAGATACTAAAAATTGAATTAATTTTTTAATATGCTTATTCCGGTAACTTTTGGTTCAGACATCATGTGTATGTATGTAAGTATGGATATATAAATTTTCTTTACCTGTTCTAATTTAATAACATCTTGATGTATAACTCTCGGCCTGTCAGGTGTGAATAGCGTTATGGCACACAAAATTAAAACTATATTTTCGTCTGTTCTCCATTTTGGATCAAATGTTTTAATGAATCTTTCATGTTCCTGGTATATATTTCCTTTCGCCAGTTTTAAAACATCTACTCTTATATTACTCATTGACTCTTGACTATGGGGTATCTAAAAAATCATTTTAAAATTTGCCTGTAGTGTTATCATGATATTACGGCTGAGCAAATATTTTTTTAGCGATAAACACAAGAACAAATAATCATTTACAGTATTCTTAGGTACGAAATTTTTAATCAAATAATAATTTTACTTTATTTATATTAGTGATTTTATCGCAAATGAAGTAAGTTCCTCATTATTTTAATACAAAAATTGGGTACCACAATACTCAAGAATAATGCTTCAGTTGTTTGAATGTATTACCTTCCAAGTTTGTCGTGTAGGGTCATAACTCATCGCACTCCTTAAAATCATCATTTCTGTACAACCTCCCTTCAAAAGCGCCACCTGATCCTCTTGACACATGTTCTTGAATGCGTTAATTTTCTTCGCCATTTTTATCAGTCTCCTGATAGCAACAGCGGTTAAATTAATTACGTCCAGCAACCTGGCATCTGTCTGCTGATTAGTCGACTAAATCATAACAATATGAATTACGCACGGTTATTAATTAAATGAATTAATTTTATGACCTACTTTAAAACGACATTCGTCTGCAATTAACGTGTTAATATCGTCGTCCAAAGGCGCCAGTAAGGCCTTATTAGCTACAATAAGTTCATTTAACTTTGCCCTTTCGGCGTCGTTTAATTCACGGGAATTACTGTGACCTTGGGCAAGAGAACTGTAAGCTTCGTATTCCAATTTAATTGCCTCACAAAGTATCGACTCAATAGAATTGGGTTCAATAGGTATTCTACATTCAATAATAAATTAATATTTTGCAACATAAGTAAAATGAAAATAACAACCTTTGAACATCCTGAAGGACATCCCTGGTGACGTCGGTGTTGCTCTTGACATACGTGCTAGTGGTCGAAGTCGTATTTCTGTTGCAAGGAGCATCGTTATTATTTATTAAAGAGGTTAAAAGTGGCGTGCTTTCGTCGCCGCTGCTTGTGATGTATTCGTTGGGTGTAGGGTTTAAAATTGTCCGAATCATACAAGACTCGTCATTTCTGGTTGAATCAGCAATCATTATATTTTCCTGAGGTTTTGTTTCGCAATATTTCTTTTGCTCTTGCACAACTTGATAGTTTTCTGGACTTAATTGTTCATAATTTTTAATAACACTAACTATATTGTTACTCTTTGGAATTTCATCTTTAACATCTATGTTATCAATATCGTGTATTGTTTCAACTGATTTATTACAATAATTATAATCAACTGATTCTTCACTGGAATAATCACGTTTTATTCTTTTGCCATTACCTTTATCATTTTGTGTCCGTTTCTTAGCCCGATTTTGTTCAATTTTTTTTCTTTTTTCAACTTTATCTTCTTCTGACATAATATAATCTTTTCTCATACCTATAGAAAAACACTTTTCCAAACGACATTTTTGACAAAATCGTCTAGTTACCGCGGTTATTTCACACTGATCATTAAATGGACATCGAAATTCTTTATTCGTTAAAGCATTTCTACGAAAAAACGCCTTACAACTCTCACACGTAACTGCACAAAAATTATATCCTAGTGCTTTGTCACCACACACACCACAAATTTTGCTATCTGCTTTTGAATCACTTATAGTTTCCATTATGAATGCATTAAAACACTAACAAATTCCATATCGCGACATTCGTAGCCTGTTGCCACTTTAACTATGATTCAATTATTATCTATCTACTATTGTAGGACTGTAATTTAATCTGAACTCTCTTACCCAACCTATCATGACGTTATGTGTAGGTTTATCTTATACAAGACCAATTAAAAAGAGAATCAATCGACAATGACCGTTAAATTATATCATTTGTTTTAGTTTCTTTTATTATTAAAAAAATTTAACAAACACAAATCGTTTTAACGCTGAAACATTCATGAAAACAGCTGTTATTTGTCACACTTTTCTGTTCCATGTGGCCAACATTCGGTTGACGACTGGTTTGGTTACTTGTATATTTCCCTACTTGTAATTATTTTAAATAAAAATTTATTTTAATAGACACGTAATTGATGATGACTAATAAATCCCTGTTTAATAAAATTATAATATTTAGCAGTAATTAAAATTAAATTAACCTTTTAAAATATAGATCAAAACAAATTTTCTTCATCAGCACATTATTCAAATTATGAATTTTTGCTTTGTTAATATAACAACGATGAAATTATGAAATACAAATATTTATAAACTATCTACTCAGCAAATTATGAATGAAAACAAGCTTTATATTTAAATGTATTCTTATTATGAAATTAGTATTAGTCTTTGCGATTTACTCGCAATATTCAGTCGTTTATTTAATAAAAAATTAAATATAAAATGTGCAAAATACTAGACAATATTAAAAATATATTTGTGTTATTTTTTATATTTGCTAATTTTAAAAGTTCTCATGGCCAGGATATTACTACTTTTATTAATTTAAAAAAATCAATTAATGTTATCGATGATAGATTTATTAGTATAGTTGTAGATCCTGCAATATTAATGAGTGGACTAAATATGAGGTAAGATAAAATTTTATCTTATTTGATTATCTATATTGTCTAATGATAAATATTTAATTTTGTACTGAAAATCTATGGTGTGAGAGTTCAAAATGCAAGATAATTCACATTAAATTATTCAAGTGCTTTTCCTACTTAAAATTAAATATAATATATTTACTATCAAATCCAAATTACACAAGATTGTACTTGTTGCCATTAAAAATAATTTTATTGTAATTAAGTACATTTATAAATAGAAATTTTTGTTTCATTTATTTGCAATTTATCAAACAATGTAGAATGTAGAAGGTGTAGGTAACTAGTAATTAATAGTGTTTGAAATTATCTTCAAATATCTTAATCACAAAACTGCTTACATTATGTAATTATTCGATATTGAAAGTTCAATATAATATAGTGTCATTTTAAAAAAATGTAAGTAGTCTCAGAAGAAGAAAATATAGAATAACTTGACAAATAAAATAATTAATCAAATGTAAAGATTAACAACATATTAATAAGTAGCTACAAGGGGGAGCACTAAGCTCCGTCCCTACTAACGTGACGAAATCTTATCTCTGCTATGTATAACAGATGTAATTTGTTGAGCTGGCAATAAACTAAATACACAAAAAAAAGAATGTAAGTTATGTTCTAGCAGTTAATTTTTTAAAAATTATAATTTCTGCAAATATTTCTTACGTTGTTAGTGTGAGTAATAAATTTGCAAATACTTGTTTATCAGCTATATTTATTTAACTATAACAATAATTAGAAAATATTTTATAAGATCCAATAGAAATATAGTTTTTTTTTGTAATTTTATACTATTTTAATTAACAAATTAAATTAATAATAATACCTATTTGATTTAGTATTTGCAAATAAATTACAAACTAAAAAAATATATAGTGTTTTAATAAATTGGCACAATAATGCTCGATTTTATAAAGGGCTGAATTAATTTACTTCCATAGTAAATATATTTAAATTAACAAATTTTACTTAATTTTATTTATTTTTGTAGCATATATAATATTACTTGCAAAAATTGGACTGTTAATTCAATAAATACATTTCATTTAATTTGTCGTATATAAAACCGGTCATAAGAGATTATAAACATAAATAGGTTTAGTTTTTTTTTTTTAATTATTATTTGCTTTACTAGTTTTCTGTTTCTAAGAAATTATTTTTAAAATAACAAAGAGCTTTCATCCTATAGATCAGGCTACCAACATTACATATAAGAGAAAAAACTAACTATAAGCAGAACATAGGCGCGCATAAACATTTTTCAGGGTGGGTCGAAATTAAACAAAAGAAAAATATCGTTTTAATAAAAAAAATCACTGAACCTTTTGAACTGGAAGGACTTTATTTCATTAAAAGTATGTATAAAAATCTAAACTCCATATTATCAAAGGGGTTTCATTGTCCCTTTGGCTCCCCCGTTCCTTCTCCTTCGTGCGATCATGGAGCAGTGGCTCTTAACTTAGGGGTAATTATTGATTTGAGTGAAGATAATAAATAACTTAAATTTTTACATAATAAAAAATATAACATATTTTACATAACCAAAATATTAAAAATTTAAATTTAATATACCCTTGCAAACATATATCTATTTAAATACAAATTTCACAAACTTGAATCCATTATACACGAAATATGTTATTTATTTAATTCATCACAATTTTGTTTATTGTTAGCCAATGCGGATGCTTAAAATATTAATTATTTTAAAGTTCAAGGAAATTGTACGCAATTTTAAAAATAATTATATTTTTTTGCATAAATACAATAATTTTAAACTACAATACGTTAAAAATAATAACGCTGTATAAATTATTCTAAATAAACATCAACAGACTACCTATTAATAATTATTAATCAGAACTAGTTATGTTTTTAATTAGTATTTACATACATATTTTTCAAACTAGAAGAGGGAACAGAGGAGTTTTTTTATTCAAGGGTTGAAACTTTAAATAAGGTTTACGAGGTAGAAAATAAGATCCGAAATCCGACTTACGAGTAGAATTTGACACAGTCGACAGATTTCGGATCGAGTCGAAATGGATCGGATATTACAAAAATGCTGAGCTCTTATTAAAGTTCTCAGAATTTTATGGTTAATTTAGTTTTTAGAAATAAATTATTATTTTGTTGTATCAACACTATGCCTGGTAGTAGTAGCTCGGTTTATCTTGATTTTAACTATAATCGCGCAATAGAAATTTAGACATGACAACATTAGCTGTCAAATGTCATGTGTATAAAATAAAACTTAAAAAAAATGGTTAATTAATTATAATGTAGTAAAAAATAGTAAATGTACTAGTATTTCTATCATATATTGCTCAATTTTGGCTAAAACCAAGTTAGAACTGAGCTCTTACTACCAGTTTATGTCTGCGATTTAGATTCACAGATTTTTTTTTTCATTTGATTTAAGTTAATATGAAATATTATATATAATTCAAATGTTTGCATTTTATAAAAAAATATTTTCAAATTTTTATAGTGTAACTAACAGAATAAATGTTGTCACGGAGTATTATACTGTTAATCGCCTCCTTAGATGTAATGAACAGATTTATACTATGTGAACAAGATTTAAAATTATAAATATATATATCATTATATCTTTTATCCATTTTTGTTATCAAGGGCCACATGCTATAGAAATGATATTAATCTACTTAATTTTTATTTGCTTTAGTTGGAATTATTAAAAACTCCTCACCTCCTCACCTCCTCACCCAGGCTCTGAACTCAAATGATGGCATATTTTATTTGATATATCTAGTCATTTTATGGCCGATTTTATAAACAATAAATTAATTTTTAACATATGACTTCGACTGAACGTACAGTAATGAAGATAATTTTTAAGTTAAATTTTTATGAAAGAAAAATTCGGATGACGCCTGGATTCGAACCAGGGACCCTCCGCTTGCCGGGCAGAGTGGTGTAGCGGTTAACATCTCTGCCCGGCAAGCGGAGGGTCCCTGGTTCGAATCCAGGCGTCATCCGAATTTTTCTTTCATAAAAAAATTTAACTTAAAAAATAAATTAATTTGTTCATTTAAATAAAAGTCGAACCTTTGACAATAATATTATAGTTATATACCATAAAATAAATAAAATTGATTTGTTAATTTAAAGTAAATTTATTCTGTCCTTAGAGACATAAAAACCTGGGAAATAACTATTTTTTGTACGTATTTCAGTTCACAAACATTAACCATGGCCAATCATCTATCACCAGCGTTCGTTCGAATCCAGGGATTCTCAACAAGTCAGCTGTCATTTTCTGACAATGACGACAAGGGCTCGAGTGCAATGAAGTTAACAGTGACTCCGGTCATGTGGACATCGCTCAACGGATGGCTCATTAGCGCGAACCTAACGCCTGTGTTTGCGCTAAGCGACCGTGACAGGGTTAACGATGCGTGGAACCCGAAATCTGTGGCGTTACCTTTAATGGCGCTCGCGGACCAAATGAACATCACTTGTTTTTGGGAAATTGCCAGTGGTAAGCAATATCATATGTTTATGAATCATAGTGTTTTTTACTTTAGTATATGGTGGTACAAATTAGGTATCTGCATTTATAGTTATTTTGAAGCTGAACTAATGAATAGGATTATTTTGAGTTAAATTCAAAATTAAATTAAATTTTTAAGAAAATACTTATCAACTGATTCAAACTATTATAATATCATAGAAAAAAATGATCGGTGCAACAAACTGTTAAACTATAATCTGATATCTGCATAGTCAAGTTGGGAAATCGTTTTGCTAGAAAGAAAGAACCCCGGGATCAATTCGTAATAATACTAAATCTTCACTTTTTATCGATAAATTTTTGTTTTACACGAGAGCGCAAGAGCAAACTAGGACGAGGGATTTTTATTTAATGTCAGTTTGTTCGAGTGATTGTACTGCAAGCAAAAAAATTATTGAGAGCTGGAAAACAAAAATGTATCTAGAGAAAATTTGCGAGATCGCGTGTTATTTGATAAAATAATTGTACCTGAAACTGACAGGAAAATAAACATTTGCCTAACCTTTAAGAATCAGGAAAGCTTTGCTTTGCATGCCTAGTCAGGAAAATATCATATTGCCTGCCTAGACAGGTAATGAAATAAACGTGAGTGTCTAGTTACTTAGCAACTTAAAATACTGACTGAATATTTAAGTCAAATATTTCTTTTAATTTGGATTAAATTAAAATATTTATTATTTGTTTATGAAGGATTCGTAAGCTGTTTCAAGCCTCGCTGTCGCTCGGCATGAAACTATCTACTCATCCTGTAATTGAACGCTTTCCTGACTTTTTACGTAAATAACCATTGCAAGACAATATAAATAAAATAATATAGTGGTTAAGTTGACAATATAAAACTAAATTTAAATAATTCTGTGTCAAATTTATAACATGTTAATAAATTTACTTCATGACGGAATTTTTACCTAGAAATTTAATTTTACTCCAGTAACGGGATTTCAACATAGGTAATATACCAAAAGTCAATATTTTATTGGTAAAATTTCAAATAGTTATTGCTTAGAAATGAACAGTCGAGTGTCAAAAATGACATAATTACCACAAGCTCTGTTTTTTCCTGTTTCAAGAGCAGTGTATTTGGGTGTTTTAGCTATCTCTAATATGTTAAAACCGTGCTCTTAGAACACCCAAAAACAGATCTTGTGCTACGAGCCAATGCTTTTAAGAGTTAAAACCTTGTATATTAAGTCATAAAAGATGTCACTATAAGTTAAAAAAATATGAATGAATGGTAAAATAATTAATTACACTTAATATAATAATAATTTTAATTTATTTAACAATTGCTTTTATGATTATGTCAATTATTTTTTGAACTGTTTGGTAAAGTTATTTTAATTAATTCAAACTTAAAAATGTCCTTCCGGTAATTACATTTTTACCTTTTAATTGTTTAAAGATATATAAATATAAGATAAATGATAAGAATTGTTTTCAATTATATAAATTTTTTGCAATCTACAAAGATATTTTGCTTGGGAGAAACTTCAAATGTGACGTTGCGATAAAAGAACGATTAAATATCTTAACATTTTTAATGGTTTAAAAACGATAAGCAGAAACTATTATTTCTATAGAATTTTTTATCAGATTATTGATAGTATGATAAAGGGTTGCCATAGTTCAATCAGAGCACATAAGTACGTAAATTTGAGCTCTGTCGTCATTTCTGAAATATCTGTTTTTTGACTAAAACTAAAATAATTTTATTTTTTATATTTAAGATATATTCACAAAGTTGTCAACAATTCTTTCATTATAACTTATAACATATAAGTATTTTTAAATCGGTATAGCCAGGATTTCCTACAGGGGTATATTTAAATAATGGTGCTATTCTGTAATTTTCTATAACGCTACAGTTCTGTAAATTTGAACAAAAGCGCATAGATTTTTATTGACAAATACATTTAATGCCATTTGACAATCTCTTGCTCTTTTGTTCAGATTTACAGATCTGTAGCGTTATAGAAAATTACAAAATAGCACCATTATATAAAACGGTACTATAATTTTTACCATACAATATTTAATAGCATAATATGTGACAAGTTTTATAAACGTCTCTTTAGTTACGAGTTCTTTTTTTGTCAGGAGCTGAACAAAGCTAAGCGAGTGAATAAAAAAAACTAAATTAGAGCATAGATTGTAAAAAATATATTAAATGTAAAAAACGTAATTCCAACTATCATTATGTTTTTAATTCTAGACACAGCACATAAAACGTTGGAACAGTATGCGAATGACGTAACAGTGCTACATCATATGCTAGATGCTTTTCCGGGCAGTCGGAAATCCTGGGGCGTGGTGGGCGGCGAGCTGAGCCGCTGCGCACCGCCGTCGGCTCCGGCCCCAGCGGAAGGTGCTGAGATCACCCGGAAGTTGCTCGGGAAAATAGAGGGCAGAGTTGATGCTGTGGACTGGACACCGTAAGTTTATATTTATTTTTAAACTGTATGAATTTTTACGTCTACATAATTTAAAATATACGGTTATATTTTAGTATGCAACCTATTTCTGTTCATATATGTAATTTAATTAATATGGTAAGTTAAAATAATATACAGAATGTTTCCTTTAAAATAACCAATGCTTTTTCGGGCGAACGATTGATTTTAGAGAAAAATGTTATATACATAAAATGATTAGGAATAAGGGGTTAATTTATCAGTAATAATAACACTATATTCAGTCACTAGTTCTCAAACCATAGAACAAAATTGTATTTAAAAAAATGGTAACCAATATATTTTTTATTGCATTAGGTATCTATATTTATATTGTTCAAATAAGAAGAAAATTACCTAATTTTCTTCTGATTTGAACAATATAAATATTGTATAGGTTTGTATAACAATTATTTCGAGAAAAATGATTTTAAATAATGTTATAAAATTAAAGTACACTAGAAGAAACAAAAATAAACACATGATACAGACAGCAGATTGTTTTATGTTATTAATTGTTTGTCTTCGCGATTATTTAATATCATAAGTAATAAAACTCTCTATCTAATGGACAATAAAGTTATATAGGTTACTATTTTTAAAAATATTAATATTTCAAAGAGTTTAAAAAAAAATTATGTATACCATTTTTTTTGGTGCATAAATTGTTCCCCAATCGCAACCCCTATTTACTAGAAAGTTAGATGAAACAATATACATATCCTAAGATTACAATCTTACAGATGAAAGCAACCACTAGATTGTTAAAATGAAATAAAATAACGGTAAAACATTTTTATTCGCTATTTCGCTGGGTTCTATCATATTCGAGATATTTCACTTTTAAGTTAACAAAAAAATTAAAATTCCCTTTATCTATCGCTAGTAAGGAGGTGGAGAAATTTCATTAGATTTGTTTTATCTATCACCATTCTCGACATATTTTAAGTTTCAAGATTGCCGAGAGAAAAAATTAAATAACTAAAATAAATATATCATAACGACTTTTACCCATTACTAGGCGTGGTACTTTGCTGTAGTAGATTTCGGTAAGTGTGCGTGAAATGCGTTTAAAAAAGAAATATTTGAGTTATAATATCACACTGGTGTTAAATTTAAATATTCAATAAATATGTATATACAAATACTTATAAGTATTATAATGCGTGATAAAAGAGATTTTTTTTTATTTCTACATTATTACTCATCGCTGCGTTATCATTACTTGTTATTCATTCTTACAAATCTATTTATAAATATTTTAACACTTATCAACATACTTATTAAAATTGTATAGACACAACACAACAGACAAATAAAAATAATAAATTCGTGTTCCAGGAATCCAAACAATGTGATACATTTTCCCGCGAAAATAATTAAGGCTAATCCATCGATTTCCAAACGCAATCCTTCCATATGGACAACAGCACCTCGCAGTCTTAACCCAACAAGTTTCAAAGATGCTTTAATATGGGCCCAATATTTGGGACAAGTAGCCAGTAACGGATACAACGTGATATTTAGACAACTAAATGTTAAAGAATTTTTCATCTTGACACCGGTATATTTTCTGTAATACAATTTTCAAGACAACAAATTTAATTGTTATATTTCTAGGTATTCTGGGTCTCTAAATTCCATAAAATGCTGATTGGAAATAATGTGTTAGATGTTCACAGTAAATATTTTAATGACAAGAAGAATTGCCACGTTTTTGCACATTGTACGAAAAATTCAAATTATTTTGGACAAACAGGAACTATAACAATTTTGGTTGTAAATTTGGAAGAAAGTGAAATGAATATTACAACAAAAGTTTTGGGAGTTAGCTCGAAAAACAATGAAATATACAATTATGTTTTGACTTCTAAAGATGACAACAGTTCGTAAGTATTTTTAAAATTATGTAATTGTTATATTTCTCTTTTGGAACGTTTCAAAGACTTTTGACGATAAGGTGATAAAACTTTTAATTTAACTTCATTTTAACTAGATATATTACCATTTTAATAAATGTTTAGAAATATAATGAAGCACGCCTTTTGCCCATTACTGAGTGTGGCATTCTGTCGTAGCAGATCTCAGAAAGTAATACATTTAAGCCTGCGAAATGCAGTTATCAGTCACCAATTAATGCTCCCCAAAGACGTTAGTGGAAGGGTGAGCCACAGGGGTAATTATAATGTTGTGAAAATTGTTTGTCGGCTGTGGAAATCGAATTGACGTTTTCAAGTCCAGAGCTACCTACCCCATATAACTGTTTAGTACCGCTTTTATTCTTTTTACAAAAATAAATAAAATAAATATATCATCACGCCATTTAACCATTACTAGGTGTGGCACTCTGCCGTTGCAGATCTCGGTAAGTGATATATTTCTTCGCGTGAAATGCGATTACCAGACGTCAAATCACGGCAGGGGGAAGCCACATGGGTAGATTTAATTTGGTAAAAAAAAGTATTTGAAAAATCTGAATAAAAATGTTTTAAAAGTTTAATAAATATCTTTTTTAATTATAATTTAATCTTTTTGCCGCTCTCCGAATTTTGCCACCTACATTACTTACAGAATTTAAATAAAATATTTGTGAATAAAATAGTATTAATTTATATTTATATCTAGCACACATTGGAAAATAAAATTGACAGTTAATCGTTCTTTGACGTTCATAAATATAACAAAATTTTAAGTAAGTCTAAAAAAATCATGTAAAAATATATTATGACATTTTAAAGGGAAATCTACTTGAACGGAGTTCTCTTAACAATTTCCGATTTGCAAGACCGGAAAATCAAATTCATGCCAAAGCCACGCCGAGTTAAAACTAAAAAAGGTAAATCAATAGGCCTCAATCTACCGGCAAAATCGATAGGATTCTTCGTAATTCCTATTTCCTGCTCGTCAGCCTGTATCCATGGCGGGGAACATATGCGTCCGATGCATGCAACATCCTCGAAGCAAAATGAAAACTGTTCAATTGAATCAGAAATTGATATGAATCCAGTAAGCATGAACAATCTCCACAAAATTATATCAAACGAAGAGGATTCTAATGAGAAATATTACAAGAATTCGGAGTTTCTGCTAGAGACACGAGACGGAAATAGATTGGCACTTGAAAGGCAAGACGAATCAAAAGGTGAAATGAATAAATCAAATCACAGCGCAGGGGACAAGTCACATGAAAGCGCAATTTCGTTCGGAGATGACATTACGAACTTAATTATTGAACGTGTGAAGCAAAGGCGAAAGAAAGTCTTGGAAATGGAACAAAAGGCAGCTGATTTGAAACAATTATTGGCAGTTCCATCAGCATCTTCTCGTCAGATGTCAAATGTGAAACAGAGCCGTGAGGGAACTAACTTAAACATTGAAAACTCCCCGATGGAAAACGAAAACCAAATTGAACAATCACAATATACACACACCAGGGAAAAGCGTGAACTTATTTCTTTAGAGATTCCAAATATGGAAATGAAAAAACAAGCGAAAAAAATACGAAGAACATCTGAGGAAGCACTCAGTTCTGCTCCTTTATCGTTGAATCCTCTTTCTGAATATTCGTGCGAATGTAAAAGAAGAGGCCTCACTTGCAATTGTGGATTAAAACTGGTTAGCAGTATAATACAAAAAATTTGGAACAATGAACCAGAAATCGTAAAAGAAAAAATATTACATGCAGTTAATTTACAAAAACCAATATTATTAAAGAAAGCGGAAAGAAATCAGGTAAGTTTATACTGGTATAATAGAAACCATATTAATTAACTAAAATTTTATATATTTTCTAGCGGCCGGTAAATGATCTTCAAGATATAAAAATGTTACTACAACAATATCACAATGAAATGAAAAATATTCTCGTATCACTGGACTCTACAAAGGATGCATTAAAGAAGATTGACGAAAAATCCCTTGAAAGAAAGAAATTTACAGAAATGGAAAGTATTTCTTCCGAAAATACGATTCCAAAATATAGGATGAAACGTAAACTATCTGTCGATTTATTCGAGGAAAACTCAAATTCAAAGCATTTAAAACGAAATAACAATAAAGGAAAATCAAATTGGTTTAGAATTAAGAGACAGCCAGCAAAGAAAGAAAATGAAGTTATTGAAAAAAAAGATGAAGATAAATATTCAGCTATTCTGAACCCAGTATTACCAGAATGTATCAGAGAGGAATTCTTAAACCGACAGAAGGAATATGAGGCTCACGTACAGGACCAACTTAATAATTATCGTAAACGATATTCAGGTGATATTACAGAAGACACAAAGCGAAATACGCGATCAGTTGTGATCGAAAAGAATCAAATAAATTCAGGAAGTGAATTAAATATTCAAAAAAGAGAAATTTTGGAATCTGATTCTGATTCTATTGAAGACAACAGTGATGATAATAAAACAACAAAATTTAACAAAATTGATGACTTCAACAATGAAAATGAATTTGATTCTAATGATGAAAGAACAAAAGAAACTGATACATTTCTTAATGAAATATCTAAAGAAGGCAAGGATTTACCAAATTATTTAAAACATATAGAAGAAGATGTTTATTTAATTAAACCTGATATAAACAATGAAGAGAGCATGAATGTAATATTTAATATAAATGATGAATCTACTCAACAGAAAATTGATAACACTGATATAACGTCGGAAAATAAATTGACCGAATCAAAAAGTACTTCTACTACACAACTCAATCAATATGAAATATCGAATTTACCTGATCAAGAAGACGATGATGGCAGCAGCAGCAGTAGCAGCACTGAAGATGACTTCCTTGATGCGTTGAGCACTGAATTTATTTCTTCCCTGGAAGATTCTAACAAAGAGGGTCTTGTAGACAATGTTTTTCATACTATGTTTGATGTGCTAAATGATTTCCATAAAAAAATATTAGAGTATTTGCATTATTTAAGTCGTTAATAATGTTAATACTTTCCTGATAAGATCTGATATGTAGCAATATCATATTAAAATATTTATTAATTAAAATATAATCTGTATACAAAATTATCAATAATTACATGTTTGTGTTTAATTTTAATCAATATAAATAATAATAAAATGATTGAATATTAATTAATTATCTGAGAACTTTTTTGTCAGTGGACTCCAGTTTTACAGAAATGAAACAAATTATATTTGTTTAAACAAATAAATATTTCAAGAACTGATAATTTACAATAATTATTGTGGCTTGCAGATATGGTTATAGTTAAAGAAAATGTAAAATGAACCAGTGACACATGGATAACAGGAATGCTTAAAAAAATTATGACAGATTACAGGTATTTTCATCATTCATTTATTTCATCATTTCATTTATTGTAATATTATTATTTAACAACGTGAAAAGCCCGCAGAGGCTTCAACTAACTAGGTCTTCATCTTTTATTACCTACAACTTGTGTACTTGTTTCATGTTGAACGAAACAAATCCCTATTTAATAAGTGTATACAAAGGCTTCTACATCGTTTGTTGCAACAATTGACGCTCGAATTTCATGTGATTGATGTGAACTAGTTTCATTTAGAATGATCCCCATATAAGAACAGAATATTTTAAATTTTGATGTAATATTTACCGAAAAGGTGAATTAGAGTGTCTATTGTTGGGACAAACAGAAATAAAAAATGGGTTTCAATTAACAACAATATCTACAGGATAGTGAATTTATCAATTGTTATAACAATTACAACATTGATCGTTTTTTTCAGTAATTAACGATGTTTTTACACTTTCTTTTTTTATTTTTTGCAATAAATTTATCACTAGCTTTTGTATATAATGTGATTTTACAAAGCTTAAGCGATGAAATGACCGGACTGTATTAGTTGTTGCTTTTATGTAACCATTATAGTAATATAGTACAAAATTTCTATTCCATATTTATTTTTATGAAAATGACCTTGGATTAATAATGTTTCTTTCTGAGTACCTAAGCAATGCAGCTCAGTCCGGCCACTTCTTTTGCATTCACTTCGATACATTCTTCATTTTTAAAAATATTTCGAAGGAATTGTTTTTCAAAATTATTATTATTTACAATAATAATAATTATAGAAGTCAGTTTAATATTATACCTAGCATATATGTGTCGTTGTCTCCAAAATTTAGAAATGTACTCAAACGCAATCGTTAATGGAACCACTGCTGAAACAGATCGTGAGTATAACGGAATTCACAATTCGGCGCTATTGATCGCTAACGATCTATAAGACATGGAACCACAAGCGACACAGCCAAAACTCGTAGCTTGGCTCTGTGGCTTGTCATACCCACAAGTTAACGTTTGCTTGATTCACAAACAAATATGTATATTACATGTAACATAAATTATACATACATACATACTACGTTCATTTTAAAAATTGTTTGTACATATCACACTAAGTCGTACTAGCATTGCTTGTTTGTTACAATAAGGTGAAGTCAAGTACGGTGTTAACTATAATAATTCAACAACAGACAAGAGTTTCGTTATATATAGGAACAGCAACAAGACATTTTGGGGCTACACAGTTTTCAATTAAATTCATATGATTCTGAAATGTACGTCAAGTATTGACGCAATGACATAAGATCGTGGAAAGGCGGGTAACGACACATGATGATTCGTTAAATACGTGGGGTTGCACTAAAACAACAACCTACGTTGCCGTTTATGACAGTGACTGTAAAATTCCAGCTTCTGTTTCAAACAAATAAATTATAACAAAACAATACAATTTACAAGCTATTCTCTGCCTTTGTGTTGATGTTGATGTTGTGTAGTGTTCTGTCGAGTTATTCCGGAAAAGTTATTTGTACAAAGTAAGAGCGACTTGAGAATCTTGTTGAAATTTTGATTTCACCCAAATTCCACATAAAACATTGCGTTTTGCCAAAAAGACATCATACATATATAAATAGGTAGTACAAGTTAGTTTATAACAATCATATACGGTATAATAATAAACTTGAGTGAGAATAACACAGATGTAAAACCGAGCAACGACACCTATACATCGAGCGCACAAACTATAAATTGTTTTTTTTTTTATAATCTATACACAACGACAATGCGACAGACATTCACTATCATACTATGTAATATAGATATAAATAGATATAGACACAGAGTAATAATAATATGCTAAGTTTCTTTTATAGAAGATTTAATGATATAGAATAATTGACACTCAGACATTCTGGGAAAAAAGAATGATGTACGACTGAGAAAAGTATTTTTACTTAATAAATGGCAATATGATGTATTATATGGGAGACAGAACTTTTAATTAGAAATTGAAAATTAAAGCCAAAATGCATGTGTGCAACAACTCATTGTATAACAGAAGGTGTTATGATTTTGGTCAGTTGTCTTAGTATGTTTTGGACAAAGATAACTTAGACTGAAAGATAGAGATACTTGAATATTAAGAAAAAAGAGAGAGTAGAAGGTTTAGAAGGAGAGCGTGTGGAGCACCACGAAGAGACAGAGACAACAACAGTAAACAACGAACAATACTGACATGCGACATTGACAGCTGCACGAAGGTTTTGTGACGTACTGCTAGAGAAACGATTGATGTATCGTTTCCCAGCAATATTAACATTCACCGCAAAACAAACATTGGCAAATGGAAACACTTTTTCGATATTTGATAAATGCGGAACAATCAGATCAGAGAAAATCAAACATGAACAAAGGAACACA
The DNA here is from genome assembly GCA_947425015.1 of Pterostichus niger. Lineage (NCBI taxonomy): Eukaryota > Metazoa > Arthropoda > Insecta > Coleoptera > Carabidae > Pterostichus > Pterostichus niger. Next base: position 8,176,903 of record OX380335.1, on the reverse strand, counting down.
TCAATGAACAACAAGCACAAGATTTAAGATGACAGCATATGCGCATGCGTAAGGGTGTTTTTCCCGCTGCGTTCATCGCGTGCGCAGCGAGTGGACTGCGCAGTTGCCGTCACCGGTGACATCTAAGGCGACATAAGGAATTTGGATGATCACAAAGTGCCCTTTGAAAGAAGGTGAAGGTTTTTTTGTTAAGGTGGTGTAAAGATCTACGGAGAGTGTTAAAAAATAAGTCTCAAACATTCGTCGTTCAAAATATACATGCAAACTTTTCTCGTTTTTTAAAAAAATATAAATGAAATAATCAGCCAGGATTAATACAACGTTTCAAGAAAATCGTCGCATATTTTTTGTTAATTTTTGTTACAAAATAATTAAAAACTATTTACTATCTACATAACCTTGATAACAATTGGATATAACACTCTGAAGACAAAATTATTATGATAACTCGGGAAGCGGTTTGAGGTTCATATCTCGTTTGCAAAATGATTGTTCTTTTGGTACCGAATGTAAGTTATAAAGGTCATCATAATAGTTTTGTGTTTCTTTTAATTTTTTGTTAATTGTTTAAATATCGCAGTCTCTTGTTTTTGTTTGGCAGTTTTCTAAGCGACTCTGCGTCATCATTTACAAAATGCAATCCACGTTTTCTAGGAATGAACATAAGAACCAATCATTTATCGGATGTGGAGTTCTAACTAGTAACAGTTGATGTCGGTACTTGTACCAGTATAGGGACTAATGTTCGTATCACAATGTCATCTCCTGTGGGGCCCAGCGGGAGCCACCGAGCGGGCGGCAAGGCACTGCGAGCGTGCGCCGCCGATGGCACCCACGAACGCAAAACTGGGAGCTACAAACGGCGCGATGAGGTCGAAATGCGTGGTGTGCTGATGGGTCAACGGAAGTGTACAAATGTCGTTTCAATTTCCTTTTTGTTTATTATTTAATATTATTAACAAGAATTGGTAACTAACAACGATGTCGCTAAGAAACCGCCGAAGCGATGTGGATAACTCCTCATTGCATCACACATTTACTCTCGATCTGAGACTTGATCTCGTTCACTTGCGTTTCAATAGTGTTCTTCAGCTCTGAAATGGAAAGATTGTTTATAGACGCGACAGACACAGGACACACACAGACTGACTCATGGTTTCAAACAGGAACATGGAAAGCAGAAATACGGATAAATTTCACTTTAAAGATGTCATTTTAAGATTTCATTTGCATTTAACTCTATTCAAACGGATCATCTTCATTGTTATCTTAAAATACGATCTTTAAATTCAGAGAGCAGACGGACACTTGTGGAGACAGTCAAGATAGAAAAGAATAGATTGAAACTGAGAATAGTGTAAATAATGATCACCACAAGATTGTGTGGGTTTTCCAGGGTGTCAGGATGTGATGGGTATAGTGAGTCGTCTTTATAGTAATTCTCAAACTACTTAAAACTACAAGTTTAACCACTGTTCATGTTGCAAGTAATTTGTTGTTTCAAAATGTGTCACTTATAAACAGCATAAAATATCTGATATAGTATTATTAATGTCATGAAATTCGATCCACGAGTTTAGGAAAGTGGTGTGAAACACGAACAGTGTCATGCTTATTCTTAAGTCATTAATCATACGTCTTTGATAACATAAACATAAATAAATAGAAAAAGAATTTCCAGTTATACAGTACCTACGACATTTTAGGGATCCTAACAAAAACCGAGTTCAGTGACATTATATTACCGCCATATTCCACACTATACCAAGTAACATACAAAAAACAGAAGGCAAAAAAATAATATAGTACATAAAATATAAAACATATTTAATAGAAAAAACAGTACATGATCTGTACAGCATGTCACTTTATGCTGCATTTAGGGTACATTTATATTATAACGCGAAAAATTGCAACTGATAGAGAACACATTAAATAAACATCAAATCAAAATACACAAGCAGTCCAATGAAACAAAAATAAATCATGCTTCTTTGGCAACACGTCTCCGCAGAATATCTTAAATATAATTTTTTTTTCGTTAATTTTTGTCCTAAGAAAATATGAGTATGTGATTGTTAAGAATATGTGAAAACAGTATTAAAAAATTCCTATATAAAATAACAACGCAATAATATGGAAAAAAGTACATAATTTAAGTAAACTACAACATATAAATTGACGAAAATATAGGGTGTTAGTTCCATCTCACAATGCAATAAATTTAAAATATTGAACAATACAATTTTGACAGTTGATAACTGTTTAATGCTATGGCTACTTGTCCTAAGTTGTGATAATACATAATTATTGCAAAGTGTGATGTAACTAACTGTGCATTAATTATTTTAGTTCGTTAAATATAAATATTCCGAATTAAATTTAAAATCTTGAGCTGAGGTTAGACAAATATCGTGTCAAATATTGTCGCAATGTTCGATTGTCTTATGACAGCCATAGGTAAATATTGGGAGTTTCAAACATATATCTATTTTGGCACAAGATAAACTGATTTTTAGTCACATATAGGCACATGTTTCATTATTGTGAATTGTTATAAGTGTATATATTTGCCTTTTTACTAATACTCTCATGCTTACTTACTTTAACCCAGAAAAATTATCGTTCTGTCCTTACTCTTTAAAGCAAGAGTATATAAAATTGATTAGTTTACACTTTAAAAGATGAATATTTTTTCATGTTTGAATTCATTTTTATTTTATAGGTATAATTATCTTTAAATAATTATAACGTAGTTATTCATTTTGTATGGTAACTAAGCAATCATTTAATATAACGAATTTTAACACGAACTTTGAGCAGGTAACTTAGTTCTAAGGATTAAAATCTAAAATTTTAAATTTATTTGATATAAGTTTTGTTCCCAAAAAATTTTAAAATGCATACAAAAATATTATTTTTAAAATACGCTTCCATGTAATTGTATTATTATTATGTTGTTGAAAAGATATAAAAAATTCTTACATTCACAAAATACACGAAAAGTAATATGTAACATAGATATTTTAATTGGAAAGTTAATAAACAATTATTTTGATTTTGTAGAAAATTTAATTTTTCAGATCTTGCATTACATTTTTCTTGTATTTGGTGTAAGCAAGCATGATATAGTACAGTTTCCGAAGAGCAAAAATGTCAATATTATTGTAAATTGATCTATTAAAAAGAATTTAAAACTGATTCTTTAATTTGTAGAAAAAGTATGGATAATTTAACAGCACCGAAGTTATAGGTAGTAATAGCATGTTGTTTTTTCTTTCAAAAATTGGTACACTTATATGTATATTTAAATAACCTACAATCGAAATTGACATTTAGTGATACATTTAAAAATTGAATTCAGGTGAAACTCCCGCAACTTAGACATCAAAGATTCGTCACAAAATTTTCAAAAAACATCTAGAGATAGGCCGTTAATATTTAACATTTTTAAGAATTAAGTCAACAAACAATTTAAGGCCATCGGGTTCGTTAACAATTAGATTGAAGGAATAACAATGTCTAACAATGAAGTGAATAAATGCCGCTGGCTACGTTACATGTCTAGCTCTGGCTCTGCTATTTGCATCTACAACAAAACACAACATCTACGAATTGGTTGCAGCTTCTTGCGTAACTCACTCGTGAATTCGTCTTCATCCTCCTCTTCTGCTTCCCGGGCTAACTCCTCGGGCGTTTTCTTTTTACGCATTAGGGGGTTGGGTTCTTCTTGAGGTGCGCTTTCCACTACTTCTTCTCTCTTTTTGATATTGTACTATAACACAAATAAACAGGTTGTTTTTTAAACACCATTCTTCGAACATTTATTGGTGTTACACCCAAGTACCAGAATTTCATATAATTATTTTTACGCAAATGAGTTTTGTTTAAATATAAATTAGTTTTATGTATGTAGGTACTTGTTTTTATGCGCCGAGATTTATTATTTATCTATATTCATATTCTGCAGAAAAGTTTAAATAAATGTAATATAATCTTGTTACATTTGGTTTCGGTGATTTTGATAAACTTTTTAAAATCGGATTACAATAAAATTAGCTCATCCAAAATTCAAGATTAGTTAAAACTTTCAAATTATTATAATAATTACAACATATTTTTTATCTCATTACGTTATTTATTAAATTACATAATTTTTATCAAGTTTTTCTTTATTTTCTCAATATGACGTTTTGCACGTAGATGATTATTATAATGAGCTATTTAATTACGATAAATAAAATTTGGATAATGGCCAAAAACGGCCAATTTCAAATGTAAATTGTATTAAAAGAACAAATAGATTTAACGATTACATATCGATTTAACTACGCATTCCTCTAGTATGTATTTCGTAGCGTAAAGTACCTGTATACGATTAAAGACAAAACATTTTTTAATTACATTAAATTAAATTGTTTTTCTTTCAACAGTATAAATAAAAACAAATTAAAATAAACGTAGCATCACCAGCAAAACGTGAAAAGTTATTAAAACACTATAATGGAGAAAACATCATTAGGGGTAATTTTTAGGTTTTTATTTAGTTTTTATTGACCTGCAATAGGTTCATGTATATATGTACAGACTTTTAAAATGCAGTTTTATAAAAAAATTAAAATCGATACAACGAGATTTCAAAATTTTATAAACTGGCTTCGGGGCTTGTAGCATAAGAGGTAACTTTTTGTCATTCAAAGGTAAAACAAAAAAGAATTTTATTCAAGAAACTTGTTTCTGTAGCACAAAAGTAAAACTGTGAAACTGTGTTGACATTAAATCTATTCCCTTGTCACTTTAAAATTCTCCATTTTATAGCAGCTAATACAAGAACTTGGTGAAATTAAATAACAGCATTCGCATACTTTTTCAATACATTTTGTTCATTATCTTAGAATGTTGGAAGGACATTTGGGATATTGGAATTTCAGGGTACATTTCCTTCCAAGAAATTCAGTGTAAACCAGTGGTGTACCTGAAATTTTCGAATTTGATTGTCTGCACACCGAAAAACAATATCATTTTAGTAAAAGCACTGCAGGTGATTATTTTTCACTACATTAACAGTTTGTTGTAAATGCATGCAAATCATGTGTAATTATATATTGTTAATAATTCAACACAAGTAAAAAAAACCTTCATACTGCAACGTCACTTTTATCATCTGACATCGGATAAACAGGGAAGAGAATTGTTTGCAAGTGGATACATTTTTATTTATCTTTATTACCTTAGAAACAGCGACTAATTTTAATAAATAACTTCATTCGTTCGAAAAATTATACCAATTAAATATTAACTATGCTGTTAGCTAACACATGCTAATGGTAAAACAATATTTGTAATAAATAATTATTTGTTTAAAGCTGCCAGATATTTTGACATTTCTTTGATACGATTTTTTATTCTAATTCAACTTTTTTGCGTAGTTAACAACATGATTAGCTGAGAACTTTTTTGCAACTGGGCCTTTGATTTTATCAGGATAAATTTTTAGTAAAACTTGTATATTTTAAGATAAAGCGATTCGGCCAATTTGATATTTAGAGAAAAACTCTCCCACCTTCGATATTGCAATTTTTTTATCAATTACTTTTGTCAGTTTTTACCAAGTACCCTTGTTTTCGTACATAAAAATTTATCTTATAACAAATAAACCTCTTGTTACATTACTTTCAATAATTTCACTTCAGTATGAAGTAACCCATAAACAAAATACTAATTTTGTCACTCTGACAACGGATATTAATAGGAAAGTAACTAATAAAACATTATTTACTTCTCTTAGAAACCTATAAAAACTAATGTCATTTGAATTATTTAATTTTAATGTTGTTAACTTATTTCGCCGCATTACACTCGCGCATTTTATTTTCTTTGGATAAATTTCAGTTTGAAAATTCAACCTTGTTACTTGAAAGCAATTTGACTCGAAAAACTGTTTTGAAACAAAATCACTCTACCTACGGTGTCGTGATTTTATGAAAAAGGTTTTTTTTGTCAAATTGCTAGGTAACAAAATTGCATGACAAAATAAAATTTAAGAAACAAAAAGTTCTTGTATAATTATAATTGATAATTGTATTGATATAAAATGTCAGTGCTAGATCATTATTGGAATTATAAGAAATCAACTTAAACTCAATTAAAAAGATACATTTTGGATCTCTCGATCGTATCACTAATGTTCAGTTGTACCGCCATTTAAATTTTTTAATTTGGTTTAAAGCGAAGTTACATGTCATATGAAATGATTGATATTGCTCTAAACATTCAATTTGCTTTTATTTATTTAAAATAAAACTTTTGACAGTACAACTACCTACCTATTAAATAACTTAGAGCATTTCATATTTTTTTATAATTTTAGTGTAATACATCCAATGCTTTCGTATATATTTCTCTATTTGTATTAATTAAACAATGGAAATGTACTGATCTAATAATTATACAGTCAGATGTAATCAATTACTCCGGGTAAACTTTCCGAGCAATACAATAAACAAACCGACAACCATGTTACGTGTTATTACTACTCATATCGATTCGTAATTATTTATAGAACATATGAAAAATTGATAATAAACAGACGAACATGTTTACATAATTCACACATGGCGTACAGTGATGTTAACATTTGCATTATTGTCATTTGAATTTGAATGTACACTGTTTGCTGGATGAGACATCAGGATTGTTTCACAACACAGAATATGTTGCAAGTTAATTAAAACAAATCTACCATGGAATTTGTTTGTCTCTGTCGTTAAAAGTACGAAAAAGCGACTTTAAATCATCATTAGTTTTCCAGGTAACTTTATTTTCAAATACTTAGTAATTAACTTATGCCCCCAGTACAAAATTTGAAATAAATCTTTGAAATACAATTAATGCTGGATGTAGTAGGTACTATGTTTCCCGATTTTCTTTCTTTAAAACACTTCATTTCAAAATTTGTTTACGAATATAAATTACCTTAAATATTTTGACGAATTCAATTTGTTATAAGATAACTATAGTTTGATTTGTACAATAATTGTAACACTCCTAAAATTTCAATAAAATTGTGTCAAATTAAAAAAAAGATCGAATATCAAACTAAAATAATAAATATACAATAAAATCTAGGAAACAATTGTAAATAATAAAAATGATAGTTTTTCCTTAAATTTTTGTGAAAACTCTAAAGTGAAATATCTCGAGTATCGTTGAAGATGCAGCAAAAATAACAAAATCTGTTTCTCTACGATATATATTACGGACTAACCCTTCTCAATGGCATAGATACAATAATTTAGCTCTACGAAATAAATTTATAAAAATCTGTGCCTTTTTGGACGAACTAATAACTTAGAGAAAAATGTTATATACATAACATAATCTGGAATATGGGGCTAATTTATTAGTAACAATTTACAACCAGTGATTCTCAAATAATACAACAACAATGCATTTATTTATGTTAACCTATATAAATTTGTATATTAGATAGAGAATTTTCTTCTGATTTCAATGATATAAATATTAAATATGGTAATTTCATGAAAAATTATATAAAAAATTTGAAATAATGTTACAATATTGAAATAGATTATACAATAAACAAATACAAACACATGATACAGGTACAGATAAATTTATGTTATTAATTGTTGTTCTTCGCGATTATTTAATATCATAAACTACCGTTTGAGAACCAATGGTTATAACATTTATCTATATAAAGTCATTAGTTCATCCAATGAAGCACTGGTTGTGTTAACGTAAAAATCAAGTATAGTATTAATAAAAAAAACTCTTTTTATATTTGGTTTCATTGATAATGAAAAAGTGTTTAATAGTCACGTCATGAAAATGCTTAATGTAATAGTTACGATAAATAAGATATTATGAATCAAAGTTGGTATATTTATATGAAAGTAATTTGTTGTTAAAGTATCTCTAGTTAAAAGTTGTGGATCCACTGTCACAAACCTTGTTTACGATTAGAAAATTTTCTGGCAGAGCGTCTTCTTCCTGTTTTAGGTTTTCTCGTTAACTTTTCTGAATGCTGAACGATTCATCAGAACTTATCTCTCGTATTAAGAGTTGTTCAAGAAGTTTGAAATAATTACGACGAATTACGAGGTTTTGCGTAATTTTAATCGTACAGCGGATCTTGGCGTCCTTGTGGCCGGAAACGGAAGTTTTGTGACAGCGGCACTGTTCTATCGGAACGCGAAAATTGCGTCTGCGCATGTGTCGAACTGAATTTGCAATGGAAATTGGCTGAATCGAAGTCGCGGCCACGATGACATTAAATATGGTTTTACGAATTCAGCGCAAATTCAGTTTTCGATGGCGACATGTTTTGTTGAACTTTACGCAACCCTGCTCGAGGCGCCAGGCGATTTAAGGCAGTATTTGCATATTTATTTAATGGGCCACGTTTCCCTGAAGAACAATAAAGTGCTTCGGATCAGAGTATATATAGCAGATTTTTTATTATTCTTACGCACGGAATTTTTACCCTACATAAAGGTCATTCCACAACATTTAAGATATTTGGCTTAAAAGTTTACGAGCTTAACTAACACATCTTTGTTTTTTTATCTCATATTTTTATTTTTCTCTTCCACAACTTTTATACGCTAGTATATAAAGCTAACAGAATATTTTATTTCAAATATTTCAGTCTATTGCAAACATTAAATCTGAACTGAATTTTAATTAAACTTGTATTTCTGTTTAATTGTTAATTGATATTGTGGTGGATATTTATAAATTAATTTATTATTACAACAGTCTGAACATGATTATAAAATGGAGGGTGAAGTATTATATCGAAAGTAGGAAGTCTACAATAAAGTTTTGCAATGATGATACTATATTTAAAAGATGTGAGAGTTGAATAGTTAGATAAATACCAAGTCATTAGTAATCCTGTACATTGTAGTCTTCTTTATGTAGCGGTGAGATGTTGAAATCCCTCAAAAGGAGTCAACCTGACTCCGTTAGGGAGTCGCTGATTATTAACGGACTCCCTACTAGAGTCAATTTGACCCCGATTAAGATAACTGCTGCACGCAATCTGCATATTTCTTCTTTCTTCATTTCTTTAGATTAGTTAGTTTTTATGAGTATCTACCTACAATTTCATTGTGAAGTAATTCAAAAACTAATGGATGTAATATTTATATAAACAAAATTTTACTAAACATAATAGCTTATAAAATGTTTTAGTATAAAACCTATGGGAAATATAACCTCGTATATAATGTAAAGGAAAACTCCATAATTTTGTTTACCTACTTTATTTTTGTTATGTTTTTTTATTGATCCTATCATCGTATACTCTTTCAATAGTCTTACTTGGCCCTTCTGTTGATGGCTTAGATGCTTCTGATAAAAATAACAAGACCATTGATTGAATCTTGGTTATAGAATACACAGCTCTGTTATTGAAGATATCAATATGTTGCATATGTATTTTTACCTGGTAATAATTGTTGCATAAAATGCATATTACACACAATAAGAAACTGAATTCTTTTTGTTTCTGCAGAATTGATGTCTGAAATGCTGGAACAATGCTCTAATGCACTGCAGAGTCATGTATGCAACTCGAAGTTTACATACTTCCTTCACTCACAGCGAACTTTATCCAACTTTGCGAGAATGTTTTTCTTTTCACTGTGGCGTCTTCTTGGTCTCAGTTACTACTCCACTTAATTTCTTATGCAAATTTCTGGGTATTGTTGTCTTAAGGCCCTTATTGTTTATTCCTCGGTTTAAGATCCTGCGTCCTTGTTATTATCGTTTCATTTCTTCCTCTTCGCAATGACTTTATGGAAATTAGTTATGTATACCGGGCGTTTACAATTTTAATTGTTGTGCTGTTTCAAACTGTTTATAGAAATTAAATACAAACTTTTATATTCTAAAAATACTTTAGTATCATATCGTCCGGTAGTACGGTAGTATCGTTAACATTATTAAATACAAATTCAAATTCGAATCACACTCATGCTAAAAATATATGAACTACCACACTGCGGCTAGGTGATTCTGAACCTTGTACTGTAATTGAGAAAATATTATTTCCTTTTTGTTTTACATTCAAATAATAAAACTGATAATCTAAAACATGTTCAAAATTTAAAAATAACAAACTGATCGAGGTAGTTTTAACGTGTTTAGTTTAAATAATACCGTTGACTGATTATTGTTTATATACTTCTTATTATAGGCAGAGCTGGGCAAGCTATTTAAAAAAGTAGCGAAGCTACAGTTACCGCTACAACTAAAAAACTAACGTTAAACAAGCTGTAAAATTCTGAAGCTACTTTTTTCAGTTAATATAAAAATTAGCATGCAACAAATAATTATTTTGTATGGGTTGAAACTGCTTCAAAAAGTAGCTTAAGGAACAAAAAGTAACATTAAACTACAAAAGGTACTTTTAAGCTACAAAAAGTAGCCTTATGGTGAAATTCTATGATAAATCTATAAGTTTATATATTCGTAAATCTGTAAATAATGAACAAAATAATAATAATAATAAATATGTGGAACTTTTTAGATAATAGTTTTTCAGAGTTTTATTTATTTATTTATTTATGTTACGTTGTACAACAGGACCTTAATCCCAATTACAGTACAGGGTCCGCACTCACCCTCATCATATAAATATGTCTACAAGGGAATAATGGGCGCGTTTTTTAATTGACGATTACAAGTTATTTATTTATTACGAATGTTACAAATCAAATATGAAAAATTAAAATTGAAATTAACAAACACAAAGATAGAAAAAGTCGAAAATATAGACTTTGAAGTTAAAGTTCCGAAACGATGCGGAGGAAGCAAAATGCAGTCTTTCTGCTCCCAACAATATTCATGAGAGGGGGGAAGGGTAACTGTTGTCTCTGTACACCCGGCTCCTACGCCCCTGAGTTCCAAAATTGTGTTGGATACAAATAGTGTTGTTGATTTCAGAGCAAATTTTCAACCTATACAATAAAATATCATAATACATCCAACATAATAATTTAAGGAGATTAACAGAACTTAAAGCAAAAACTGTTTTAATAACATATTTCTGACGAAGCAATCAAATTTCATTATAATAATATTACATACTGAAAATAAGTTGTTTTTTTTAAGAAATATATATACGACATCTCTGTCTGTCTAGTAAATTTGTTAGAATTAGGTTCTGGGTTCAAATCCCGGCGAATGCTCATGATTCTTAAAAAATTCTAACAAATTGAAAATAAGGTTGAAAATTACAATAATTTTAAAAATCGATCCTTGGCTTCGATTTATTTAAATTTGAAAGTGACGCCGTTTTAACTATTGTTTTGTTCATTATCAATGTAAGAATAAATTAGAATCGCATAATAGTAAACAGTTTGAAATGTCCATGTATCAACATTAAGTGAATTGTAATAATAGTATTAACAGTAGATAAGTTTTGAATAAATATTTTTGATAAAAGAAACTTGCTCAACTGCTCAAGCATATAACTGAAGAGTTAGTTTTCGTAAAATAAAGCAAAAAGTCCATAATGTACAGACTGAAAGTTACCTTACATTTGCATGGTTTAGCATAAGGTACCTGTATAAATATTTAAATACAAACACGCAACAAAAGTTTTGAGATTTTCAGTTCAATAATTCAGGGTGAAAGGCAGTCACTTCGTAATTTTATAACCGGCAGCTTGCAGCGGTCTTAAGAAGTAACCCATGAACCGGAGAAGGGATTTAACAACGGTCTCTAACACACTCAGGATTACGGAATTTAACCAAAGTGTTACGTTATATTACCGAAACAAAGAAATAATGCACATCATAACTGGTAAGTGAAAATAATAAATATTAAAAGGATGTCAATAAAAATTTAATAAATCATACGCGAAATAAATAAAAATATATCACCACGCCTTTAACCCTGGATGTGGCACTCTGCTGTAGCAGATCTCGGTAAGTGATATATTTATACACGTGAAATGCAGTTACCAGCCGTCAAATTACGCCCTTAAAAATGTAAGTGGAGGAAGAGCCACAGAGGTAGTTCTCAAATCCAATAATTACAGACGGAGCTTTTTTTGCCTTTTACCCATTACTGGGTGTGATACTCTATTATAGCAGATTTCGGTTAGTGGTATATTTTGTGTGTTAAGTTCGGTTATCAGTTGTCAAATTAAGGCCCCTAAAGAAGTTAATGATGAAGGAGCCACAATTGTAAATTTTATGTGGAGTAAAGTTTATCGCCATCGGAATCGTACTCGGGTTTTCAAACCCACAACCCGAAGCGATTCTACTCTGCTATTTATATGTTTTTACGATATTTTTATAAATAACAATTTATGCGATATTTAATTATGATTAAGAGTAACACTATGAATTATTTTCAATTCAAGATGCTATATTTAGTAAGTAAAATAGTATACGTATTTATAATATTTTTTAATACTAAATAAGAGCTAAGGATTCATATTATTAGTAGACATGCAACGTAATTTGGGGTATAACGCACAGTTAAATGTGTCGGACGCAGGCATAAGATTCATTCTCACACGGAATTTCTTGTAAAAAAACGTAAAGTACTAGTCAGTTTACCCAATAGTATCTGTAAGATGTAATATTCCGCTGTAGCTGATCTCAAAAAATTACATATTTTTGCACGTGAAGTTCAATTACTAGCTGTCAAAGCACGGCCTCTAAAATATTATTATGAATAGGTAAGTGTATTGGTGAATTTGAAAATGTTAAACAATTCATCCTTGCGTTGCAAACTGTGTTAAATAAGATTAAGGATAATTATGATATTAACTAAGAGATTAAGCTATAAGACTGTGAGTTCAAAGAATTATTGTTGAGACTGATGAATGCAAATAGCGCGAGTGCGATGTCCTTATCTTTGAATTGTATGCAGGCTTTTTGATGAAATATCCTCAACAAATTTCGAATTGTAAACTTGATTTGTAATTATGATTTATATAAATAAAGAAATAAATAAACATTTTGATATATATCATGAAATATTTTAACTGAATTCTGTTCTCATTTTGGATTACATGAATGACTTCTCCTTTTCATGATAAAAATAGCATTTGAATTCATTGAAAATATGTATAGGTATATACGAGTATATTGTTGAATTATAAAGGTACATGTGGTAGTTTTGTTGTCAAAGGACCTTCGTGCTTGTTATGCAAACCGGGTGGAAAATAATACGTATTTATTTTATTGATCGATTATGTGCTCACGCGATGATTATTATGTACCTATATACTTAAACTCGGACAAAAAGAATAAATATGTACGTATCGATAATTATGCTGTTGACTGTTGAGTTGATATATAAAGATCTAATAGATATGTTGATTACATTTTTTATATAAATTAAGTTTACATATTTTTTTGTATAATTAGGAAAATATTCTATTTTTTAACAAATATACTCGCCAACATCACTTCATCAGATATATTAACTGAAATTGTGGAATATCTTCTTTCAAATAATTACAAGTATTTATCTCTTAGTAATAGGTAAATGGAAACAAATCTATTAATATATACTTAAAATTGTTTTTCATTTCTTAATGAATAACATAAAATTAAATTTTAAATGTTTAGAAAAACATAATTCTTTTATAGAAGAATAACCATACGTTTTAATTTGAACGAGACTATTCCAAATTATATATATATATATATTGCTTCCTGTCTGATTTTTACGTGCCCCCGATTTTTAAAATGTTAACCAATAACGTTATCAAAAGTAGGTATTTTACCAAAATCAACATCGCTTTTAAGCAATTTTGATTTTACCGGCAATACGGTGATGTAGTTAGCGTTACGGCATTTGAAACTGAAGACTTCTAGCTTGAATTCAATTCAAGCTAAATAATTGATAATCAAATCTTGCCGGTATCCAAATTTTTCGAGTTATAATTAAATAATAAATAAATGAATATAAGAGGTAATAAATATGGATATGTCCTAATTTTATTTTCCATCTTTAAATATAATTGCTAGTTGAATTTGTGAATTCTTACTCCATTACGTTAATTAATAAAATGGTGTTAAATTATTATCTTGAGAAATAGCGTACTTATTTGAAAGGTAAAAATAAAGAAGGGAAATTAAGTATTTTATTAATTAAATTCAAAATAATAGTTAAAAGGTAAAAGGTATGCCCAATGGAACTATTTGAATAGAGAAAACTAGACTTTGTAGTTAAAAAAAACTAATTTATTCCAGCTAAACCAAGAACGTGATATGAAGCGCGAAACAGATATAAAACTTTATTATTATACTTATGTAAAGATTACGTGAACGTGGAATTAAAAATTAAATTATCAGTGTTAAGATGATCTCAAATCGCTTTCGATTATACAAATTCCTCCGAGTATAATACCGCCATTTTGTCTTATCTGAATAAATTAGATAGAGAACCAGTGTTCTGGAAAATCATCATGGAAGGAGAAAAACTTAGCTGCGTTTAAATTTTCCGGTCCGTAGCTTTCCCCGAGTGCTTTCCTTGTGTCGGGTGAGAACTGCGAATTTGTTTATGCAACCATGGCAACGGGTCATGATGAGTTGTGCCTATCCACTGGGGTACACGTTGAGATTATGCAGCCTGGCACTTGCATAATGTTGTGTGGGTTTCTGTGCTTGGAGAGATGGGCTACAAGTTTGACGAACCCGAGGACCCATTTCAAGTAACTGGATCTTCAGTTTAGGATTTGGAGCTAGATGCCTTATCTTTAGAAATACACTGTTTTGAATTTTATCATTTAATAATAGCAAAATCGTAGATTCAGCTGATATATGTCATAAAAACAAACACTAAATCTATGTCATCGTTCAAGTACATGTTTACATGAGTTCTTAGAATTTTCATGAAAATAGGAATATTAATACTTTAACCATGTTAATAAATATATACTACTATATTTACAAATAGCATTGCTTCCAAGAGAAGAAAAATGGATGAATTAATATACTCATAACTCAAATCTGAGTACTTATAGATATAAATTACTTTTTATACTAGCGTATTATAACAACAACTTTTCGATTGTCATTTCCGTTGTTAAATGAAGTACTTTTAAGCACTAGTGCTTAAAAGTGACAGTTTAATGCGTAAAAGTAAAAGTACACCAACTGTCAATTTTTTTGTAACTTTTTCATACAATTTTTTTGATTTTCCTGGAACCAATGTAGCTAATGCAGCCTCTGCACCATTTTCAATATCAGAATCAATCTCTGAGTCACTCATTTTAAGTAAATTTATTACTAAAAATTCTCAAGAAAAATTATACACCGAGCACGTTGACATCAATGTTTATTAAACAACATATTGAATCGCGGAGCAACAAAAAGATGAAATTTTGAAAAATTCAAAATGTTGACATTTGAGAATAAATATAAATAATCTGTTTTAAATCGCTAGTATAAAAAAATCTTGTATGGAATACGTCGCGTGCTTAAAACACATTTCTTTCGCAACTTATTACATAAATAGCTATTTTTCTACTACCAGCATAGTAAATATATCATTATATCCCTGTTATCAATGATGTAATGAATCATTTACCGCCCTAGAAGTAGAAATCTGACATTATGGTTATAGTAACAATACATTAGTAATTACAAATAAACAGTTGACAAAATCCATGAGTTTATTTTAATGTGGTTACGAATTTGACAACAAGGTACCAAATTGTTTATTTTAAAATGGAACAACCTAATATTTGTATAAAATAGTGTAGCGTTGTTATTAATAATTTTCTATCTGTAAATAATAAATAGATAGGTTGAAGAAAATGTTCCGATATTTAATTTATTAAAACCGAACGGTGGAGAAATAGAATAGTCAATTGGGTTTTTCTTTTACTGGGGATTTCTAAAACCCAAAGTATACACTGGCAACATTTTAAATTTAGAAGAATTAAAAATTCAGATTGAAAACGTGTCTGCAAGTATTACAGCTGCCTAAATAACTAATCTTATGAATGAGTTTTACAACTGACTAGGGCATTATTTGGTAGTGAACAGAGGGATCTTTGAAAATATATTATAATGATTGTTTATTTGTAATTCTTATAATAGTTGACTATAATAGTTCAATCAAGGTATATTGCTTTCATGTTTCATTTTAAAACGAACGCTCTGATATAATCTAGTGAAATTAATAACCATGGATATGACAAATTTTATGTTTCACGTTAAAATAAACTCTCGATATATTTGGAAATGTTTCAAACATTTGAATTTAATTTTTACCTCGTGCCCCAAACAAAACTTTTGACCTGTAAACATTTCTTAGCACTCTCAAGTCATAAATAACTATATATGTATCTACAATAATTACAAATATTATTTTCATTTCAGGTAATTTTGTTTTTTAACGTTTTTCACTAAACTGTAAGAAGAAAATCCTAAATGTGTTTAGAATTGATTCTTACAATCGAAACTTGACACTTGAGGCAGATAGCAGATTGAAGAATTTTGTCGGTTTGTAGATTTGAGAATCCGAGTTTGATTTCCGCATGAAAATTGTCGTTGTAGCCCCTTACACTAAATATATTACTTACTGAGATTTGCTACGGCAGAGTGCCACAGCCAGTAATAAGTGAAAGACGTGCTGACATATTTATTTATTATTTATTTAAGTTTGAAACTTTATAAATATAAATATATCATCACGCCTTTTACCCATCACTGGGTGTGGCACTCTGCCTAAGCAGATCTCGGTAAGTGATGAAATATGTATTTTATCTATATGTTTTGTTTATTATAAGTGACTATAAAAGAACACAGTATCTACCTTTGACTGTACTTGTATTTTCTTAAACAATGTGGCCTCTTAAGCATAACTTAAGTAGGTGCCTACTTAATAAAAAGATTACACAGCAAAAAAGTTTTTTCATTACATTTTTTTAGTTATGTATAATTATGTATTCATATTTCACTGAAACCACCAATTATTAATTAACAGTTTTTAATTCAAAAGGTAATTTATGAAAATTTTATTCAAGATTACAAACAAGAGAAAAATAATTACGTCCAATTACCAAGTCTCACACGCGACCTTACGTAATTTCGTTCGATAATAAAACGTAACTAAACGTAATCGTGTTTCATACAAGTATAGTGCATGTTTCGTTGCATTGACTTTAAATAAGGCTCTCATGTCGGATAAACTGTAATTAAATTGTTTATTTATATTTAATGTAAAAATAAATTGTAGCTTATAAGTACTGTGTTTACAATCACAAAAAAGCATATAAATTTACTTGTAATTATATGTACTTTATAATAATTGTATTTTCAGTTGTCACAACATACAACTTATTATTTAAAATATTTCAAATACATGATTGATTATTAAAAAATTTTAAATGATTAATTACATACAATGACTATTCATTTCTATGGTTTTATAATCTACAAACAAATTTCTGTTGTAGTCATCAAATTAATTTAAATGAAATGAAAATTTATTTAAAAAGTATTATGTTCATTTAATCGTAAATAACAAAATAAAATAATTCAGATAAATCATGAGAGTCACAAATTTCAATTATCTTTCACGCACTTATAATGATTGATTCATTATATATACAATATAACTCACTGAAAAATGAAATTATGATATATTCCGGAACAAGTTTTCAATAATAATTTATAGATATATTCGTATTTGTATATAATATATTGCTTATTTTAATAATAGGGAATAGAAACAAATGATTTATTAAAATATAAATAATGTTACTTAATAGTATGTTATTTAGCAAGTTTTATAAATGTCTCTTTAGTTACGAGTGTATAAAAAACTAGTATCTAAAGAGTTTATTAAACGAGTCACATACTATACTTTTTCTATGATTGCAAATTAAGATAGCAACAAAATGGAAAGTTTTACGAATTATTTAATAAGTAAGGTTAAGTCACAATGAAAGATGCCTGAAGTTAATATTACTTCGTGGCGAATAATAAATTAATTTCACAATTTGATCTAAAGTATATTATGAGTAATGCATTTCGCATTCGTGTAAATCTTGGAGTATACCATTGTTTTTTACGCAGGTAGAAAAACAGAAAACGCCAGTTAAAAATAAATAAGCAATGCATTTTAATATCGGCTGGTACAAGGTAGATGTAGGAAATGCGTGAGGTATTCGCGTGACCGACGCCGGGGCTCCGTGCTACATTTAATATTCAGCACTGACTTGTGCCACACGTAATTGCTATCTGGGGTCATATCGCCGCCGCTCGGTTCCTGGTTCAACGATGTTTTCACTAGCGTCTCGCTTACTGTCTGCTTCTACTGCTCAGTTAAATCTCTGTTTCACAGGTTTTTAATGCAGTCAAAAGCATTTTTACCAGCTCATGAAGACAAAATGAACGAGCACTTTTTGAATTTTAGATAGTTTAATTTAATCGGCCGTGAGCTGTAACTGAAGTTTCAGAAGATTTTAAAATTTCATATTTACAAAATGTTTCTATACTTCTGCACGAAACTTTAATGATATATAATTAGATATACTGATTATAGAACAAAAAGAAGTTCTTTGAAATTCGCAAAAATTAGGGTATTTCATTCCTAGCGAACATTTTTAGTTTCACTCGTTTAATAATACATTTAATTATTTATAATTATGTTACTAATGAAATAAAAGTATAAACACTGTCTACAAATAATCATTTATTAATTAGTTGTTATGTAGGTACCAGGTGTAATGCCTTATTTTTTTTTTAATCAAATGTACTATTAAACCAGTGACACTAAAATTGTTCGCTAGGAATGATTGCGAATTTTAAAAAATATATTTTTGTTCTATAATCAGTATATCAAATTATATTTGCCATTAAAGTTTCGTGTACAGGTATAGAAACACCCTGTATATTTAGATTTCGCATACTTACTAGTTTTAAATACTAAATATGAATTTGTAGGTTAACCAATTAAAATAAAACATAAACATGAAAAAGAAAATATGTCAAATATATAATTTATAATAAATTTCCTATCAAGTAGTTTAATTCCTGTAGGAAAAGTAAACTTATTGATCGCAGTACTTATTTAAGATTAGATGGATAGATATTGTTTGATATTTATTTAATTGTGCTCAAGTGATACAGTAAATATTGATTCAATTAGCTAAATTGACTATTACAGTACATTGTTTACAATTTACGACTAGATAAACGCTGCAGGTACATATTCTCGTGTAATTAATGTTCTATTTATTAAACACCGTTTTTAAATAATGATAAATAGGAAAATTTAGTAATTAACAAACAAATATTGCACACGTATGAATATATTGCTTTTGTTAAAATAAATATGAAGATTTTCGACGAAATAGTTTATTATTTTATAATAAAATAGTGTCTAACTACAATTGTGTAGAATTCACTATCAAAAACAAGCGCAGGCTTTTAGTCCCTCCATTTAATATATGTTTTATTCGTTTTCAGTTCTAAAATAGAGTCGTAACTACAATTGTGTGTAATTTTTTTAACACAAGCGCAGAACGACGCTCCCGCACCCGTTTTTAACTGTTTAGATTCGTCGTTAGAGGAGTAAGCGTGAGTAATTTGAGCATGTGAAATGTAGGTCGAATGGAAGATGTATAGGAGTGAATGGATGAATGTGATTGAAGGTTTGTTGCGTGTTGAATAATTCCAAGTGTGACGAATAAATGAGCTCATATGGCGGGAACTATAAATGAGGTTGAAGCGAGGATGGTGTGTTAGGATGAGAATGTTTAGTGAGAACTGATAATTTGGTGAATCTGATGAGTGAATGTTCTGTGAATGTTTCTTGGGCCTGTACTACCACAATTGATGGAATATAGCGTGATGTTATGTATGTATAACATGAAAATTAAATATTTTCAAAATATTATTTATTTTAAAATCTAGAAAGATTAAAATGATTTATGTGTTTATTAATGAAAATTGTATCCCCATTAATTTTTCTGTTTAATACGCTCAAAAATAAATTGCAAAATAAAATTGAAAAAAAAAATAACTCTGGGGACATAGGTATGTGATGTGATAGTCAGTTTAAATTGCGTAAAATCCGAACGAATGAGGGAAAATGAAAAACGAGATGGAAATTCTATGTCCCCGGAAAACTTGCTAGATTCGTTCAACTTTTAATGTCCGCAATTTTATCTCCCCTTGGCTGGCAAGTAAAACTCTTGAAATTAACCGACTTGAATTAATTATACATTGGTGGCGATTAAGATCGTATCGCAGGTCGTTTTTTAAGTTTATTTTTAGGAGCACATGATCTAAATTCAACTTGTAATTTACGAGTTTATTAAGTTGAGTTCAAAACTTAATTTAATGTAATTTATATTTACATTATCGCGTGTTCATGTTAAGAATATTTTCATTTTCTTCATTATTATACTTCGTTTTTTTTTTCAACGATTATTATCTGATGGATTAACGAATACAGAAACAAGCTTGTCATGTATTGTGAAATTATATATATCCAGAGAGTTAAATAATGTTAACAAGTTATAAATATAAATATATTTTTATTTTATAGACCGATTCTGCAAAAAACTATATCCAATAAATAATGGTTACTATAGCTGGATGGGAAACATATTTAGTACTGAGAAATCTGGAGGAGTCTGATCCAGGCCGAAATTTAGTATATAGATAAATATTTCAATTTATGGTTTTGCTCGGTAAATAACGAGAGGTGAGAAGTTTAAAATGAAAAATAAGAAACCAAGAAATAGATAAAAGAAACAGTTTTTCTGCCCAATTTTCACATATCTCGAAAACTGTTGGTGATATTGAGTTGATACTGATCTCAATTGATTTCTTGGATCAAATTACATTGCCCTAAAGTATTTAAATGTCTATATTTTGAAGAACTCAATTTTTTTTTAATATTCTTCTTAGTATTCTTTTAAAATTGCCAATTTTGCAAAGAATGGGAGATAGATAGATAGATAGAGGCCAAAAACATTAGGAAACAAAAAGTCATCAAAATCGGTAGAATCGATACCGAGATCGTTGACACATTGACAGACAAGCATTGCTCGTTTTAGAGTATCTTTACTGAATTAATATATTTACTATAACATTATGTAAGTTCGTTTTTTAAATTGTTCAACGAACCCTTGATTCTACTTTCTGCATTTCCTCCTATATTCCCATAACAATTATCATTGATCTTATGCAATAAATCCCATTGAATTCAATCGGCCGTAAAGGGTAACGGTCAGAGGGCGCCGGTAGAAGTCACGCCATAAATTTCTATAACGTTTTCCAGCACAGCGAGTTATGAAAATAGGTTTCCACCGCTGGCGCAGTGAGACCCTTTGATAACAACATGGCGCTATGCCACTAACGAGTAATGTATGGTGTCTTAGATCGCGTATATTTATTATGTTTGGCGTTAAAGTAGCTATAACGTGCAGCTTGAATTTATTTTCTTAAAAGTATGTCAGCTGCACTATTATATAAAGAATTTAAAGTATTTAGTTGTTAGTTAAGTGAATTAGATTATTTTTCAGCAGAAGTTTCTTAAGAATTAAGACAACAATAAAGTAATATATACTATTTATTTGGCAACGGGCATGACAGGGTACCCGTTGATTCGGTAACGAATATTAAATTATATACTGATAATGCCACTAGCTTATCAATGTGCTATGAGCTCGTCGAACAACAGCGTGTATAATTTATAAAAGCGGTACATTGCTCGGGGAGGTTTCAACTGTGTTTGGCGAGCGTCGCGCCGTGGGAATACCGTGGCCCTAGGTTCGCTGATGCGGCTCGGGCTTGCGGCCGACTGCCGGTAAAAATTTCACGAGTCAAAGAAAACGTGCATGTACACATACTAGATTTTTATTTAAATTGCGTTTGTCTTTTATTTCTTTATTTTTTAAATAATGTTGTTGAACATCTATTTTCAAATGGGTATAGATTTGATAAGTTCGGAATCACTTGCGAGCCTGAACGAAATAAAAATGCGTGCAAACTATTGCGTCGTATGAATGATTTAGGCTCGTGGACTTGGTACAAGTCCGTTAGAGCCGCACGAGGTTTGCCAAGCCACGCGTCGTGAGAAGTAGTCTTTTTTATTATGCGCACCTTTATCTTGTAATAGTGTATCAGGAGCGCATGCTTGATCAATTATAAATAAAAAAATAAAATAATTGTGAAATGAGGAGAAAATCAGTATTCATATATTAACATTTGATATTATTTTCCGTATTTGTAATCACTTGTAAATATTGTAGCGCATGGAGCATATGCAAAGTCTTTTTTTTACAAAAGCGAATAGAAAAAATATATCTGCCCTCGTGTATTAAACACACCGAAAGCTAAATCTTAGCAATATATAATCTAATAGATATATGCAGTAACTGTCTTGCAAAATCCATTGAATTCCGCATGTCGTTGTCATACCATCGATAACGAGCGACGAAGGCAATATATGACCATAATAGTTGAGCCCTCTTAATAAAAGAAAAATAATTAAAATATCTCAATCACGAACATAGAACTGACGATATTTGCAATTTCTGGTTGGTATCGAAGTCGTAGTTTCAATTTTTTGCATTGGCGTTCCGAGAAAATAATCATAAATAATTTGCAACTTTTAAAGAGATATTAAGTATTAAAATGTTAATAATATCGTATTAGCTGAAGTTAAAAGAATGGCGCTGAGCACGAACGAATTCCGGAAGTGGATTGAGGACCCGACACCTTAGGGTATAAGGGAAAGGAAAAGAAGAAAATGAATAATATCGTATAGAGATATACAAATAAATAATGTTGCTATTGTTTATTATTTAATGATTTAATTCCATAAAATATGTAATTCAAGTGACTTACAAAGAAATTTTATCGAGGCATCGGAGTATTTAGCTTTAAACCCAGAAAATCTATGTAAATAGAAACGTCTAGTCTCCTTAGTTATCGTATAAACTAGATAAGAGTAAATAATTAAATATAACTCCAGCATATATTTATTTATTTATGTCATCCTGTATAACACAAACTTAATCCCAATTACAGTATAGGGTCCGGACTCATCGAGTCGCAGTGTGATAGTTCATATGATTTTCAGCTTGAGTATGATTCAAATCATACCATCGTATTGCCGGCCTCAACATTTCTCTTCAAAATATTCAATTTGATACTAAATACAGATTGTAAATTCAATGCCTTATTTAATTGTTCATCAGATTTTAGTCTAAATATAGTTTAAAAACTTTGTCTTATTTTACGTGATTTGAATAAAATCGTTAATAGACAACGGGACAAAGGTTTGGCATTATGCTGAATAATTCATTAGAAGCTAACTAAATAATAATGCACAGCTGAAAGTTTCAACTATACCTAAATAATTAGCTTTTTGACTAGACAGTTTGCGCAAACTTTATAATCAAGTTATTCTAGTGAATTATGTAGATTTATCCTAATTGTTTGTTAGTGCTAATACATATAATGTAACTTTAGTAAATAAATTTACATCATTACAGAGTAATAGCAGCGTGAATGAAAATATTATAAGAATATACATCCTTGTTTTTCATAGTTTGTGCTAACTCACAATATGATTCGTAAATAAATAAATAAATATATCATCACGCCTTTTATCCAATACTGGGTGTGGCACTCCGCCGTTGCAGATCTCGGTAAATGATATATTTGCGCGGTTACCTGCCGTCAAATCACAACCCCCAAAGATGTTAGTGGAGGGGGAGCCAAAGGAATAGATTTAATTTGCCGAAAATTAAATATGATTCGTATATTGTTAAATGCCAAATACGACAGAAAAAAATATTTTCGAAATAAAAATGTAGTATTAATTGGCAGTTTACTTTAAGATAGCAGTGAAGTTACACTTACTTTAAGTCTATATATATAAATACTTAAAGTAAATGTAAATTGTTTCAGAAAATAATAACATTATTTTGTACATAATGTAATTTTAAAATGTGATTCTATTCACTTATCCCATACTAGAATGAGACCCAAAAGGAGCACAAGGAAGTACATGTGAGTACAAAGGAATGAATTTGAAGTATGGATTTAATGGGAGTACTGCAAAAGGAGAACAAAACGTCAAAGAGGTGTATTAGAGATCAAAAATGAAATATGAAACAATGGAAAATTCATTTAAATTATTTTCACATTCAATTTGAAACAAATGTATCAAGATATTATGGCTCAATGTTCAATAAATTTTCATTGTTTTCTGATCAAATTAAAAAATGTCAAACAAATATTTCATTTTAAAATGAATACTAATTTACCTCACATGAAAGGTCGTGTTTGTAAACATTTATTTGCAACAACACAAAACATGTCAGCCACGATGTAATATCGGTGGAATCTTTCTCTCTTGTACATCATGTGTATGCACATAAATTGTGCAACAAAAACCCTATTTATATTTATCTTTGCGGGCAATCCGCTTTGTACATCATGGGCCACCAGTTTGCAAACGTATTTAGGAATATATGATTTCACACGGTTAAATATTATGCTCATTTGTTGGCCACAGTTTTTCAGCTCTATATCACAGTTGCTCTCATATCAATGCAAATATGAAGCTGTCGGCTTTTTAGGCAATTTATAACCTTTACAGAACAGATATGTACTATACAAAATATTACTGTTGTTTACACATGATCCGATTTTATAAATGTGATTAAATTAGTCAAATTTTGTTTAATTATGTTGTCGCTCTATTACGAAATCTAAATGAGATTTATTAATTATATTGTGATTTATGCTGATGTGAATAGATTTTAAATTAATTTGCTTTCAAAATAATTTGATATATAATCCGCTAGTTGGGAATTTATATTTATACACAACATTTAAAATCATGTTTATAATAGAATATATTATTATTAATATTATCGCAAGAGATTTTACGCGTACAATCTGGGTAATTTATATAAAAGGATTATCGTTCATTAAAGTTTTACGTTTTATTTTGTAAATCAGCATACATTTTCAGGCCTTGTTAATATAATAAAATATAAATATGCGTAGAGCGCATAGTAATACCATTCTGGACCAAAACATTATCAAAAATACTTTAATAAAATTATCAAATAGTGTATTGTGTAACAGCTAGGAAAATTGAAAACTGTTTCCTAGACGATGGTGGCAAATTGTGAGACGAGGTGATAGACAAGTCCTGAAACCACAGGAGTCCGAATAGTTTACTTTTTCTACGTGTTACACATGCTATTTTTATTCGATAGAATTATACAAAAAGATAATTATTATTTTCATTTATAAACGTCACTTGCAACTAGCCCGAATAGTGATTTCTATACTATATATCTTGTTGTTCACACATTACTATAAAGTACTGCAGTAATCTTTCGAGGATCAGAAAAGTGTGTTTTTTGTCTGATCAGATAAAATAGTTACTCATGACTTCCCATTCGATCAATAAAGTGACAATTTTAAAACAAGTTGCGTACACAATTACTTTGTTTTTCGATTATGTTTTAATTAACTAATTTTATTTTAATTTCAAACGTCAAAAATTATGTATTTTGTAGATTGCTTTGTTAAGTTTGTTACGTAGCAACTATTTTATTACCTTTTTTGCACGTTACCAGTTTTATTGCATGTCGAGCGAAAAAGAATCAATTTTTTCCGAAAATGAGTATATAATGACTCATAGTTATTTTAGTACCTTGAGTAGAAAGCAGTTTATTGCCGATCGCGCATGGACGTTGTTGATCGGGACGTAGCCAAAAGTAAAAACCCTGCTAAAGCGACAAGGACACTTTCTGATTGCAATTCACACAATATTTTTTATAGGACTATTTAAAAATTCTTGAAAAAAAGGATTTAAAATAATTTTTAAACAAGCGGAAATGTTATTTTCCTGCTAAAATAGATGCTGCTGATACTACACAGAGGGTGTCGTTATCTAGCTCGATGGATTTTGTCCGTTATTTTCATATAGTAACGTCCGTGATGTATACATGATTTTATCTTTCACTAGAATATTATATAGAATTAGTTTAATTTCTAAACTACAATTACAGCAATACGTATAAGAGTATTAATTAACTGTGGTTTTGCGAAAATGCAGCAGGCATTATGAGAGGGCGTTGAAAATCATAATACTCACATATAATAATGCATACGGAATATTGTAGCAATAGACAATAAATAATATTCTAGTGAAAAATAATAATATATTATGTAACAACTTTTATAAATGTCTCTTTCATTATGAGTGTATAAAAAACGTGTATCTAAAGAGTTTACAAAACGAGTTACATACTTTTTGTACGATCGCAAATTAAAACAAGAAAAAATGTAAAGTTTCATGAATTATTTAAAAAGTAAACTTGTTACAATGTAATAAGCCTGAAGCTATCTTTACCCCGTGTTTAATATCTCAAACCTTGTTCTAAAATGTTGGAAGCCACAGCTTGGCAACATGTGATTAAGATGTTATTTAGCGCCATGGAAACCAGTACATTACACGATATTTTAATAACGGGGGTAGAAAAAAAAAATTGTTCTAATGTTCATATTTAAAAGTTATTAATTATGAAATATAATAGAGCATGTGTATGTATCAAACAAATGTTCTAAAATATTTTGTAGGTCTTCAAATAATCCATTATTATTTTGTATTTTATTATTTCGTCGCTTCTCTTGGTTCCGCCATCTTATACCGTCTGCCCCTATTTTTGTTAGATACCACTGGTTATAGACATAAATATTATCGTAATGGTATTATTCCATTACGTCTTCAGCCATTTAATTTGTGTACGTAACGATAGATAGTTTATTTATTTATTTATTTATGTTACACTGAACAACAGGAATGTAATCCCAATTACAGTACAGGATCCGCACTCACCGAGCCGCAGTGTTTACGTTGCCTATCGATATAAATAGTCCTAAATATTTATTTTCAATCTAATTAATGTACAATTAGTATCGGAAGAGCTTAACCCAAACTACTCCAAACTGAAATCAGTCTAGTGCCGGTCCTAGAGCAGGACAAGGACAAGGTACGTCCTCGTATTGCTAACACGTTTAATTATCCGGGACCGTGTCAGTCGGCGTTCGATCGTGCTTAGTGGTTAATTTATGCGCCACCAAGCGGCTAAAATTCCGGTCCACGTGACGTCACACGATTAGCATACACACGCGCTCCCTCATATCCCCACCCGCGCTTACACTCGCCTCAATCGTAGGGCGGTTCTGCCGACCCCTCTAGAGGTTGTTTGTTCACTAACCCAAATGAATGAATAATGATAAGCGAAATGGAGATTTTTTTTGCCGAGGTAATTTTATTTTTTTGATGTGCTAGATATTGGATGAAATTAAACGATCTTTTTTTGCTAAATTTGTTGAGTTGATTCATCAGAAAAATTTAGTAAAAAATATTATAATAACGGAACTTATTTGCTTCACGTTATTAGTCTTTATTGGCTACAATATGTACATTTTTTGTGTTACTGTCGACAAAATTAATTTAATAATTTCGTAAAGGAACAGTTATGTCAAGAAATTAAAAAAGTTTGGAAGATTTTATAGAATTTTCCAATCAGAATATAAATTAATGTAAACAATTCAAAAGTGTGTACAGCGATTATTTTATTCAATGCCGGAAATTATTTTTCATTATATAAAACTTTTCAAATTAATAAAAAGATTTTGTATCAAAAATCAGTAATCCATTAACTTTATAAAAAAGCTTTTAAAAGTTAGCAACATAATTTCAATTTTATTTCGCTAACTTTTTAATAATGTATCGGAATTAATTTTGTTCAAATTATGAATATGAGATTAATTCCATATACATAAAAAATGTATGTTGGGCCAGAGAATAATTCTTATTAGATTATAAATAAAAGTCGCAAAATTTATATTTCATTTACATTAGAGTACCTATCTGCAATTGAATGGAATTAACTTAAAAAAAATGCAGACCAATGTTCCCTTTCTTCTCAACTTTTTCAATTCGTTGTTAGAGGTCAATGGTCATAAGTGGAAATGATTTGAGTATTTGAAATGTATGCTGAATAAAAAATTAAACAGTTATTTAGAAACGAATGGATGAATGTGAATATAGATTTGTTGCGTAATGAAAGATTTCGAATGCGAGGAATAAGCTTATTTAGAGGGAATATAAATATTGTTGTATGTTTGACGAAGATTGGTTTAATATTTCAAGGATATGTGCTACTCTATTGATGGAATATAGTCTGTTATGTATGTAGTTACGAGAATTCTACACCTACACATTAAAGCCATACACATTTATAGTTTTGGCCGAACTCGAATCCAAAGTCTATGGTGTGCATTCGTAAAATAAATATGTTGCGCTTACGTTAATACTGCTATGTCATAGCCAATACCTACCAATTGACAATAATTGTCATGGAAACAATGCAAAACAACCCCGTTATGATGTTTTGTCATGAAAACATTGTAAAACAAGTCCGTAAATTCATTTGTTATTTCATCACTATTTTCGTTTCGTTACACTATTTTTACGACTCCAAAATGAATAAACTCACCGCTGCGGATTTTAAAACTTTTTCTTGTCCAGGTATAAATATTTATTGATATTTATTTGTGCCTTTGACATATTTAACGATACTGTCATTATATTTACTTTGGAGGTAAATTAATTTGCAGTTTATAAAACCGGACATTAATCTAATACACTATATTTGTTGTTAAAAAAAGATGTATTTAAATATGAGTAAAACCAAATGTATCTAATTATATAAAATCTGGAAACCATTCATCCACAAAGTAATAAAAATATATATAGACGTTATGATTTAATGATAAATCTCTTGCTTGGTATCTGGATGTAAATTCTCTAATGGAGTCCATGTGTAATGACCAAACTCAAACGCGGATGTAATCCTTCGGGCTGAATGGATCATATTAATCCGACATGTAAACTGCAGTTATGAAATTAACGCTAATGCGAGATGTGCATTTGTGCGGTCTACTTGATCGCACTGTATGTATGTTTACACTCACACGCGTTTGTGTTGTCTGCAACTGTGGCAATTGTTGTAAACATAGGTATTTCTTATATGGAAGGTATATGTGCCTGTTCATTACAGTAACATTCACGTTTACCGAGTAAATTGTAGTTTGCGAATTGTTCAAAGGCTTTGAAAGTTTTAAATTAAATGTTGAAATAGATATATTCTGTCTTTTTATTTGAGTGGATATGATAGTATGTTGTTTTTCATCTACTACTCTTTAAAAAGAAGCACTTTAGCTATTATGTAGGATGGCAGAGGAATATAGATTTCATTTCAAAAGGCAAATTAACTTTGCGACTTATAAGTAAAAAGCATATCTATTAAATGAAATATCTTATTGGAAATAATGTAAAAACTATTTTCAAACTAAATAAGAAATGTTAATACTATGGCAAATGAAGACGAACGACTTAATAAATATAAAAGTTTGCATTTTATTCCCATCTTCACTCATCGTAACCAGAAGTTCATCTTTAATATCATAGCAAATATGATTTTAATAAAAAATTAATACATAGTTTCCATTTTATTTGCATTACATACAAATTACAATGATAAAATTTTACATCTTACAATATGAAAATTAAATTGGTGTTCTTTGAAGTATTTGTAAAATACGACGCATTTAAAGATTATTTGGCAAATCTAAAAAAATAAAAAAATTGATGTTGAATTTGCAATATCTTAATTTCAGGTTTTTTTCTACGTTTTCTACTACATATTTTTAAATTTGTATATTTCATTGTATGCTGTTGAGTTAAACGACTACTTAACTACTATAAATATACGAGTATTTAGTTTGTTTTTTTCGGAAAAAACACAAAAATTGATAGATAAACAATTGGACATTCGAGCATTTTTAGAACAAGAACTCTATATTAAAAATTACTTTTAAAGCAACTAAATTAGTACAAATATTTTATAAGAATGAGATAAGATAGAATGATGAGGAAAGTCAGAAACAGGTATAGATAAGAAAATGTGAAAAGGAAGACCACGAAATTAAAGAAATTGGAGATAAAAGAGACAAAATTATAGAAGATATGAAGAAGTTGTTAAGATACAGAGAAGAATAGAAGAAGTTGATACAATCTGAGAACACACAAAATTAATATCTGGTGTTCTTTCGGGGAAAAGAAACGAAGAAGAAGACGACATATTTTGACAAAAGGCATTTCATAGATGCTACCATTCAAGAAAGTTGTTATTCTCAGTTGACAGTAATAATTATATGTACGTTTGAAGTAGTCAAATCTAGAGGTTTTAGTTGTAACATCTATTATAAACTAAATTCTGTAATAATCTTTTGACAAATCAGTAATAATATCTGTAGAACTCTATTTCCAAGTTTCATGAACCTATCTGCAGACTACATTCACGTTTACAATTAAAGCAAGTTTCAATTTCACCTGAGTCGTTAACGACCTCACTCGGATGAAAACAATAGCCAAACAATGAAACAAAAGCAAGCAGGTAACGTATTGTAGAACATTAAGTCGATAAAGGTGCTCTACAGTTTCTACACTCCTAGTGTAATGCCTCTACACGAGAAGCAGCGCTCCGCCCCTAGGACAAGGGGCGGAGGCGCAGTCTCGAGATTTGTAGCTTTGCTGAATATATGTGAGCGTGTTATGTATGTACAGGTATGCTGGATAACCACATTAGAGAGATAATAGCGCTAGTATTTCGAGCAAAGTAATGTGTCTCGGATGATTTCTAGCGCTGCCACCAGAATGCGCTGTGAACATAAACGAAGCTAGATAAATTTTACGGGCTGGGTCTTTTTTAATTTTTGATTATATCCCTCTAGATCATTATTTATCAAGGAGGTCAAGGCCCAATTTGGGCTGTAGAATCATTGAAGAAAAAGACTATTATTTGTAACTAATAGATATGATAATGACGAGTGCTTAATAAATTTTCATTATTTTAGTATTCTACGAATAAAATCATTTACTTTGTCTTTTATATTTCTTTCAGACATTTGGCTTTTGTTTGAACAAATTAGGCACTATAAAAAAGAAATATTTTACCCTGTGGTTTTCTCTCCACTAATATCTTTGAGGGCCGTAAATTGACGGCCGGTAGCCACACTTCACGCGAAGTAATGGGTAAAAGACATGATGATTTATGATATAACAGATTGCCAAACAAAGAAATGGATTAAATAAAACGGATATATTATTTACTTCTGTTAGAGCCATAGCAAAAGATACTAATATTTCTAATATTTTTATATTAATATATTTAATCAGCATATAAATAATCTAATATTGCAACTATTTAATAAGTGGTAATACACGTAAAATTATAAGAAAGGTTTAAATAGATAGGTGCAAAAGCATTCTGCATTCTACGTCTATGCTTGCGAACAAGCCTGCGTTTAGTACTACGAACAGAGTTTTATTTTACCGACTAAAGCTGTGTTCCGTTTTTCCGTACGCGTGTCGAGCTTTTTTAATTTTTTTTTAGTGAGTTACGAACTTTATTCCTATGTAGGTACGTTAAATAATTTCACATAGTACTTTTTTGCTTGTATTTTATGACATGGAGGTAACAGAGAACTCTAAATGTACATAGTGTTTTTTGTGCACATTATTAAGATATGTGTTTAATTAAACTGTGAAATACGAGTATGCAAGTTGTTTATTCACTAGTAATTAAAATATGCTTTATATCTCAGCTACCTTAGATATAAATACAATTTAAATTTAAAAGTTCTTTAATTAATGTATTGTGTTAATTAACACATAAGTCTTACGGTAACAACAAACGTAGTGTGTAATAAATATGTTTTACGTTAATAACTGCAGTCTTTACCATGCAGTATTGTTAACAAATTCATACATATGAAGTTAGTAAAAATCATTTAAAGAATAAATTATAATAGTTTCATGTCTGCTGATTTTAGAGATGTGATATAATTTTATTGATATGCTCATAATTATAAATTTTTGGGTTGAAAAGTTGGTGTTCTGACCAAAATTAGTGATATTTTTAACTCCATTGTGTTTTTCTCGCGTTAATAAAGTGATACTAGGATCGTAATTAGCTATTTTTATGTCCGAAACATCATAAATTCTTAAGGTTTAGGTTTGGCGTCTTGCAAATTAAAGAAAACATAGTTGCTGAAATTCAAGCGAAATGAGCTTTTCAAAAAATATAATTTGTAGTTTAGATTACTGATATAAATTTGTTGACTGTTTCGCTTGTGTTTTGGCAGTCTAAAGATGTGTCCGACGGTGGTAAAATATATGAACTACTACACTACGGCTCGATGAGTCCGGACACTGTACTGTAATTGGGATTAAGATCCTGCTGTACAGAGTAACATATATTAATTTATGCACCAAGGTCATTAAGTAGATGATAATGCACAGAGGGCGACGGTACCCAGCTCGAGGGTCTTTGGCCCAAGGGATGGAAGTCGCTCAAGGTAATTACCATCTAGTAACGTCCGTGGTGCATACAAAATTTTATTTTTTACTAGAATATGTATAATTAGTTTTAATTTATAATAATTATGATTAATTAATGTGTATAAAAGTATTAATCAACTGTGGCGTTGAGTTGCCAAGGATATTGTCTCTTTATTTTAAACGTCAGTTACGTTTTTTTTTGTATTAGGAGATCATGTAATTTTAGAAGATATTTCTCGTTTTCATTATTTGATGCTATTTTAAAAAATCAAAAAGATAAATTTGAAAGAAATCGAAAATTTTGACAGATCAGGTTAGAATCTCTCTGCATATTTCCTGCCTGTACATCATATTTTTTCCTTTGGCATCATCATCTACAACATTCATACAGTATAAACACTATTATTATGTAATAGTAATAATAACATACCACTATTATTAACCTTATAAATATCAATAATATCATTTGACATTTCAAAAGATAGGTTTCCGAATCAGTAAATTAGATCGAATACAGTGTAATCGATTCTCCTAAGTTTCCCTATGACACTAGAAGTTGCTACAAATTGAAACCAACAACAATATAGTTATTTGTGAGTATTACTTATGTATACCTATACTTTAACACATAAAATTAAATTAAAACAAAATATTAACGGAGCGGGAGTAAAGAATCATTATGCCCGCTTATTATGGTTATGGTGCTATATACTTCATATCATAGCAATAAACAGCAAATAATATTCAAGTGAAAAATAAAGTAAATAAAAAATTACAGAAGCGAACGAAATGTTTTAAAAGCTTTTAAAATTCAAAGATGAATTTTGGAAGGTGCATTTTATTATTTAAATACAATCTGGAAAGTAAAGCAACGAGAAAAAGAAAATTTATAAAAATCCATTTATTAGTTGTGTATTAAAAACTGAATTCAACAGCTGCTTGGCAACTTTCACACAATAGCAATAATTTTATAACTTGGCAACGAAAGTTTACTGGTCTTCATTATAAAAAAAATACGTCTATACCATCAAACAAAAGAAAATCAACAAAACCTCTACGATTCAGTTCACGATTTAGCAAAGGTTAACACAAGGTCAGATGAGAAATTGAACCAGCGTGCGTCCCTAGGAGTACGCAGTAGTTCCTTGCAGACCACTGTTTATTCTTGTCATGCACATGGGGACGCCAGCGGAAACGGCGGCGGCGGTTTGTTACAGATTGCCGGGCTTCGCCGCTCCGTAGGGCCCACTAAATCACCACGACATTGCTGTCCCCGCCGCCCACCACAAACGATTGATTGTTCAATGGCTTAAATCCAATAATAAGAACTGGAAGCTTTAAGATTATTTAATAGGATGTTGCATTATTATTTGTTAAAACTTGAATTTAATACCAATTACAGTGCAGGGGTCTGCAGCATATGACAGGCGGATTATAACAATATTCCGTTCCTATCTACTTCGACAAAAAACTGCCGCCTTCTTTTGAGAAACGAATATGTATAGCATATAATATTTTTTCTAACTTGTAATAGTATAGTTCAAAATTGCGAAGGGCTTTTTATTTGTTTTAAAAGTATTTAGAACTCATTGCTGAGTTCTGATTATACGAGGGTCGTTCAATAAGTCCTTAGAAAATCCAAGAGATGGTGCTCGTAGTATCGAAAATGAATTTTTTCCAGTAAGCAGCACTCGTAACTAGTCAACTGTTAGAGTTTTAGCTTTAGCCGTCACGTAGTTTCATTGTTGTTGTCAATTGTAGTAAAAAACTTTTGATTGTTTATAATAATGGATAAAAGTGAGTTTCGAGCGGTGATTAAACATCTGTATTTAAAAGGCTTAACGCCGAAAGAAATTAAAGCTGAGTTGGATGAAGTTCATGGCACATCTGCTCCTGTGTTTGCAACTGTTTACAATTGGGTGAATGAGTTTAAACGTGGCCGTACAT
Organism: Pterostichus niger; assembly: GCA_947425015.1. NCBI lineage: Eukaryota > Metazoa > Arthropoda > Insecta > Coleoptera > Carabidae > Pterostichus > Pterostichus niger. The sequence goes on along the minus strand of OX380335.1, from coordinate 8,142,484 downwards.
CCACAAAAGATGAACATCGTTCCGGATGCCCTGTAGAAGTGTCTACCCCCGAAATGATTGACCAAATCCACGATATGGTTTTAAGTGACCGACGAATCAAAGTGCGCGAAATAGTTGAGGCTACAGGCATATCACAAGGCACAGTCGCTTTAATTTTGCACGAAAAATTAGGTGTGAAAAAAATCTCGGCAAGATGGGTGCCGCGGTTGCTCACAGTGGAGAATAAACGCAATCGTGTGGTGGAATTTAATTATGGAATTAAAGTTCCAATTATTGCAACATCTACCGTATTCACCAGATTTGGCCCCCAGTGACTTTTTCTTATTTCCAAACTTAAAGAAATGGCTTGGCGGACGAAGGTTTACGTCCAATGAGGAGGTCATCGCCCAAACGGAAGCCTATTTTGAGGAGCTTCCGAAATCCTACTTTTTGGACGGCTTAAAAAATTTGGGAAAACGATTAGAGAAGTGTATAGAGCTAAAAGGAGATTATGTAGAAAAATAAAAAAAAATCTACCCAAAAAAAGTGTTTTTTCTACTTTTTTCTAAGGACTTATTGAACGACCCTCGTATATACAACAATATCTACAAATTTTTTTGTGATAGCATGAATGCAGGAATTCGTTTTGTTTTTCATTGAGATTCTATTATGTTCTCTATATTTCTTTGGTTATAATGAAATTCCAAACACACGAACACATAAATTGATGTTAGCGAAATTTAAACGCACGACCTCTGGTTTGAGACACAAAGTTTGTCCCAGTTTTTTCGACTGGGTTGATTATTATATACTTTAATACATTATGTAATTAACAACTCAGTTGATATGGATAATATAGAAAGTGATGGTAAACCATATATAACTTTTTAAAGAATGGCGTTTATTTATTCGTTATTAAAATTTTTACATTTTAAAAATTAATTTGTGAAAAATATTACGAATTAAAATTAATTAATTTTTGTTATATTGTACAAAGTAAATAATAAAATTAAAAAAAAAATGTTGTTATGTAGGTATTTATTTATTACATCTGATCATGAATATATTTTTTTATTCATGATCTGTTTTATAAACTATAAATTAATTAACTTCCAAAGTAAATAAAATTTATTTATTCAAATGCCATTCGAACTTTTGACATTCATGTTAAACATGTCATAAAATAAATAAAATTGATTCAAATTAGTTAAATTAAATACATTTACTATAGAAGTAAATTTATTTTGTATTTTATAAAACTGGCCATTAGATACTTTAAAAAATATCCTACAGTTTATTTTAATATGGTGATGATCAAGTCATTATTTTTGGAACAAAGAAGACAAGTGAATATATTTCCTTTTTTGTCATATACTCTTTACGTTTGTATAACGTTTTCCCTCATTTCTGTTAGATTTAAGTCTTAAGAATATCAATATTGTATTACATACAGTTTTTCTTTACTTGGTAGTTGTTTTAATATTGTTCTGTATTAATTACAAACATTAGTTAATATAGTTATGTATTAAGTGAATATTTTTGGAGAACAACGCAACTTTAGATAATATGCAAATAACCAAAGTATATCGCATATTAACTAGAATAATTATGCATAATAACAAGAAGATACAATTAGTATGCATATCTGGAATCTGTAGTTATTATGTATAACGATGGCGATTATAAATCATATAGTAAAACAACTAATAATCCAAAATTTCATAAAACTGTAAAGTATAAATTATTAGATAGAAGATGTAATCATTTTTGTAAAATTCATTTTCATTTCAGAGCGCTCCAAGTTACCAAGTTTCCGTGATAAAATTTACTGGTGAAGATTAAATGTTGGCAGTTAATTAAGAGCGAAAGGAAGCGATATTTTATTAATTACTCATGAACTGTTGATTAGAAATTTGCGAGAAGAGAAGAACCAAGTAATTTCTAATTAATTTTCAGTGTGTTTTTCAATTGACAGTATATAAAACAATAATTGTTTTTCTATATTTGAACATATAATTTTATTTAATTTTACACGAAACTTAATTGAAGTGCTTTAAATCTAAAAATAAACATTAGTTATCTTACAAATTTATTCATAGCTAGGGACCTAGAGGCGGAATAACTGAATAAAGGAATCAAAAAAATGAAAGAGTTTCGCGACGTCAACTTTGAATACATTGAAAAAGAGTTAAATAAGTTAAAAAAAGTAATTTCTTAATTCAAATTTTAGTCTCTGCATTTCCAATTTCACAACTTTAATTAACTATCAAGAAACATTGTAAATATTTACAATATATTTTTAAAACATTCCAGTACTGTTTTTGTTTGAATTATAATCGAACTTAAAAAAAATCTTGTTTACTTCATTGTTGTTTGACTGGCTTACTAAAGATAATTTTCGTTTCTCAGATATATCAAGCTTGGTTCAAATAAAAAGAAACGAATATTCTTCAAAATTTTAACTTATAATGAAATATATTAAAATTCAATACAATACCATAATCCCAAATGAACGAGTAGAAACCGAGCTCATTAAAGAAACATACGAGCCGTAACAGACAGATAAAGCAGCGTCGTATACATTATGAAGCAGTGTTGGTGTAATTTCCACGCCTCTGGCAGCCCTAATCTCCAGGAAGTCATTAGAGATGCAATAATCCAATCATGAACCTTATCGTTTTCATTAATCACGAGCACCATTAATGAGTTATAGCGCCGTAGCGCCACTGAAACTGTTCCTCAAATGCAAATAAATATGCAGTTTACCGCATTCTGAACCCTGAAATGGATATTTAGTTCATCATTTTATTCGAGGTTATATTATTCCAATATAAATGTTTATAGATGTATAGTTTTAAGTGATGACACAAAATCACTTGGATTTGTCATGAAATTGCAAACGTAGACCAATGGATAAAACAGAAATAAAACTTCATGTAAGAAGTTTCAACTAAATAAAAAAATACGGTTGTATCTGAGTGTTTCGGATTTGACTATAGGATATAGGTCCTCTGTACTATAATTGGAAATAAGTAACAAATTAGTAAATACAAGTGCAAGTCGTATTTATTTTTATTTTGTTTATAGATTACCTATGTAAAAAAATATTATAATATCAAAATTCGATTAAATCTATTCTAAGCCGGATTTCGGATCGAAATAGAACATTTTCGGATCGGATCCGATCCACGGTTAGATCAAATATTCGATTAAAAAGTCGAAATTCAGATGAAACAATTGGTCCAAAAGACAGAGAAAACATCTGATCCGAAATTCGAATAACATTTTCAATCGGCAATTCGGATATCATATTCCGGTCTGAAATTTTCATTCCGAGATGAAAAAAATCATAATATTCCAATAGTATTCTATTGTAATGAAAATATATAAATATATCATCACGCCTTTTACCCATTAATGAGTGTGGCATTCTGCTGTAGCAGATCTCGGTAAGTGATATATTTCTTCGTATGAAGTGGGGTTACCAGCCGTCAAATTACGCCCCCCAAAGATGTTTGTGGTGGGGAAGCCACAGGGCTACATAAAATTAATATTCATGATACAAAATATCAAATATCAAAAATTTGTAAAATGTCGATATCTGACCTTAAATGCTACTAAAAATATGCGTAAGTGTCTTTATACAACTATCGTTATTTTTTATTTTACTTAATTCCAATTGTCAAATATTGTAAAATAAAAAATCTATCGGTAATGAGTTCTAATATATTTATATATTTTTAGAATAGATCTCTTATGCTTGTGATTGAAATATGGAATATTAATCTATTCCTGTTATACATTCATTTAAATTTTGTGAAAAATGAAAATTAAAAGTTTAGCAAACGAACATGTGCTTTCTATGACGATACTGTACTAAATTTAAGTTAATTTATATGTCTGTATGACTAATAATTTGTCAACAACAAATATGAACTATTAAATAATTCAGGTAGAACTTAAGAGGTTGAAATAATTATACTTAATTCTTTTTTTTATTAAGTTTTATTAAGTTTTCTAAGAATATCCGTAAGTATAAATCTATAAATATAAATGAAAATTGTGGAACAACTAAGTTTAATTATTTAAACCTTTTTAAGTTTTAAATATGTATCACCAAGTACCGACTATAAGGCCCGTCTTTTATATTAAATCAGGTAGGTACTACACACTGAATTTAGTGATTTAATTTGATATTAGAGTTAATAAATTTTCTCATTTTACAAATGAGCATTGTGCCTCTTTTGAACTAATTGTGCACACAAACTAATGCATTGCGTAGGTACTGTAGATACTTTCATATTCTGTTTGATGTTTGGGAATAGTAGCTATAAAGTTGACAAAAAGAAGTTGGAAATAATGAAAAAGAATTCTCCAGCATATTGAAATACATTTGAGAGCAGATGGCAGCGTCATATATGGCCAAGATAGGAATTCATGACACTTTTCTAGCCGTCTGCTTCGATATATGAAACATTCGAGACATCTGATAGATTAAATTTTCTTCAGTTTACAACTTTGGAAGTGCAGTTATGCGTGGAATCGCAAAAAAACTAATTTTATATTCAAAATGGAATGCCAACACATTTCCACATCCAAATAAGACTGTATTACAAATTGCAACTTTCAAGTATTTTATATTACTTTATGTGAAGTTATTGACAAAATTTATATTTCTTTAAAGAAATCTGCAATTTAAATATATTTTCACACAACTATCACAGTTCCGTGTAGAATTCAGCTTGAAAAATTAAATTTGTTTGTAAACAGCCCGACAAAAATTTATTACTGGGCTGTCAATTACTTTATCAGGCTGTTCTAAATGAATCAAAAACAGGATTACAAAATGCGCCGATAAACAAACAAATTGTATTTATTTTTCTGAAAACGTTTTTATAGTAACCATCATTTCGAAATTAAATTTGTAATAAATTTTGAAGTTATTTAATGAAAATAATGGCAGTTGCGTACAAAATTTAATGTGTATCTCGGTCACGAAATGATTTGGTGTTCTATGAAAATAGACTTTCATCCTCAGCTGCCTAACTTTTTCTTCTACGCACACAAACAATCATTTCGCGGCCTAAATTCAAAAACAATAGTTGTTGTTTTTGACAGAAGTAAATATATAACATCTATTACATTATAAAATAAAATAATATAAAGGAGTTATAAACATTGTGTATGTATAGTAGTTCCTGGTGCAGTTTAATTATAGAAGGAATCGGTTGAATAAATTGTTCATATACAGAATTTTTTTAAATATATATGATAAATATGAAAGGAGTAAGTATATGAAATAGTAACGGCATGAAAGAACACAAACCTGATAGAGTTGGGGTATGAATTGAGATATTAGAAGTCACACGCCAGGTATAGAGGTACGAACAGACACTCTTTTTTCCATTTACAATGAATCAACATACAGAATTATAATTTTATACAACTTTTGATAATTAGATTTATAATATAAGAGAAATAAAGATAACAATAAGAAACAATTATTTTTAATATCTCTTTTGAAACGCGATAAAAGCGGACAGGAAATTAGTAGACTCTCCATACGCAGTTTCTAAAACTTCAATAATTTCTCGCTCACTTATACCAAATTTCAAGACAAATGTTGGTTCTTTATTCGGTTAAAACATCTGACTCCATTTCGACCAAGAAAAAATAATTTTCACAAATACTGGCATTTGACCGAACTTACCCTATAGACTCGCAAGGCTTGTCCCCAGATAGCAAAATAACTTTTTCATGTATTAAATAAAATAAACACTTAATTAATAGCACATTTGTCATTTTTCCGGATCCAGGTAGAGTAAAATTATAAATATTTGTGTAAAAAAATGCAGATATTTTGCCTCTACAATAAATTATTTAAGCCAATAATTGAGTATTTCAAAAATAACATTGCAAAAACTATGGTGCGTCTTTCGATTCACCAGCCTGTATATATGATAATACTAAAGGCCTATTCTATCTTTAAAAATTCATAAGCATAGAGATATCGTTTCTTTCCAATTAATATAATGAATTTTTATTGGTTCCAATTTTCAATTTCTTCTTAATAATACTTATGTTTGTTTGTTCAAACGAATACAAAATTGCAAATGTGAGGTAAATAGATAAATGTAACTTGAAGTCCTGTGTCATAATAAGTTGACCGAATGTATGTCCTCTGTACTATACTACGATTAAATTCCTGTTGTAGTAAATAATAAAATAACCTCACATTTAAAAATCCAATACCCCCAATATCATGATGAAATCCCATTATCCATAATCAAAATCATACAGAGGATATTATGAGCAGCTTACCACATGACACGCCAAACTCAGTTCTAATCGCTCAGAATATAAATGGAGAAATAAGCACCACGTTCATGGCATGAGCACGCCAAAATGTCAGAAATGCTGTTATTAAAATACCAAACATGCAACATTGATCTAGTAGCCTTCTAGCTGTACACATACGCTTCGTGGGCTGCCAGCGACATGCTAAGTAACTGTTACGAAGTTACGATGTAATATTACGCCAGCTACATTGTAAATTAGTCCATTCTACGTGTTTATTATTTTAGTTCCGGCCTTTCGGTTATTGAAACTAGAGAACATTCAAACTATTTATGTTGTTTTGATGGTTTAATTAAATTTTAATGCAAATGTATATTGAGTGAGTATATTGAAAATAAATGAGTCAATTATTTTTTGACACTCTGGGAAATAAATGTATTTTCAGAACGGTGTATGAATTATTCATAAATTTAATAATAAATCAATAACTGTGTCAAAAAGAAAAATGTAAATTTTAATTTTGAAATATTAAAATTAAAATACATCTCAAGCTTAATATGTATGCTGACGTATTTTGATAAAATATTTTTCAAAGTTAAAGAATTTATATTACATTAACATCTTTTATGAATAATTTCAAATTAGGCATCACCACCAGCCGTGAAATATGTCAACATTAATGGCAGTAAGTTTTTAGTGATACAATTGGGAGTAAAATAATACAGATGAAATTTGTATATTAGTTGTAATATATTTTTCGCGTAATATCTCATACTGTTATGTGGCTGCAATATACTAAATTAAGTTGTGAACATGTCAAATAAATGCTATACGCAATAGTACATAACGGGATGTACAGTAATATATAATATAGTTATTTATTTTTAAAATAGTCGACAATAGAATAAAAAGAATTATTAATTAGAAACATTGTCATCGTTATGAAAAGGAACAAAAATTTTAAAGAAACTAATTTTTCCAATTTTTTTTATCGCTGTGATATTGCATATTAATGTTACACACAGGCGGCACAAGGAAATATAAACTGAGTACACAGTAAAATAAATCCTTTTGTTTACACAGTATTAATACTTTTATTAATTTGGTGCTATTATTTGTGACAATTAAAACTGAAATTGTCAAATTTAATTTTACATTTAATTGTAAAATTATTCAATAAAATTATTTATATAGAAAACCTTATACTTGTAGATACTAATGTTCTATGAGAAAGAAAATGTGGACAAAAGTTTATCTTCTTCAAAGAAAACTGGGGCGATAAAAAACGACAAAATGAATGAATGGGCAGACATGTCTGTTTGGGCTGGGCTTTTTACCTTATTTTTCCTTCACGGCACAATAACCAGAGTTGGTGAAACTACTCAAAAAAGTAGTTAACTACAACTACTAATTATTTGATCAATAAGTAATTACTCAATAACAAATTATTTGTTTTAAAATGTAGTTCAACAGTCACCTACTTTTTGTGTAAATGATTTTCTTATTCTTATTTGAAAATAATGAGTAAATGTATCTTTAATATTAACAGTTTTATTTAAATGTTACTGAGTATAAAATAGTGTAAAATATAAGTAAGTATAGTTCTAAAAGTCTTAGAAAAAACACAGTTAGGAAAGTAATTTAAAATTAGATTTAAATAATGACTCATTTCTGACATAGTTCATCCTAGGGATTATGTATTTGTGATCTATTTATATACAAATTGAAAATGAAAACATTTTCTCAACTGGTACTCGTGTTAAACATGTTTTAATTAATAAATAGTTCTTTTAAAAGCATATAATCTACAAAAAGTACCTAAATATAATATAATCTTTTAGTCTGAAAGATTCAGAACAAATGCACTCTCCATAAATAGTTCACATGAACTTTGTTCTAGGTGAAGAAGTGAGTTATACCATGCTGATGAGCTCTAACAAGAGCGAAACGCGTCCATGGTTACTAACTGTGCTGGCCGGCCTCTGACGATGCCCTCATAAGGTGACTCGGAGGCTGAATTTTGTGATACTTTGCCTAGAGTTTTATTTAATATTTTTTATTATACCTAGTTTCACCAAGTGCATGAATGACAATTAATTTTGTCTTTGTTGTTATACAAATATTTATGTTAACATTTTTGATTTAATTGAAAAATTGATTTATAAAAAGTAGTTAAATTTTCTCAAACTATCAACTATTTATTTATTTACTATCAACTATTTATTTATTTTATTTTTACTAATTACCAACTAAACTAGTCTATATATAAAAAATAATTTACTGCAACTACTTTCTTCCAAAAAGGAATTTAATTAATAAATTCACTATTTTGTAATTAATTATTCCCCAGTTCTGCACAAAACTGATGTTACTTATACATAGCAATAATTTACAATAATCTGTGAAGGGAATATTAAACTTATATGTTCTAAAATGTAATGAACTAATAAAATGTAACAATTTTTATTGTAATTTAAGACTGTAGTAAAATGATTCTATCTAATCAAATATTTATTGATTAACATCTGAACTCCAGTATAATAAATTTTACATAAATACATTCAGAGCAGATTTAATTTTCATTAAAATTACAAAATTAATACAGAACAGTGTTCGTCGAGAGGCACGAAGTTCGCGTACGAGGCGTTGCGTTAAACGCTAAACGTAGCGGGGAAAGGAGCAAGCAAGTGCGTAATGAGACCGCAGCAGCCAGTGTTAGGCTCGTTTATATTGTGTCGTGGCTTTATGGATTACCTTATCTTGAAGTTTAACCGCTTACCTTATAAATAATAAATTCTTCAACGAAGAGGAGTTAACTAAAACTCCAAATTTTGTTATTGCGGAAAAGGAATAAATAACAATGATAAGTGTTTAAATTAACCTGTTAGTTGAAGAAAATTACGAAAATAGAAAAAGGAGTGTGTAAAATAACTGGTTTCTACTCGAAGTAATTATTAATTTTTTCCAATTTATTTTAAAATTCTGGTGAAAGTGAATGTAGGTATTGTAAATGTAAGAGATGTAGATAGATACAGAAATGGAATTTTAAGTAATAGAGAAGGAAAATGATGGATAAGTAAAACATTAAGATAAAAACATTGCAACGAGAAGAATGAAAAACAATGACAATGAAGGAGAACAATTCAAAGTTAACTGAGATATAAAAGTCGTCTTCCAGTAATGAAGGAAAACAATTGAAACGGAATATTACCTTACCTTATCTCTGATTTCCTGCCTCATCTTCTCTCGTTCTTCTTCCATTTTCCTGTGTTTCTCTTTTCTTCGATCTTCAGCTTCTTTGATAGCTTCTTGTCGCTCTCTCTCTGCCTCCTCCTCCTTCTCCTTGTCGTCGCCATCGTCACCATCACCACCTACCGCCCCTGCAGATCAAACTCAACAGTTACAAAACTCAATTAACATTTCTTCACTTCTCTAATACTAACACTTCCACACACCCAAACTGACAACTTTTTTTCAAAAACGAAGATTTCAAACTGTTTATGATACATTAAAAAGCGAGCCTAAAATCGATAGCGAAATATTATTTTTACCTCGTAGTAAGCTAACTAAATACTAAACTACATATATAAAAGAACATAGTATATAATGTTTCCAATGTGTTGAAAGGATCTTGAATTTAAACAATAGATACTATTATAAACTTTCTAATAAATTACTAATAAATTACTTGTTAAATAAAATTTATGTTTTAATAATTAAATAAATGAAATTTAAAAGTGACTTTCGTTGTTAATTTGACAATTTGGTTATTAGACTATTCGACATTTTATTATGTAATGTATACATAAATGTGTAACTAAGGTAACAAATTTGTACTCAAAAGTTATAAATATTTTATCAGACTTCGAATCCACAACCGATAAACTTTTCTCCATATTAAAATTACCCCTTGGAGGCCATGTTTGATAACCACACTTAACGCATATATATATATATATATATATATATATATATATTTATTAAGACTTCATTTATAAAAGTTCCAATGTAAATATTAATATATCTGTGCCTATAAAATGCGTGCATTTTGACTCAGCCTGTACATTGTAATTCGAAATTTTCAGCCCGAATGAAAACCGATAAAATAAAAAAAGATCCGTACTGAACGTGAAAAAGAAAATTTGGCGTGATAAATTTACAAATTTTATGGACCGGCAGGCGAAAAATTTAATAACGGAATCGGTAACAAATTTTTATATGCAAAGTTGGTTGAAAGTTTGTTAACGTTTCTTGTTTACGAATTTATGTTGTGTATTTGAGGTTCAAGGAAGCAAAACAACAAAATTTATGTTTATAAAAGGATGATTGCTTACCCTGCCGACCGAAAGACGGGTACATTTTTTACAGTTTAAACCCACCAATTCATCAAACTTTTTGTAAAGTTCATTAAAATGTTACTTCTTTACTACAAGCTTCGTCTGCAAGCGAATGTTTACATTGAGTGTCATACAAATACAGCTCAGGTAATCGCATAAATTTCAATTAGTTTACACTTCTATTTTTACAATCATACCGACAACATTTTGTTAAGACGATAACGTGTACCCTTCTTTGTAACTTTGAAGATCATAAGTTCAAATTGATTAAATAAAAAATTATTTTAGGGAAGAAAAATCTCTCTTATTACTTCCCATTAGAGTACAAGGGACCTACAGCTTATAGTGGAACCCGACCTGTGAATATGAATCAAAATTGACGTTGCAGTGATTACATAAATTATTAAGCTTTAATGGTCGGTTTCTTAAACCACAAATTCATTCATAAATAAAATTAAATTCATTCAAATGAAAATCGAAATTTAGTTATATATTACATAAAATAAATAATAGCGAATCGAATTTGTTAATGTAAATACATTTAGTATAGAATTAAATTTATTCGGTCCTTTATAAAATTTAACATAAATAAATTAAATATTGAGAGTAAAATATCCGCTGAATAAATATTTTGTGTAAGAAAGAAGTAAATTTAAATTAAATTGGCAAGAATAAGTATAAAAATTACATTAATGTCCTTAAAATACTTAAAAACAGTACAGAGGTATTTGAAATAAAAGTGTAAGTGGTAAACTAGCGCCTTACACGAGAAGCAATCACGATCTGTCGAAATCGAATCACATGAGCGGTATCCAATTACGACGAAACACAGAAAAAAAAACACTAAAAAAACAAGGAGTGAACTAGAGCCGTAACTTCGCAATTTCATCAACTTCATCACTTTCCTTTAGCCCGTACACCTGGGTCTGCGCTACACATGGTACATGGCCACGCGCGACTATGGAGGGGCACTTTCATTACCGTCGTGAAATGAGCCAGGAAGCCCACCCTAACCTTTATAATTAATTTCGAGCCTATAAACCAGACGTTTAATTCTAATTACGCGATATACTATTTAATTTTAAATAATTTTAACTTTGTTAATTTCGAATTAAACACGTATTCTATTATTAAATATTAAAAAAATATGTCCCTCCATTATCTATAACATAATTACTCTATTGCGCGATATGTCTAAAATATTCTTTAATGAATAATGAAATAAAAACAAAAATAATGTTTTCTTCTGTATGTTATGAGTATCCTCCGCTCGTCATGTATAAAAATAACGTAAAATTGTGTAAATAAATACACGAAAACTAAATAAAAGTTTGTATTTGTTTTGTAGTAGTCATATTACAAAATAAAATCTACCGAAGCCATTAAACTGTTTTCAATATAATAATGGAGCGATTGTGAACACAAAGTATAAAAAATTGGATATGAACCTTAAAACATTGCTGACAAGTCCTGCGGTCATGTTGTGGATGTTCGTTAAATGGGGGCACATGTGTCAGTACACATGAACGTTTGTTTCAATTACGATCGGTGCTCTTGTGGTATGAGTATGCGAACGTATGGTACCACGACAGGCCGACACAAACCCCGCCAGACAGAATCGACAACTGTGGAGCAGCAAGGTGGCAGCAGTGGGATGGGAACACAACGTAGTCAGAGGGTTCCATTACGGAGGTCTGGATCCTTATCTAGAGATAATGAATTCAATTCTCCACTCTCTATTACGGACAGATGGGACCCTGACATGTCGTTAATACCCATCCTGCATCCACTCTCGTCGGGTGACATTCGCAGGAGAATGCCTCACTGTCGCAGTACCGGCGTATTACGATGACGTACCTTATGACGTGCCAACACTCATTATAATTGAGGATTTTCATTTTCCTCGATAGGTATTTATAATATAAGCTATATAATTTAAGCTCAAATGTTGCTGCAGACTTAGGCATAAAACTGTTGACCTATTTAGTTTAATAATACAAGTAGCTTTGTTTGATTCTAGATGCGATATAAATTATTTTTATTTTTATAATACTTATCATATACATATATACAGTTTATTTTAAATATGCCAATGTTATAATTCAACGATTTATATTTATATTTGCTAGTTCCAAGGTAAATTAAAGTTTATCTACTTTCAATCAGTGTTTATCCAATATCAAATAACAAAAGTGACATTTCTATATGATGTTTTTATTCATGCGTAGAATTATCAGAATCAAATATTTGCAAATATAATTATTCTATAGAAATACGGTAAAAAAAATTAAATATTCACACGGGAATCAAGATTTCATACACGTTACGCTAAATTGTTGTGCGACGTCATGCTTCATAAACGTAATTATAAATTATATACGAAGGTAAATTTTTTCCTATTTACTTAATATAACAGTCAAACTAAAAATTTATATCATTTTATTTTTATTATGATGGAATAAATAACTGCTGAATACGAAAAATGATAGAACATGATTAGAATTACGTGAAATTAATGCCTTTTGTTGGGTGATTCTCTATATGAATATATTTATTTATTTTTAATTTGAATATAAAAATTTTAATAAAAATTAATTTGGGTAACAAACTATATGTGTAAAATAAAATAATAAAACTATTATAAATATATTTGAATTTATAATGACGCATATAATTAAGTAGATAACAAATATGTTAGGTACTTCAAGTACTTTATGAATCTGTTTAATAAATAAGGTACTTAATAATTTGTGATTGTTCGGTAAATTTAAGTTAATAGGTACTTTGTTAGGACCCTTATATAATTTTCAAAATTGGAACAATATTTTCGATGCGATATTTTATTGTTTGTTTGATAAATAAATTTATAGAGAACTTTAAAAAAATAAATATATCATCACGCCTTTTATCTATTAATGGGTGTTGTACTCTGTCCTAGTAGATCTTGGTAAGTGATATATATCTTCGTGTGAAGTGTGATTACCAGCGGTCAAATAACAGCCTCAAAAGAAAGGGGGAGCCACAGGGGTAATTGTAATGTGATGAAAATTATTGGTCGACTGTGGGAATTGAATTCGGGTTCTCATTCTATAGTCCGATTCGATATCACTTAGCCACCTACCTCATATTAAAAACTCTGAAAATGTAATTTTGGCCTTTAGTTTATAATGAAATGACTAAGGTAATAAGGTAATCGCGTCTACCAAGCAAGAGTTCGTACGTTCAAACAAAAATACGATTGTATCTGATTGGTTCCGCTTCCATTATAAGCTGTAAATTCCCTGTACAGTAATTGGGATTCAGTTCCTGTCGTACAGAGGATCAAATATATTTTCGCTGTATCATTATCGTACAAAATATCATCTATTCAAACGAGGTTCGATGCAGTAGTCTACGCGAAGTGTGAACTGATGCAGGAAGTAATTTATATTTCTCGGCTTCAACTCGCACGAGGAAACACTAAATCAGATACGATTGCATCCGTCAGGTCGATATATAGAATAGAATTACGTTAGCGTGGGATATTGCATTTATACACAAATGCAAACTCCAACAATGGATTACTATACGAGATAACATCCACTGAACAAATGGTTTGTCTACAGCTCTAGTTGTCTAGACTCAGACTGCTGTATGTGTCTGCCGGAATCAGCGAATGAATGATTTTTATGCCTTGCATGAGGTAAATGTAGGAACAAGAACATAATTAATTACTCGTAGTAATTGCAATCTGTTTTACCTGTGACACACACTATATTTTCTGCCGATTGACAAAAAAATGGGGGTTTATTGATAAATGACAAACTGTAAAAGTGTTGCTATAAAAAAAATAAATTTGAAATTCATGTTTTATTTAAATAATAGCTATTAACATACCTACGAATGTTATTATTACAGCCACAGATGTCAGTTTGAAAGTTAAATTAACTTGCTTGCATCACAACTTTATAACATAGCAAATAATAAAATATTATTTTTACCAAATAACATTTTATAAGCTATAACTAAAGAAAGAAACTTAAAATTATAAAATTTATAAGCAAACCTATGTTGTAACCACATTTTTAATTAAAGTTACATCACTAAAAAAAGAAAATGTTGTGCAAAGTCATTAAAGAACGTTATTAAAAAAGAAAAATAAGATGTTTTATGCAGAAGCTTCTAATTTATAGAGTAGTTTTAGTGTAGTAAAATATGAAACTAATTTTGCCTGGAGTTAGATCATCAAATAATTTTTCTATACTTAATAAATGTATTATTTTTGAAGATGTAATTATGCTGTTCAACGTTTATTTTACTAGTTATTTGCTTAACCTGTGCCTCATACCTTGTGTACAACTATATCATATAATAGAATACGTTAATGAAGCTAGTCATATAGCCTAAATTTTATTTTATTCCTTGTAAATATGTCTTTATTATAAACCGAATGCACAAGAGGGAATATGATGTTCAATTCCCTTGACTTTCCAGTCATTAAGGAAAAAAATAGTTTATATACAAATAAAACAAGAATAATACAAAATTTTATTATTACTTTTCGTTTTTAGTTTACCATTTATTTAAAGTAATACCCTTTATCGATAAATTTAACGTAGTATTTAAAAGTCGTAGTAATTGAAGATCAAATAAGCAAGTTAAAATAAAAAGCATTTTTAAATATAAAATAAATAAATATAAATATATCATCACGCCTTTTACCCATTACTGGGTGTGGCACTCTGCAGAAGCAGATCTCGGTTTCGCGTGAAGTGCGGTTACCAGCCGTCAAATCGCGCCCCACGAAGATATTAGTGGAGAGGGAACCACAGAGGTAGATTTAAATTGGTGAAAATTGTTTGTCAGCTGTGGAGATCGAACCAGGGTTCTCAAGATCCACAGGCCGACTCGATACCACTGAGCTATATTGAAAATAAAACTAGCCGATGCATTTTTAAACCATTATCACTATGTTATTAAAAGAGATTTTAACCAAGATATTTAAAATTAAAATGAACTTAAGAACCAATTTTAATTTAGCAAATAAAAGAAAGTATTATTTTAAATACTTAAAAAATGTTGAGTGATTATTGTTTCAAAATTCTACATTCTTCCCATTAGAAATTTCTGGCTAGATTTAGAAACTAAAATGAAATCAAGTATCTATCTAAAAAAATTTGATACATTCTCGGTATTTGCAAATGGATGATTTTGACATAAATTTTATTATAAGGAATAAATTTATTGAGTTTCAGTCCGCAACATTTTTATTACTTCTCTTGAGGATTGAAAACTCAGTAAACGTGTTCCTTATAATACATTCAGCAGTCCAGTAGTCAACTTATTTGAAAGTCAATTTTATTGTTTATGTCAATTCCTGAGAGATTGCGATAGTGTTATACTTCTACAGATATAAATTTGTTGCTGAGTTTCATCACCACACATATTTTTATGCTGCATGTCCGCCTCATCTAAAAGTGAACGAAGAGTAAATCGTCACTAATATGACACTAATATGACACTAATTTAATGGTATATATTACATGACGTAGTGATCATAGAACAACAAGATTTTTTCAAAACTCGCAAAATACAACAAATAAACATTTTAGTACCTCTAGTTTTATAGTTAATTTTATCATACTAATAACTAAATTATAATTATAAACACTACAATAATCAATTAATTCATTAATAACATCATATAAATGAATGTTTGTAGTGTTGATTAACACTAAAAATATACACAATCGTATTATTGGGATGAAAGTTGAAGTGAGCGATATTTGATCGTAAGACCTCTAGCTTGGTAAACGCAGGTATTTAAATAACAACAAAGACAAAATTAATTGTCATCCAACACTTGGTGAAACAAGGTTTAATAAAAAATATAAAATAAACACTTGGCTATGTTTCACAAAATTCAGCCTCCAAGTCACCTTATGAGGGCATCGTCAGAGGCTGGCCAGCACAGTTAGTAACCATAGACGCGTTTCGCTCTTATTAGAGCTCATCAGTATGGTATAACTCACTTCTTCACCTAGAACAAAGTTCACGTGAAGAAGCTGGTGACGAAGAACTGTGCCAGCAGAGAATAAGATCTCTAACAAACTGGTAAGATGACATGAGAAGTTCTGTGGAACAGGTCATGCCATCTACCGAAAAAAAAAGACCTGTATTATTCGATCAAATATTAAATATAATATACATTTCTAAAATATGAATTCTATTATAATAGAGTAGCAAACTGCAATTGTGTAGAATTCAGTTTCAAAAACAACCGCAGGACAACATTTCCTACTTTTATTACCTTTTTTTGATTCGTTTTCAGTTCTTACAATAGGGTATCTAACTGAAACTGTGTAGCATTTATTTTCAAAAATAAGCGCAGAACGATACTCCTTTCGTTTCTTATCTTTTTTTAATACTTAATTAGAAGAGTGGGCGAGAGTAAGTTGAAAGAGCATGTGAAGCGTGAATCGAATAATGAAACAGGTGTATTGGAACGAATGAAGGTCTGTAATTGAAGGTTTTTTGCGTGATCAAAGATTCCAAGTGTGAGGAATAAATTAGGTTGTATGGAGGGAACGTGAATGTAGTTGAAGCGAGGATAATGTGTTAGGATGAAACTGTTTGACGAAGACTGATTCTGTGATAAATCTGATGGAGGGATTTTCTGTGAATAGTTCAAGGATTCGCGCTACCCCATTTGTTGGGGTATAGCGTAATATTATGTAAGTATGAGTTCCGAGGGAATAATATCAATGAGTCTATGTATTCAGTTTAAAATATTATTATAATTACAAGTACTACTTATATTATTGAGAGTGTATAATAATTTTCAAAATGAGAAATAAGTAATGACATAATACTATAAATATACTTATGTATTAAAAAGTTGAAAACATTTTTATGTTTGTCATAAATTCAACTTAAACAATTTTGTATTTATGAGGTAATAAAAATAAAAATTCGCAATATGTTGACATCGTAAAATAAAAATAAAAGAAAAATTTTATATCTGCTATGCGACGTACAGAGAACACGAAACTATATCTGAAGTCTATCTCACAATGGCCTTAAAACAAAGTGAGGAAATTAGAGGGAGCTACACTCAGGGTAATTACCATATTTCTGTTCATTTTATGTACTCGTTCCCCGGAACGAAAGACAATGATTGCAACGGAAATGAAATTTCTGCAAGCTCGCGTACAGTAAAGTAACTAGCAGAATACAGATATGCTGGAAGAAGCCAAGGCTAAGGAAGTATATATCGTACCAACATGATAATTTATTCAAATTTATAAATTTATTATAGGTGAAATCATATTATTTATTTATTTTCTAGAAAATTTTTAATATATATATATATATATATAGAGCATGGAGTTTGATTTGAAGAGGTATGATTTTGACATATATTGAAATATCAGATTATATATTTTATAATGCAAACGCATTAAGTTACATTTACAGCTCTTAACATAGTCACTATTTTTGTTTTTCTCTTTGTAGAGTGGAATCGGATCATTTCCAGCTGTTGGCACAAATTTTTGTTTGTTTAATATTTGTTTACATGTCTGTATACAAATTTGAATGAAAAACATTTTAAAAATATATAATATTTGTAAAAGGTAGTAATTGGTTTATAAAGTTTGCTACTATTTTTTGTTTAACGTGCCTTATAATTGAAAAAATAAAACAACAAAACAAAGACAAAAGTTTGAAGTTTGAAATTTTGATGTTTGTGTATAAAACACAAACAGTAACTAAGTATAATAATGTACAAGTTCAGAATGTGGTGCATTTATAACAAAGTGAATCAACGCAGTTATGTTGACTGTAGATATAGACGTTTTTTCCCGATAAAATTATTATAACTTTGAAGTAAGTAATATTACATTTATTTTCAAAAGAATCTACAACAGATTTATATTATATTAATAAATCTATGTGTATGCATTTTTCAGTGGTATCTAGTCGACCTGCGGATTTTAGAATCCGGGTTAAATTTCAATAACCAACTAACAGTTTTCACCACATTACGTTTTGTAGGCCGTGATTTGACGGCTAGTAACATAAATATATCACTTACCGAAAACTACAACAGCTCAGTGCCATACCCAGTAGTGGGTAAAAGGCATGCTGACATAATTATATATTTTATTTCATTTATTTTTCAAAACTGCTAACTGAATCCAAATTGAATCGCGAACCAAAACAATTGAAAACTATCGACCTGGATAAAAAAATCGAACCAATGACTGAACCATGAACCGAAACCAAACCGTAATTTTTGTGTTTCGGGTAATAACGGCTTCAGTTCACGCTATCACGTCATCAATTTAGCACGACCGATATCACAAGTGATGTCTACAGAATAGACCCTCAGGTGTCTGATCGAAGATAAACCAACAAATATCTTGTTTATTTATAGCCTTTGAGATTTCATTCAAATATTATGATTTATATGTATAAGTATGCGTGCGATCTTCGGAAAACGTAGAAAATAAAGTAACTTCTGTAACAAATACTGGTAAATACTCGTATACTCGTAAAATTATAATATCACTTTCCTAAGAATTTATATCAACTTTGAAATTTTAAATGGAACATGTTATTTCTTATACATATGTGTATGTTAAGTTTTGAAAAACTTAAATTTATATATGTATGTTAATTAAAAACACACAAAATGAAAGATTATTTGATTGTGCTACATTGAATGTTACACCAATATGTTTTAAATTTAAACAAATTTTGAAAACAATACTAGCTAGTAAAAATCAGTGTAAATTAAGTTATTATTAGAAACGACTACTTTTTAACATTATTATTTAACTGTTTAACTTATTAACTAATTACTACAATAGTAAGTATTTCTGGTGGTGATAGTCTACCGTTGCAGATCTCGATGAGTGATATATTTATGCGCATAAAATGCAATTACCAGCTGTCAAATCACGACCCATAAGGATGCTAGTGGAGGAGAAGTAACAGGAGTAATTTTAATACGATAAATATTGTTTGTCTGCTGTGGGAATCAAACCCGGGTTCTCTACTCTACAATTCGGCTTAATACCACTGAGTGACTAACACCATAAATAACGAATAAATAATAGTAATCAAATCAAATTTAATGTAAATTTTATCTCTATTTGATAAATAAAGTAAAGTTACAAATTAAAGTTGTCAACACAGTTTTTCAATGTCATAATAAAAAATATATATTCCTGTATACATAAAACGTTCAAACATAACGAATCAATTTCGCGAAAAACCATACCTTAATATTCTATAAAACAGTTGACCCATGTCAAGAACTTCACAAACATACAAAAACTGGTCAACTTGGTACACAATACCCCGCACACTGGCTCACAACTCAAACTTGTATGCAGGAAAACTTCACCGCACGGTGTATGTTATCTTTATCTAGCACTGTTTACATAAAACATCTTCAACGAAGCACTTACCATTCAAGTGCTGGTCGTCGGATAAGTTTAAAACAAAGTCCCCGTCGAGCAAAATGTTTACTGTCAATTAATAACAACACGGAAAATTAATCGACAAAGTTCGCAATCTATTAGGTGCAAGTTTAAATTCCATCGTAGTAAGTTACATAGTAGTGTTCACGTTTGTATAAATTCAATGTCCTATAGTTTACGTTGAGTGAAATTATTAATGAATATTATTTGCCAGTTTCAGTTTATCAGTAAAATATTTACAATCCGTATTTTAACTTCACAGGTGTAATTACTGGTAAAATAAATAAATTCATTGTATGGTTCTAATAATCCCAGTTAACAAGATCATGTAATAAAGATCTGATAATTGGCAACCTCGCCGCAAATGGTTCTATTTTGTATTCTGTCAGCTTGTTGCGAGGCCTGCCGCCAGTAAGTTCGAAACTTAAATTTCTTAAGATAACTTATTTCAAGAATCTAAGGATATCATGTTGCGGAAAATAATCATTGTAATGTTTTAATTTGCCTCACTAAAAGTAGATTAAAAATTTACAATTTCTTTAGAAATATTGGTACAGGTAATTATTATTCCAATCTAAACATATATATTACTGTACAAAAAACTATGTCTCCTTTTTTTCAAACATTTTGCTAAACAATTACACAAAATACAAATATAACTTGTTTCAAGAAAAATCAAAAACTAAAAAGAGAAAGTTGCCGTAATTGAGAATTTTTTAATAGTAATCACATTTGTTTATGTGTCTGTATTTAATTTTTTTTTGTTTCACTAATATTATTCTTTATATAGTTATCAATATATGAATTATATTAAAAAAATCTATATTATTTTTCTAATATATATTATCTAATTCGGACTGTTTATTTAACTTATTTTTTATTATTCTGAATTTATAATTGAAGTTATTACCTGAAAAAAGTTAAAGTCAAAGTACTTTAGTTTTCAACTACATTTTGCTATTATGAAAATAAGGAATACGTCAACGAGAATATAATAAGTAATCAAATTCAATTAATAAATTTTGTACTTGCAGAATTTGAAGATTTAAAATATTTTAATTGTATTATGTTTGATTTTAAAAGATGTCATACTCGTAAAAGATACATTATACAAATAAAGAAAATCCAAGAGTGGAATTAAAACTAAATGAATACAGAAACTCTGCAAAGTATGAAAGAAAGCAAACGTCTATCTTTGGATCTCAAGGTGCTTTAAACCGTCTTGGAAAGTGTTCAACAGCAATTAAGATCATCAAGAACGCAAGATAGACTTAACGAGAAAGAAGTCTTCATGTTTTGATAAATGCGCTCAGAGCACGTCGATTTAATCTCGCAAATTGAAGGAAAAAAAAGTTAGGTCTTTCATCTACTGTACAGTTCTGGTAGATTCCTCATGATGAGAAATAAAAATAAATAAAATCTAACAAAATGGAACTCATTTTGGTTACTAGGGCTGATAAAGAAGGATAGAACACAAATAAAAAGGTTCATCCTACGTGAAACAATTCAATATTTATATCAGACATTCTTCTGTAGAACTATTCATTAATTATGAAAAATATAAATTTCCTAGACATTCTAGAGCTATTATTAAATCAAATAAGAAACAAATTACAAATGAAGTAGGGAGCATTTATAATTTAAAATAAAAGAAATATGAATAATTTCGTATACTCGTTTAATATAATACATATATTAAACCTTTGTATTTATTACGTTATATATATATATATATATATATATATATATATATATATATATATAAATTGAAAGTATCATAAATAACAAAATATAATAAAAATGACCGAATAATACGAGAATAAATTAAAAAAGGTATATACAGAAATATTTAATTTGTTTATCTAGATAATATAGGTAAAATTACAAATTTCGTTCAAAGAATATTCTAAAATTATAGAAATGCTATTATCAGAGAATAACCAGTACCTAATAGTTTTTGATCTAACCCGATTCAAATATCTAAAACTATTTAATTTTATTCAAAACTATTACGAATTATTTAATTTATTTGTACTTCAATATAACAAAAATTAAATCCCAATTACTGTACAGGGACAGTGGTTTCCAGTCGGCCTGTGGATTTAAGAATCCGGGTTCGATTCCCACAGCCGACAAATAATGTTCACCACGTTAAAACTATCCCTGTGGCTCTCCCTCCACTAACATCTATGAGGGCTGTGAATTGACGATATCACGTACCGAGTTCTGCTACGTACATAGCGACCGAAGCTTATAATTGATTTGATGCATCAAATCGTAACAGTATCCCAATTTGTATATTTATAATTCAATATAATTTCATACTCAAAATACTAATTAAAATTTAATTGATAAATATTCTTCTTAAATAACAATGGCTGGCACCACAAGCTTAGTTTTTGAGTGTTTTAAGAGCACGATTTTAACATGTTACAGATAGCTAAAACAGACAAAAACAGAGTTTGTGCTACTAGCCAATGTCACTGCAAACGTTTCTTGTCAAGTCTTTCAGTATATGAAAGACTCATACGATCAAAGCTGCCTATGACATAACGAAATAGAGAGAAAAATTGGAATAATATTAGATTTGAATCACATGGCGACCGTATCTTAGTTGGTTTAAAGTATATGATTGAAGATTAAAATTCTGGCGGTATCGCAATTTTTCTTCAAATCGATTTCGTATTTTTGTGATGTAAGTTGAAATTAGCGTATTCTAGTTTTTAAAGTGAAAAATATATCAGATTATAATTGCTTTGATATAATGTGTATAGTATAAGTTGTTGTTTGTTATAAAACTACTATTTAAACATTACTTATTTAATAAATTTATAATGATTTTCCTTTTGCGTATACTCGTAGGATCACAAATTTGCGAGACATCGGATTGTATTTTTCATTTATTTTTATCTATAAGTACCACAAATCGTCAGAAGACTGCAGACAAAGAACGAAGAAGAATGAATTCTTTATTGAATAATAACTGGTATATCGACCATCAGAAATTGGAAATCAAAGAGCTGTCAAGAACCAAACCAAACACTTTTAATAAATTAACTCGAGCATTTCTCAAAACCAATTCCGTATAAAATTGCTGGAAGCTTCATGCAATATCGTGTTTGATTTGCACTTACTATAAAGGAAGCTCGAAATATAATTAGCTAGAGGGTTCAATTTGGACGAGCCAAGACTGCTGGCCACTTACATGACAGTGCCATCCCCAGTCGCTAGCTTTTGTTCCATCCACAACGCCAGGAAATTGGAATATGCCTATTTCACAGAGGAAAAATAAACATACAAAGAGCTGTCACGCATTTGTTTGTGTACTGTTTTCTGATTCTAGAATCAACGTTTGCCGTGGTCGACAAAAGAGGAATATTCAAAACGCAGTAAATCATATTTGACGTTCGGATTACCTGAACGATATGAGTGTGGATTTCTTTCGGTGGGAAATAATGCTGTAGGGCGTGGGATATTTATCATTGTCTTGTTTTATTTTGATGTGAAAACATGGTCAGTTTGTATCAGTAAATCAAATTTATGTATGAAATACTAGGGTTTATCGTACCTATTTACATTACGTTTAGTTTGTTTTATTATTTTATGTATATACTAAGGTACCTACAGAATGAATAAAAACAAATGTTGCCAAATAAAATAGAATTTATTTGTTCTTATTTCTATCACTGTTAAAGTTATATTTTAATCATTTATATATCTAGGTCATCAAATGTAGAGATTCAAAACTTATACTAGGATAATACAGGATGTTTCAAAAGTAGTTTCACAAAATTTAGTAGTATACCAAAAGTCGAAATGAATAATTTCACAGAATTTAAACCCAAAACTGATTTATTTGAAATTTAATAGCTTATTCTTGATATTATTTTGAGTAAAAAATATCAAATCCTTTTGGTTACCAAAATAAAACGGGTCAAAGTTTTATAAATAACTACAAGTTTTTAAAAATAAATATCAAGTTGTAATTGAACATAGAATAACGTAACAAAAAGTGAAACAAGACAAGATAATAGAATATGGGATATGAAATATGTACATATTTTTTAAAAATTAAGTTAAAAATGGAATATACACAAAAAATAATATCTGCATATTTCTCAGCACAAAATTCATCCATTGTGAAATAAATAAGGTCCAACAATATCAGTTTATATCAAAGTTGAATTTTGTTATTGTACATTTAGTTTTTTTTTCACAAATTTTAAATATTTGCTGTTATTTATGACCACTTGCATTTTGATAACCGAAAGGAATAAGACCTATATTTATATGAAATTCTGTACTCAAAATGGCCTCAGGAAAATGTTATTAAATTTTATTATACTAGTCCTGAAACACCCTGTATATATTTACAGTTTTACCACGGTTATAGTTTTACCATTACCATAGTAAAATAAAGCAAAAATTACTACAAATTTCAGAAATCGCGTACAGGTAAACATAGTAGCCGCGATTTGTTTTCGCACTATAAAAGTAAAAGCAAATGAAAAAATCTACTTTTTGGGTTCCCAGTCTATATTTTCTACATCTCTAGTTTCATTCTACACTACTCCTATATCACAATCTAAAAATTACAGCCTAATAGAAAAACATGCCAACCTTAATAATATTTACAATGGAGGAGAGAGAAGAAATTTTAAAAAACAGGAAGAATATAGCTTAAAAAAGAAAAACGATGGAATAAAATTTAAATTGAAATATTTTATTCTGCAACTTACTGAGAATTCTATGTGATTGCACAAAGCAAAGTTTTTTATTTTTATTTGTGAACAAATACCAAAAGTAAAACTACGTTCAACATTTAAAAACATGTCTAGCTATTTTAATGTTATAAATTACCATAAATGATTCATTGTATATTGTAGGTCAAATGGAACGAATCAAATAATAATTAAATTTCAAGCTAACGAAACAACCAAGCACGAAATTCTTGTTAGCAGTCAGGGCACGTTTAAATGTTTATTGTTTTGTATTGCATTGGTCTTGCTAACTATCGAACAAACAGAAAAAAAAATTGGACCGTTCTCAGAATCCGTGCAGTTACGACCCCCAATCGATAATTTAAAAGACGACACGAATAAAAATCATCCTCCGCATTGCAGTTGACAATAAATATTTCACAAAGAAGTCTGCATTCTATTTATATTCCGCTTTAATTAAATAATGTATTATCCCAAACCAAAAATAATGCTTAATGTTTTCATTGAAATAAGACAGCAGTTAGGTATTTTCATAGCACAACTGAATATATTAATTTTAATGTTATATTTGATTAATAATTAATTTTTTTAAATCGATTAACTATGAGTACGATTATATATGCATCTTTAATCAATTAAATGAATGATTAAAATTATTCATACAGTTAGTTGATTACAATTAATCATGAATAATTTGCATACAGAATAAAGCCGTTATTATTTGACGGATGTCATGTAAAAATCAGCTACAATAGAGTGCCGCAATCAGTAATAGATAAAAGGCGTGGTGATATTGTTTCTTACATTTTTCTTAATTTCAAAATTAAAATTTATTGAATATCTGATCCGTTGACGACAAATATTCGGTAAAAAAATAATCATAAATGATTTTGTTATTAACAATAAGAAAC
Organism: Pterostichus niger; assembly: GCA_947425015.1. Classification (NCBI taxonomy): domain Eukaryota; kingdom Metazoa; phylum Arthropoda; class Insecta; order Coleoptera; family Carabidae; genus Pterostichus; species Pterostichus niger. The sequence continues at coordinate 8,116,772 of OX380335.1, read as the reverse complement.
TTTTAAATATAGTTGTGATTACTTTTAAAATTTAAAGACTTGTAATGAAAACCGGGCTAAGTGCCAAAACAATAATTCTGAGATAAATGTTTTTTTTCATTTATCGAATCTGAGAACATAACACATGCACTATCTTTCAGAATTTTTTTTAACTGTTTCTAACAATCCAGGCTCTTAGCCCTCTTTATAGGTTGTTAGGCTTGGCACATAACACACGTTTCAGATTTAAAGTAAAATTTTAATATTTTGGCACTTAGCCCGGTTTTCATTACAAGTCTTCATTTTAATTTCAGATTAACTTAATAAATAATCGATTAAGAAAATTGATTACTGTACAGCTCTATTTTGAAAAAAAAATTGTTCTTCATAGAATTATGTTTTGGAATATTGGAACATATTTTAAAAAACATTATTTTAATTTACTTTTTCCAAAATTTTGGTTTATAAATTTGTCAATAATGTAATTGTTAAAATTATGTAGCTATCTATAAGTTCTCAGCATATTAAGTATTCATGTTCATGTGGACCACTCAGATCAATAAAGTCTAATCAATTATTTGTGTATATTCGTGGAAAATCAAAGACTGGGCACGCAAGCCAATCAGAAAGGGTTGTGTATCATAAATGCGATGAATCTAGAAAATTTATGGGGCACAGTTCGTCGCCAACAATTTGTTATCAATATAATCAGAATTCTATTAGGATATTTTAGTACAAAAATAAAAATATTTAATGAACAATAAAAACAGAACAAGATATTCGTATGATTTGATATATAATAAAATATTAGTTTTTGTATAATATTTTAACAGATATGCCCTGAGTCATCGCACGCGTTTAGGAACGAATTCAAATGTTTTAGATCAGTGCATTTCAAGCTTTTTGGATCACCGTCCCCTTGGTTGTAATTTTTAATAATAACGCCCCATGTTTTGTGTACGAGTATGTAGGAACCTTACCTGGGAAAGCAAAGATCTGTGTCTAGTTTATTAATAAGGGCCAAAAATGGAAAATTTGACGAACCAGTACATCAAGTCAAACTTAAGGTACGACTTGTACTTTTCAAATATAGTATATTTTTTTAATATTCTTCTATTGGATAAAGTAAAATCAAATAAATACTTACTCATAAATGTGTTTATTGCATTTTATTCGCAACAAAAATACCACTACATTAATAAATTAAAAAAATAAATATATCATCACGCCTTTTACCCATTATTGAGTGTGGCATTTTGTCATAGCAGGACTCGGTAAATGATAAATTTATGCGGTTAAATCACGTTCTGCAAAGATGTTAGTGGAGGGGGACAAATGGGTAATTTTAATGTGGTGATTTCGGCTGTCATAAAGTTATAATTGTATAAATTAAGTTATGATATTAATAAAAATATTTAATAATATTGTCGTATTTAGTGAGCTATCCTTTGTCGCTCATTGTCATGCGTAACGCTTTCCTGTCGCCCAACATGCCTAGCGCCCCCTTGAATAATTCAAATGCTCTCCAAGAAGCGAAATCACCCACTTTGTGAAGTATTGTTCTAGATTCTAATTCTAGAAAAATCTAAATAGACCAGCGCTCAAGGATAAATTCATCATAAATTTTCTTATGAAAATATAAACGGTAACGAAGCCCATTGTGCGTGATGAACTGTCGTAGATTCGTTTTGAACTTTGTTAAGAATGAAACATCTAATTTTATATGAAACAAAACTAACATCATATGCTAAATAATAACCAACAAGTAAACGGAACTATGCAGACGCAAAACTTCGAACAAAGTTTAAAAAACAACTACTTCAAAGTCTTGCGTTGAATGATCAGCATCTCAAAACTGAAGTATTTCCCTTGACAGCCAATATTATCGATGAAAGGGTAAAACAGTTGCGCACCTGCCTGCTGTAACGCCTACACTTATTAAATTTTCAAACCGGCGCCTCTGAATATGAAATACTCGATTTAATATAAAAACTTTCACAGAGCTCTTATTGAAATAATCTTTGCTTGCTAACTTTGAACTTTTATGCGTTTGACTTTTGATGAAACTCTTACTTTTAACGGAAATATGACAGAGGTGGTAATTATTTTTACCTCTGAACTCTGCCACTTTTTGTATATTTCTTTTCAGGAGGTTTACATTACAGATTAGAAATTTTCAACAATTTTACATTTTCAGAATTAGAAATTTGTCCTATTTTACTTTTTTGGCCTTACGGAAAATATTGTGATGGTAATTTTGGATGAATCTTCGCCCTTTAGACCCTACTGAATAAAAAAAAATAGTCCCAAAAAATGTCGATCTGTAGGTCAGTGTGTCTGTTTGGAAGCAGGATAACGTACGGTGAGATTTTAAATTGAAATTTAAATTACGTTCGATAATGGGCTATATACAATCACGACTTTATTGATGAATCTTTTTAAATTTTTATTTTTATCTAAAAAAAGTAATTTCTGGAATAGACCCTACTTTGATTTAAAACAATTTTTATTTCAATCATCTTTTGAAATTATTTTCGTTTCATTTATTAAAAGTATTAAATTTTATTGCCAAAAATATATATTTATTTATACTACTCTGTACAACAGGAACTTAATTCCAATTACAGTACAAGGTCCGGACTCACCGAGCCGCAGTGTTGCAGATTATATTATTTTAGCTTGAGTGAGATTAGAACTCGAGATCTTCGGATTAGAATGCCGTAACACTAACTACACCACCGTACTGTCGGACATTTAAGCGTTTATCAATAATTGTTTTTTAAAAGTTTTTCAAAATATGCTTTCGAACTGTGAATTCTAGTAAAAGTGTCAAAAATTATATTATATTTTCACCTGTTTTTCTAAAATTTGTTCAAATTAGGCCGAGTTTATTATCAAATTAAAGCGTTCGGCAAAGAATTTTTATAAAATATAAAACACATTTAACCAAACATCAATTGTTTTTCAAAGATTATACAAATTATGTCAAGTTTATCTAAACTTATTGTCGCGAAAGTACTTTGGTACACAGCACATTTTTCAAATAATGTTTCAGATTCTGAGATTTTATTATTCTCCACAATAATGAGAATATAATACGAGTATAATACTCATGTTATAAGAAACTGTTTATATTGGTACAATGGGAACAAACACGCCAAACTAGTGGTGCCTAGCAATCCCAGAGCCAATGACTGGTAACAAAAGCTCAGCAATACCTTGGTTTTAACTAAAAACGTAAAGGTAGGTACCAGATATTTAGATGTAACACCGTTGTAAAATATTCTCCTTGGTTCCGAGCAAAATATAGAAAATAAAACTATAAAAAAATAATTAATTTTAAAGTGATAAAACATAATAAAAATAATTTTTGTATTGTTTTAACGAGGAGCAAGCTGAGTTAAAAAAGTAATTTTTTTCTATGATTGAATTTGAATAATAGTCAAGAATTAATGTTAGGAACTGTTCGAATTTTACTTTTAATTTTCAATTCATAAATAATTAAGTTTAAAATATAATTCTGAAACAAATGTGTATAACGTTTCTGTTGTTTTATATCTGAAATATACTTCGTGGAAAAGGTTTTTCCTGGATTGTCATGGTGACATAAGAAAAATGTGTTGTTAAAAAAATGACAATTCGCGCACTGAAGTTAATCAAAATAAGCTTCCCATTTTTAACGACCGTAGAAATATAAATATTGGTTGAATTTTGTATAAGGTAAGTTATATGACTAATATTAACATATTCATATTTTTATCATGATATACAGTGTTGTATCAACATTTCCGTTGCTCGATTTTAACTAAAACCAAGATAGTCGGCTTCTAAATTGATGCAATGTGCAAAAGCAAAATCACCAAAAAATGAAAACAACTGCATTTGTAACAATGTCTAGTTATATACCTACATTGTTTACTTCAAAATATGATGAACATTACGCTAGTTAGAAAAAATTAGCGTGAAAGTTCCCATTAAACATCAAATAAATGACTTCTAAAGAAAAATAATATTTATTAAGGCGTAATAAAAAGTTGTAAACTTGTTTGTCACATGTTTCACTGCTAATGCATTGTTTAAAATGTAAATTAGAACGTACAATTTCGTTAATTATAAACTTTAACGTCAACATGGCTATTACCTTTTTATTTTTTATTCAGCTTGTAGAAGTTTTTAATTGCTTTTCAATATGACGTTCCATTTAAAAAGCTGTTATTTTCATTTAGTATTATTTTCTTTTGTGAATATTGCATTAAAACCTTCTCCTACAATAGTATTATGGTAATATAATCGACTTTGTGTCTCAAATAGGTATTTAAGTTTTAACCTTATTCTACAGCGTGCGATTTTTACTTTGCATATACAGAATCAAAATTGTCATTTGCTGAGTATAAGCTCATTGTACACAGATCAGCAAGCGAAGCACAAACCAAGTTAAATCTAACTCTTTGGTTGAAGATCAGAGTGTTACCCTTTCAGCTAACAAAAGCACAAAACGAACAATAAGATACCAAGTTGGCGCTGTCTCATGATAAGTGAATACACACGGACGCACGCACAAAGGTCGCCTAGCGACGAATAGTAGCTTTGAGCCATAGCCGTAAGATGGCGTTAGCGGTATCTGCGTCGCGATGCTGGTACGTAAGGTTTGGTTATGGTGGCAGAAAGTACATTGTTACACGTTAAGATTTGCGAGGGTTGCTGGATATTGAGTTAACTGCGAGATGATGTCAGATACAGTTGCGAAAATTGACATGAGACATGTAGAAGCGGGTTTGGAATATATTTCCCTTTCATAAAATGATACCACCTTTTATTACAATATTTCAGAAAAATGTAATGTTACTATTGTTGGTTTAATTTTAATTAAGTAAAAGAGAATACAACAGCATTTAATTAGATAAAGTTTTAACGTACAAGACAAATGGCAAATAGAGTTTAAGTGAAAAATAATTGAGCTATTATCATTGTTAAAAAAAAAAGTCATAGCTAATAAATTATTCATTTATTATGATGCAAATTAACTGAACTGGACAATATTTGAAATATATGCGAATACTGTTCCGAGTATAACCAATGTCTTTTGATACTGGAATCAGGGGAATTTTATACGTAAAATCTCTTTATTTTGCCTAAATTTCTTATACAGTAGCGTAACGATAAAGTGGCGACCATTAATCTACCTAGCTTCATGTCCGAGTAAGTACATAAATAAAATTTAATAATTTTCATTTATCCAATGATCTTTCACCTGCTGTTTGACATTTATTTGCGTAAAAGAAAATAGTTGTTTATTAATATTTTGTTTTCAATTTATTATAATTGTTTGATTATTATCTCATATTTTTTGACGATGTGGAGGACCCCCGAGACCGGCAACCTCGACAAGTATTGCTTTGCACCCTCAAGTTACGACATTGACTTTGTATTATCTGACATTTGGTTTGGTACTTATTTCGTTTTTTAAATGCTACAATAAACGATATTTTTAACATATGACTTCGACTGAACGTACAGTAATGAAGATAATTTTAAAGTTAAATTTTTGTGACAGAAAAATGGTTCGAATCCAGGCGTCATCCAAATTTTTCTGTCATAAAAATTTAACTTTAATAAACGATATAAAACCAAATATGTAAATACTACAAACAAATTGACTGATGTTATTTCCAAGCAATAGAACTTTGAATTGATCAATACTGCAACTTAAAATAAAGTTATAATATTTTGCTTCTATTTGATGTTTGATGTATTTAGAATTTCTATATTATGCTCCTGTTTTACTTTTAACTTTCTTATTGAAGTAAAAGTTTAAAGAGTAGCTTATTATTTACGTTCAGCATGGAAAGTAAACGATAAAGATATTTCCAGTGAAATAAATTTCTTGTTTGTAGAATTTCTCAACGCTCAATACAAAATAACGGCCATAAATTTCAAGACCAGAGATCACGAACAGAAAACGGAAATAAAAACAAACAGATCTATATAAATTACCAGACTTCACATACAAACAGAAATCACTCCTGCTAAAAGAAAAAAACAAAAACAGATAAACACAAAGAAAGAGATAGAAGTGAAACAAAACTTACCAACACCAATCAATTCCACTAAATTTTGTTGTTTAAACACATTTAACTAAATCGCTTCAGGAACTTACGCCCAGTTTAATTTCAAGGAATGTCAGACAAACCAAACAAAACCAATGAAAAAGAACACGACTGTGCAAATATACCTTTATACCAATTGTGAATTTTTCACATACAGAATGTCCCTTGAACATACGAAATTATATGTCACTGGAAATTATTATTCGAAAATGCTTGAAATAAAAATTCAAGGATATTATATTGTACGTCTGCAATCAGAATACATGACTTCATGTAGTTGCATAGTTTATTACTGTAAATATTGTAATTGACGAAAAGAATAAACAAATATGAGAAGATTTTAACAATTGTGAAATTAAATTATGTGTATATATATATATATTCGATTTCGCATATTATCACTAAGAATTAAGTGTATTATTTAGTTTGACGTACGCAGCACATATGCTGCCATAGCGTCATATCCTATTTAATTAAAAACCACGATTGCTAGATAGCAAAAGAATCACAAATAAAACTAAACTATATTACTTCAAATACGAGTAATTGTTAAATTATAATAAAATAAGTTCTATAAATTCTCTCCAATAATTTATTGTAAAAACTGATGTTTTATTACTTTCGTACTTAATTCTTGTAACATTAAACCAACAATAATGACATTAATAATTGATTTATAAGACATTGAATAATGGCTGGCAGTTGAAGTTCTGTTTTATCTTATTTTTAACTAAACTTTTATCCAAAATGGCAAACTCAAACTTCTCCTAAAAGTTATTTTACTACGTTAGAATTAGTTGAGTGAATATTAATGTTTAAAAGTCATTAATAAGGATAGATTACAAAAAGAAAAAAAAAACGACTTAAGGTTGAATGGTTATATTTCGGCTTTGTTTAAAGCCATCCTCAGATTAGATGGAGATACGATGAGAGATGAAAGATAATTCATCGTTTTTCCTTTTTGTAAACCCTTCTTAACAATAACTTTTAAATATTAAGATTTACTCAATTATTGAAATTTAAGTTAAAATTAAAATTAGTTAATTCTTTTTTACATCCTTTTTTATACATGACTATTGATATATAATGTCAAAAGACTTGTATGTGTTTGTAACCATGGAGAATTTGTTATATATATAAAGAACGTTATTATGTCAAAGTTTTCGTTGCTCGGTTGAGGTTAAAGCAAAATTACAACTCTTACTACCAATAAGTACTTTTTAATTTAATGTGAAACAGTTATGTTGTAAAGCATAACAGCAGAAAAACTTATTTTCTATGTTAAATACGTATGTTCCTCTGACACTCTGTATTTACACGCTTGAGCGACAATGTTGAAGATACTCGTATTACCGGCAGTAACGCTGTCGCGGTCAGTTTACAGATCCTTCATTCTCTTCTTAGCTGAGGTGTGCAAAACTTGACGGATCTGCCACGTCATTCCAAAAAGTTTATGTGTGCACAAGTGTCCTTACACCAACTCACCGTTCTCTCCCGTTGTCGACTCAAGAGCACGATATGTTAGCTTTATTTTGATTGTTATTAAGGAACTGATAAAATGCTTTCTTTTACAGTCAATGCTTAAATTGACAAGGTTATACAGGAAAATATGTTTTTCATAAGTTATTGGAAAACTAATACACATAAGAATAATCAAGCAAATTTGTAAAATTAATTAAAATATACTTTTATTGTATGTAAGTAAATCATTTTTGAAACGGTTATAATATACCGGATTCTTATTTTTTTGTACCTATATCATTTTTTTTTAAATTTAAATTGTATCTTAACTTAAATGAATTAAACTTTATGAAAACAGGTACATTATAGATTATATAACATTATTGTAAGTAGAATTTGAAAGTAGATTAACTTATATATATTTTTTTGTTTAAATTTAAATAATACAATCAAATGGTTATGATGCAGTCGAACATAAAAATAGATTTTAATTAAATCCCTTAATATATTTTATCCAGACTATATTTTGCTGGGTAGCATACTTGTATAAAATAAAATAATATTTATGTATTACCACTGATCAATGATTAACAACAAATAAGCTTTTTTCTTGTATTAATTTAAATTGATTATAAGTTTATAACATTGTCGTAATTTGTGGTTTAAAGTGGAGCTGCGTGCGCTTCATGGTATTGTATATACTAGTAAATAAACACAGTGTATATTTGTAAAATTCTCAACTCAAATAGACCCGAAGCCCAATATCATGTCAGAATATTTTGCTGTTATTTGAACAGCATAACACAAGACAATATGCGTTTCAGCAGCTTGCAATTTCACAGCACTTTTATAGGACTTAAAGTAGACTTATATCTTTTGCCGGTATACCAACTTGGCACAGTGGAAAATTGAGGAAAATATCCCATTTTCGTGCGGGGTCGCGGTTGTGTGCTGGGAACTCTACTCACTTTTTATTATTTTCCACCCGAGGGACCGAAGCCGGAGCCGGTGCCGCCGCCGGTGTGACTGCGCCACACATCACGCCCCAGTTTTTTAAGAGTGAAATATGTGTCGTTTGCGGTTGGTCCGCAGCAACTGCTGCTTCCAGCAGGCGGAGTCTGTGAATTGTCGCTAAGGGGCTTTCAACAATTGTTACCAAAATGTTTTTTATAGATTTTATTGATATTGAAAGTGAGATTTGTATTGATTGTGAAAGAGTTACAATAATAGTATTGCTTCTATAAAAATTCAGTTTCTACCAGTCACCAATTGAGATGCTGTCAGATAACCATAACGTGTCATACATCTCGCTGACTTCAACTTATATAGAAATACGATTGTGTCTGAGTGGTTTGGATTCTACTGTAAGCTCCACTCAAACGCTAAATCTAAATCTAAACTTTATGCATAGGCAATCTTTTACATATATGGGGCTACATGAAAACCTCCGTATGCATCAGCAATCGTAATTATAAATAGATATACAAAACTACACTTTTTGGAAAACTATTTTAAATAAAAAAAACTTTATTAATGTCTTTAATGGCCAGTATAAAACGTGGTCTAAATAAATAAAAGTAAATTAAAGTTTCATGTGATATGGCATAATTAACAAAACTGCTAAACAACAACAAAGACAAAATTAATTGTCATCCATACACTTGGTGAAACTAGGTTTAATAAAAAATATTAAATAAACACTTGACTAAGTCTCACGAAATTCAGCCTCCAAGTCACCTTATGAGGGCATCGTCAGAGGCTAAAACTGCTAAACATTCGATTTGCTTGTATTTATTGAAACCAAATTTAAAATTTAACTTTTAGCGGTGCAACTGGCCATACAAGTGAATGATTATTTTTAATATTTATTATGCAGTTATTATTTTATTTGTTGCGAAAAAAAAACAAATAATAAACGAATTGGGAACAATTACCATAGATTTTTTAATATCCCAGTACATAGTTCACTAAATTAATAAATGAAATTCTGTAATTTATACGGATGAGAAGAACTGATTGGAAATGTGGGGACATGAAATTTGAAACCGTAAAATTCATTCCAGCTCACGTAATTTACGATTTACCCATGCGATAACAGATTAGGTAAAATTATTAATTTATTTGCTTCACTACACAACAGAATTTTTTTAAATAAATAAATATATCATCACGCCTTTTACCCATTACTGGGTGTGGCACTCTAACGTAGCAGATCTCTGTAAGTGATATATTTCTTCGCGTGAAGTACGGTTACCAGCCGTCAAATCACGGTCCTCAAAGATATTAGTGGGGGGGGCGACAGGGGTAGATTTAAATGGATGAAAATTGTCTGTCGGTTGTGGGAATCGAACCAGGGTTCTCAAATGTAACAAATCAAGTTTGACAGCTATGAATATAAAATTATATAAGAACAAAGGTCTAAAATTAATAATATAGCATGAGATGCAATTTGCTACTAATAATAATGAAACTTGACATTTAAAACCTGTGTTGTCAAATATTAACAAATTACTACTCTGTGGTTGAGGTCTATTATCAATTTATAGATTTTGCGGTTAAATTTAGAATTCATAGAATCTATTGATGTCGGAAAAAGTCAAAGGTTGTAACCTATTTTTTTAAAAGATTTTTTATATCTATAATTAGACGCACGAGAAAGAACTAGCAAGAAAGAATTGATTTTATGTAAGTGAATCGCGAATTAAAGTTTCAATAAAATATTCAGATTAAAAATAAAACAAGTAAAATTGGTTACCAAATCGTTCTCGCTGGTATAGTTAGCAAACAAAGTTTTCCATCATGCTAATTGCAAATTCACCGTCGTTCTCAAGAGTATAAAGTTTGCACTTTGCAGTAGTAATAGTTTGCATTTTCACATTTTCCAAGTTGGAAACTGCGCTCAGATGACAATGAGCTATTCAAAATTTTGTAAGTAATACAAAAGAATTTGATTAGCATTTAGCGAATATGTAAATATTTTAAATATAAATTTGAATATATTCTTCTAGTCCGTTGCGCGACAATGGGATGTTCAGGTTTGGGCACGAGCCGTATTTTTTGCTTAAAAATATGATATGTTTAATAAACCCTCTAATATAGTTTAAGAAAATTATTAAAATTATTCTGCGCCTAATCATTAACAAAAAATATTTGAAAAGCCGATCTACTTGTTAAATTTGACATTTGCATTGTTACACGTATTTAAAAAATTATTTTAATTATATACTACTCCAATAAGTACATCCCATTTACAAAACTTAAAAAAAGAATTCAAAACTTAAATACAGAAATTATACAACATGGACGTATTATTAAATTTAAAATAAAAACTTAATATAACTGTTTAAAACTTCTTTAAATTTTTTACAGTTTAATCTAAGAGACTTTTATTTTTGTTTGAGTATAACTATAAAAGATGATATTCAAAGACCAATCCTTTTTTAATTGATCGCCATACAATCCGAAAATGACATAAAAAATATTAAATATAAACAACGCCAAAATTAAAAATTGCAGTTTACTTTGCCATATTACTTGTGTAATATATATTTACCTGACATTAAACATTTGCCTGGCCTTTAAAACTCAGGAAAGTTTTGCTTTGCATGCCTAGTCAGGAAAATAACATATTGCCTGGCTAGACAGGTAATGAAAGAAACGTGAGTGTCTAGTTACTTAGCAACATACCATACTGACTGAATATGTATGACAAATATTTCTTTTAATTTAAATTATTTTCAAATATTTATTATTTGTTTATAAGTTTCAGGTAAAATGTTATACGTAACACGTCAGTAAAGCGTCGTATAGGATTTGTAAGCTACTCATTTTGAAATTGAACACTTTCCTGAATTTTTTTACACTAAAAAAAAATATTCTTAGACCTCTACAAACTAATTTCTAAAAAATTATTTGCAATATAATTCTTCATTTGACAGTTGATAATTATTAGATTAGATCAGAATAGTATGTACATGCAACATAATACCATTAGATTTTTAACTGATGATCATATACAATATTATTTTTGTATAATATAGTCTAATGTTTTTTTAAATTGTTTTAAGAAATTGCATTAAAATAAAAGTTTAAGATAATTCATTATTTAAGTACTTCTTCTACAATGTCGCAATATTATCACTAAAGTAAAATATGGTGATAAAACATGAAAAGGTATTTTCCCTTTTATCGAAAAAAATATTTTAAAACATAAAAATAAAGTATAATGAAAACCGGATTTTCTAAAATTTCATTATAATATAATACGGCATTATCTATATGCTAAAGCTTTTATCCTTTTAAATTGCACATCTTGTAATATCTCTTTCATAAAAGTCAAAATAATCCTATTAAGAGGCATGAAATGAAATTAAATTGTAGAGCGTACCATATTGTAATTTTCAGCTTGTAAGCGCTCAACGTGAACTAAAATATATCAAATAGCGACATTGCTTTCTTGCATCAGCTACTAATAACATTATATTTCAATATTTCAGTTATATCCAGTTTCATTTGTTTTGTTGGTCAAACAATGAAAAATTCATAAAACCCTGTCAAGCTTTCGTTAACAAGATCCATCATATGAAATGAAGTTTTGCTAATAACCTGCCACGTTATACAAATTACACAAATAATTTATATATTAAAAACAAAAATTCGCAAGTAGTAAAAGAATAAATTTATATATTTTCCTGATAATAATTAATAACTAAGGCATCACAATTAGTTTTTTTTCTTGAAATCAAGTAATAAGTTTTTACGTGTCCAATTAATACAATGAAGCTATTTTCAGTTGATAAATAATTCAACTAATGTATAAATACTCCACATAGAACACAAACTTTTGTCAGTTTGATATCGGATCAACTTTTATTTAACTTTATTACCTTGGAAACGGCGAATAGAAATGTCATAATTTTTATAAATTATTGCATTCATGGTCGGATTTATAATCGACAAGTTAAATAAAATTTATTCATTCAAATAACTGTCGAACATTTGACAGTAATGTTATATATTCGAATGTCACTCAAGCTAAAAATTATATGAACGAGCACACTGCGGCTCGGTGAGTGCGGATCCTGTACTGTAATTGGGATTAAATTCCTGTTGTACAGCGTAACGTAAATAAATAAATAAATAAATATATGCCATAAAATAAATAAAAATGATACTAATTTCTTAATTTCAATACAATTTCTATTGAAGTAAATTTATTCTGTTCTTTATAAAATCTGGCATTAGTAATTCTCAATAAATACTACTCGAATTTGAATTATTCTTAGGTCAAATTTTTATTTTCTTCACTTAATCCTTTTTGGTTTGTGTTAAAATGAATTAATCAATTTGAATCTATAAAACATCGATACACAGAATGTCAGTTGATCTCGTTAGTTGTTTTCAAATAACCTAAATCTCATAAATAAACAATTGTCGAATGAAAACTAAATCCCTTGTGGTATTATTCTGGACGCTTTTCTACCATTCTGTATTAGTCAACATATTATATAATTAGTATCAAATTAAGTAATAAGGTGCCGATTGAAACGAGAAGCATGTATGTAGCATGAATGTCACCTATTTGCTATTAGTTACGATAAAGAAATAAGTTTATTATATAAAAAGCAAAAATAGATTTCCTAATATTCGTTCGGTAAGAGATTACATTGTGTTTGCATAGGACGTATTTCATTCTGATTTTGAGTGGCTGACCGAAATGTCAAAAAAAAACATATTTACAAAGCATAAAAAATGTGACAGTCACATCGGTCATTGTTGTCTGAAAAACATGGCGCACAATTTGGTTACGTGTTCCGAAATGTTTTATATATTAATTTTAGGAAATTTTTAAATATTATCTATCAACATTTATAAAAATTTGAAACAATAACAGGCGCGGTGGCCGAGCGTGTTAAGGCACATCTCTTAACATACTGTGACGTCACCCGAGCCAAGGTTCGTCAGTTCAAATCCGCCTGTCGACAATGTGTGATTTGTCGTTAAATATAAAAGATACAGTTACATGTATTTATCACACTCGGGCGCTATAAGCTAGTCACTTATACGCCTTAAATAATGTAGCAATTGACTACGAAAACCGGCAGTACGGCAGTGTAAAAACTGCGGCTCGGTGTGTCCGGTAGGACCAGGCCCGATTTGGGCTGCAGTGCCATCAGAAGAAGATCAACATTTATAAAAATTTGAAACAATAACGTTGGTAAAACGTTGTCGCTGTCACTATACTTATATAAACATGCATTAATTTTGACATTTTGGTCAGCGTCAAAATAAAAATAAAGTACGTTCTATACAAGCACACTGTAATATTTCAGCGAACGAACTTTAAACACCAATCCATGTCATAATTTTCTTTGTGTTTTTTTTTCAAGGATACATAATTTCGCTCAACTAATTTTCATACAATTTTTTTCTCAACTTCGTATAATGAAATTCTCAATTGACATTTTGTGTCATGAAATTAATAAACATAAATTTTGGTATTACCCGTTACAATCATTATCCATTCTAATGATGTATTTATTTATTTATGATGCGCTATACAACAGGAACTTAATCCCAATTACAACAAAGGGTCCGGTCTCCTCGAGCCGTAGTATGATAGTTCATATAATTTTTAACTTGCATGAGATTCGAATTCGGTACTGAATTCCTTAACGCTGTCCACTGATGGACAGTATAAATATAGATAAAATTTTGCATTGTTTTACCTTATCTTTAGATAGATATTTTCCTTGTTCTTTGCGTTAGTTTTTAATTTTAATTGTAAATAGCACAGACAAACAAAATAATAATTAGTATATGTTTTTATTTCAATAAAAGATGTACTGGTATATTTTTTATACCCAATTATTCAATTGTATTGTACTATAATCATGTTGTACACAAATAAAATTATACTTAGAGCAGATACAGATGCAAACTATGACAAAAACCAACTACCAAGACTTTTAAAATAAAGAGAGAATTAAAAAAAAACAGTACCTAACCAGCCAAAAATAATTGATCCGCTTAATGTTAGCTAGTGGTGCAACAGAATGCGAACATTTTTGTCAGACAACAAATAACAAACTGAAGAACAAAGGGCGCCTCGACGCCGGTGAAAGAGTGTAACGTGAAACCGGTGAGGGAGGAGTAGTCTCTCATCTCTCTCTCGTCACAACATTCACCTGTCACCGGAGCCGGACGTTGTTTACGACGTCATCGACGCCATTGTTCTCATCCCAATCCTACTGGGACATGTCAAACTGTCGCTGTTCTGCGATTTGTGCTCTGAAAATTAAACTCGTGGCCCATCGTTTTTAAATTGAAGTAGGTTTATAGTGATTTTCACAATGTACTTAAAACAGGTTCATTTATGGGACATTTAGGAAATAAATAAATAAATATATATATACAGGGTGAGTCTGGGAAGACGCCCCCCCCTTTAACATTTTTATTATGAGTAACAGAAAAAAATGGTTCATATGAAAGTTTTATTATTTCAAATATACTATTTGATGGCAGATGTAGATATTTTTTATAAAGTCAGGTTTACAAGATACGACTATCAACTTTTATTTTTTAAATAGCAACCTATAATTATTTTACTAAAATAAAAACCGCCATTTTTTTCTCTTTTCAACGGTGTATTAGTTTTTATTAATGTATCTGAAAAAATTCGAGAAAAATAAGAAAATTGAGAAATACTAGAAATAATTTTTATACAAAAAACACTGTTACATTTTGTTTATTTTCACATAGCCACCTATAATATTTGTATAAAAATTATTTCTAGTATTTCTCAATTTTCTTATTTTTCTCGAATTTTTTCAGATACATTAATAAAAACTAATACACCATTGAAAAGAGAAAAAAATGGCGGTTTTTATTTTAGTAAAATAATTATAGGTTGCTATTTAAAAAATAAAAGTTGATAGTCGTATCTTGTAAACCTGACTTTATAAAAAATATCTACATCTGCCATCAAATAGTATATTTAAAATAATAAAACTTTCATATGAACCATTTTTTTCTATTACTCATAATAAAAATGTTAAAGGGGGGGGGGGGCGTCTTCCCAGACTCACCCTGTATATATACATATATCATTACGCCTTTTACCCATTACTGGGCGTGGCACTCTACCGAAGCAGATCTCGGTAAGTGATATATTTTTTCGCGTGAAGTGCAGTTACTAGCCGTTAAACCACGGCCCCCAAAGATATTAAGGAGGGGGAGCCACAGGAGTAGATTTAATTTGGTGAAAATTGTTTTTCGGCTGTGGGGATCGAACCAGGATTCTCAAGATCCACAGGCCGACTCGATACCACTGAGCCACCTACCCCATGACATTTTGATATACTCTTATTGATTAAAAATTATGACACATATTTCTAACTAATAATAATTAATTACCTATATTGTTCATGTTCTTGTAGATCCATGGTGTCCATAGAAATTATATTTTTATTTACCTATTTTACTAACTAACTGTACATAGTGTACTGTAATTAATTTATAATTCCTGAATGTGACTGAATCGTCAAAACAATTTTATAAGATACTACTTATAGTGTATGAACCACTCGAGAACAACTAAATATTGTTTTAATCTTATGTGTGGTAATCTTCTGAAAGCTGTACCGTAAAGTACGCTACATTCACATGCATAACTTCGCTCATCTTTAACCATAAACTATCTGCTACAATCACGAGCGCTATAATTTCGGAGTCTTTATCTCCGGAACAACGTACTATGCGTTAGGGAATTTACCACAAAGTTCGTGCACGCACAACATTTCACTAAATCTGCGTAACTTTACATATACGAATATTCATAATCATATGCATACTCATATGTATGTAATTGTTCCTGTAGTTTCAACTTAACTTAATGATGATTGTTTATATTTCTTAAAGCAATGTATCTTACTCTTGAACAAAAGTTAAATTATAGCTGTTTATTTTAGAATTATAGTAGTAACTAAATTAACTACTGCTTAAATGTATTCATGTTTTTAATTTACGCTGCTAAAGTATGTTTCTATTATTATGATAAATAAATGTATCATCACGGCCTTTACCCATTATTGGATGCGGCACTTTGCCGTAGCAAGTCGCGATAAGTGATATATTTATGCGCATGAAGTGCGGTACTAGTTGTGAAGGAAAATCCACTTTACTGTTTCCAGCATTATTTTACAAAAAACCTTTTTAGTAAACATACTCATATGCATTGAGAATCGCTCTTTATTTTTATCAAAAAATATAACATTTTAAAATTCTGATATAAAAATACGTGTTAATAACCAATGCGATGTAATAAATATGGTGCAAAATATTTGAGGAATTTTCGTTTAAAGAGCGAAGATAAATACCAACCTAAATTAAAGTATGTAAGAGAGAGAGAGAGAGCGGGATACAAATAAAATCCTAAGAATACCAAATAGTACCTACTTATCAATTGAAAACTCATTGTCGACGTTTTTATATTATTCATCACAATACCGCCTTTATATAAATTTGCAGCCGGAATATAAAATTTGTACTATTCATGTCACAAAACAGCTGACATCAATAAAGATCATATTGAATAACATAATGACGAACATAGGAGGTTATTTATCGAACGGGTCTCTTTAATTTCAAAATACGCTCGAGGAGGTTTGCGAACACGACGCGAAAGCTTCGCTGCTACTGGGGTGACAAAAATATTATATGGCCTAATAAAAGAAAGCCGTGTCATCATTGCGGATTAAGCGAAGGAAATGAAAGTTTCTTTGACCTAAAAAATCTGCAACAATAACGTCGGCCATGATATAATCGTGTCTTTGTGTTCACATTGTCGCAGAAATTTGATAATTATCTTTCGAGAAAAATACTATTTTGGTTTTATTGCAGATTTATATTTTTCTGTGAAGCTGTAAACAATAATTAATAGACTTCGAATTACTGAGTTAGTAGAACAATTTACAATTAACAATCATAGCACTAACCAATTTATGTCATTATAATTTTATACTATTAACCATATACTATAAACGACAGTATAAATTTGTATTATTTTTAGCAAAGAGTAATTTAGAATTAATATAAAAATTTAACAATACTGTAATTTAAAATTTAAAAATTTCATATAAATTTAAATTTTATTTCATTAACTGTTAGGTTAAAAGGTTCCGTAGTTCTGTGCTAAAATCATACATATTATTAAGTTAGATAACTGATAACTGTAATGAAAAAGATCTCTTAAAAAGAAGACAAAACATATTGTCCTTATAATAAAATCTAGAATACTTTTTTATGATCCGTAATACAATAAAACAATAGGGAATAATATCTCATTCAAGTCATTAGTAACAATAGTTCGCCAAAGAATGGTATAATTTACTTTGCGTTATTTATTTTATAAAAATGTAAAATTATATAAATTATCGAACAACAAATGTGGTAACATTGATAAAGTTTGATGTTTTACCATTTAAACTAGCATAAATTTTCAGATATTTTGTATAATAACATAGCTAACTAGCGTAGTCGTATAATATTTCATCCTATATTATATAAACTATTTCCAAAGATATTAAATAGGCGCGTTTCCAATAGCAACACGCGAAAAAGATAATAAACACGCGCTTGTTTTAATAGTTACCAGGGAAACAAAACAGAACTTGTCATATTAACAGAATATAGATCTTTTTGTATTAAGAGCGTAAAGTGATTCTTTGTAACCCGAACACGGTAATTGCAGCTCGAGCCGAAAGCGAGAGATACATTAGTGTAAGACACTTTACGCTCGTGATACACACATAACTTTTACTAGTAATGTTTGAATCTGTAATAAAATAAACTAACTTCACCCTGTCACTCATAAAATACCTCATATGTGTACTTGTATATTCAAATGTTTGCAAAGCATTATTGTGCTACATCTCCTGCGATTACAAACATCGTGAGCATTGGTAAATCAGTTTCGTCTTGCAAAACATTCGAACATCGAAGTTCGAATGTGTCTGTATTCGATGAAAACGGTCTTTATGTGAGAAGAGCGACTATAAAGATTCGTTTTGAGTGAAAACTCGCGATCTACTGCCGCAACTAAGTGCGGAGACGGTGGTTCGAACTTGACAAGAGTTTAATGTTCTGGGGATTTAAGTTGGCGTGTTGTGTTGACGTTCACCATGAAGTTTAGTTGGAATACTAAATTTGTTGTGTTGAAAAGTATGTAGCTAGTATTATTTTGAACAATACAGTGTGTCTATGATAACAAACAATCTAAAGTATCTTCTGGAAGCCGAAAGATAATATGGTTTAATGCATTAGTAGGAGATTTTCACGATTTGATAATATAAGTACTACACAAGATAGATATATGTTCGTATATTGAATATACTGGAATTTGGTTTATTTTTAAAATTAAAGTATACCTATCTGTCTACCTTTAGGTTTTATGGAGATATTTCTTACGAAAGGGAATAAGATCTTCAAGATGTTGTACTTTGAAAATAGGTCACAAGATAATGACAAAAATGTAAATTGTATGATGTTTTAATGCGGCAACTTTTGCATAATTTCACAAATCTTGCAGCTCTTTTGTTCATGAAATGTTAGGAATCTAATCCGGAATACTATTACAAGATTATAATGATCAGCAGATTAATAATATATCCTATTAATAGAAATGATAAAGCTCAAAATGTTGTTTATTTTTCATTAACATTATAGTAAAAAATAGATCACAAACTGTAAATATAAATAAAAATATATTATCATGCTTTTTACCCATTACTGGGTAACTGATCTCGGTAAGTGACTATATTTCTTCACGTCAAGTACGGTTACGAACTATCAAATCAAGGGCCCGAAAGATGAATGTGGAGGGGGAGCCACAAGAGTAGTTTTAATGTGATAAAAATTGTTTGTCAGCTATGGGAATAGAACCCAGGTTTTTAAATCCACAGGTCGACTCGATACCACTGAGCCACCTACCCCATAAATTATAAATAAATAAATTTAATGAAATTAAAAATTTAAAATACTTATTTGTTTTTTATACAAATGTAGTTATGTAAATATGTACAATTAAAAATTTATTTAACTAGAGTACATTTTTTCACTATTACGAGTATGTTTAAACAGCTGGATATTAAAGTTAGAAAACGTACGCTGGATATACTCGTAAATAGGTAATTCCACTAGATCCGCGAAAGACTTATTTCGTGTTGTTCGTTTCTCAAAATCATTGAAATATCTAATTCCTAAGCAGTGAGTCGGTGTATCAGAGAGTTTCTTCATTTTAAAATGTGCGCCCAATAAAGATGTACACTAAAGAAGTCTCTATGAGCGTCGCCAAAAAAATTAAAGTATGTGCAAATAGAATTTAAATGTTTAAATGAAAAAAGGACAATACGTAGTTTTAAGAAAAAAAACCTGCAACAAATTTTTCGAATTAAAACCTACATAATGCCCCTATTAAAATGCTCTTTTTAATAGTTTGAACTGACGTCAAGACAATATATTACCGATGCATACCATTTCAATAAATTAAGAAATACCTACCAATTTTAGTGGTATAAAGTTTGTTTGAGTTTGACGTTTGATTATTTTAAATAGGCAAGCGAATCAAAAACCTAGTTCGAAAAGAAGAATATTCGGTGATAAAGAACAAAATAAAACGATTTATAATAAATTAGCAAGTTATTATAATCGGTTATGTGTTGAAATTAATATATTATTCTAATCAATATATTGTAGTTCATATAAATTAGTAAAATTAATATAGTATTGTAATTAATATTTTAGTAATAATCATTAAATCATTGTAATGAATATATATATATATATATATATATATATATATTTTTGCAATTAAAATATTTCTCTGTATTTCATTATGATAGAAACAGTATATTATTCAACGAACATATTATGATATCTGTTAGCTATTATTCATGATGATGAAGTTAGCAGCACGAGCCGAAGGCGAAGGCTGTAATCATCCGAATGAATAATTGACATACAATTCTTGTTGAATATGGTACTTTTCCACGACCATTCAACAGGAACTTGCACTTTTAGATTGTAGTTTCAGGAAAGTAATACATTTTTCAGGTTACACGATAAACGGCAAACTTGAGTAGTTATGTTTATTCAACAATACTATTTAACTTATTCATGACTAATTTAATTGAATTGCGCTATGTTTATTATAGCCGTTTCACTTCATCGTTTTGTTATATAAAAATTTGTCATGAGTTTTTTTACAGATTTGGTACGTCATGTAATGAAAGTTATCATGCTATCAAGTTACAAAAACAACCTTAAAATATTTAAATATAAAGTAAAACAACCTTAAAATATTAGAAAAATGAAAGTTTATCTGATAAAATGGAATAATTTAATGGAATTGGTTACTGTATATATACAGGGTGTTTCAGGACTAGTGTAACAAACTTGAACAGCTTATTCCTGAGGTTATTTTGAGCAAAAAATGTCATATAAACATAGGTCCTATTCCTTCTAGTTACCAAAATACAAGAGGTTGAAGTTCTATAAATAACACGACATTTTCAAATTTTTGTAATCAAGATACTTTCGGAAAACAAGAATTTTATTGAAAAGTCATACCTTATTTGTCTTAATTAAAAATTGTTGTACTTTTGATTGTATTTTTGTTTCATAATGGATGGTTATAGTACTGCTGAATATGCAGATATGATTTTTATTTATGGATTATGTAATAGTAATGCCCGTTATGCGTCCAGAGAATACCAAGACAGATATCCAAATAGAAGCCAACTTTCCCATCCCCTATTTGCGCGCATTTTTGTTTTCCAAAAGTATCTTGATTACAAAAATTTGAACATTTCGTGTTATTTATAGAACTTCAACCTCTTGTATTTTCGTAACTAGAAGGAATAGGACCTATGTTCATATGACATTTTTTGCTCAAAATGACCTCAGGAATAAGCTGTTAAAGTTTGTTACACTAGTCCTGAAACACCCTGTATACATTAAATATTATTAGGTTATGTTAGTTACGACGTATCTCATCAGAGACGCTAGTTGACAAGCCCTCTTTGTAAATTTGAAACTAGGAATTTTTATGACATATGAAACGGCCATAATAAGCGTTAGCGCAATTCATTAAAGTTGGCAATGATTCACTGTGTTTTGTTACTATAGTAGCCGCTATCTGATTGGAATAAAACTGCTAAATAATAGTGGTACTACAGCAACAGCAATCCATTTGGCGTAAAAAGCATTGAATACTAGTTAATTATTCAACACTTTTTAATAATAAGCCATCTTTTATATTTAGAACCATACATATAATGGATTTTTTACTTAATAATCGTGGAAAAAAAATAAAACCCACTCGTATAATTCTTTGAAATTTAGATAGTTTTTATAAAGTCATTAATTTCAAACTATTAAGGGTGTCTCTGAATTAACATGCCTCTATACAGTAGCAGAACACTTATAATACAATATTAATACCAGTAGCATTTTTTAAAAGAAGAAGATCTTCCTTTAGATGCAAGTGCATCAAAAGCACCACTCAAACTACTCGGCATGCAAGGCAACCAACACATCACATCATCACGTCTCACAATGCCGCTGCGGCGTCGCCTGCTGCTACAAGATCGCAAGTACTCGTCACTACATGTCTACGTCTTTGCGTCATCAGCAGGACAATGCGCTGAGCGGTGTCTCACCCAGGAACTAACAGGAATGTTACGTCGCTACATGTAGCTGCGATGTGTGGCCTGAAGCTGTTCGCTCAGCGACAGCGTCGTGGTTTTATCATATTATTGTATGCTTCGCTAAGCTCAACGCGTCAAAGATTCTTTGATAAACTTTAGTTTGTTTGCATTTAGTAGAACGGGATAAGTATAAGTGATGAGTCAAAGGAGTATGTCAATGAATTTAAATAATAAATTTGGTATAATTATTTTGCAGCACGTACAAACAATAATAATAAGCTTCAAATTTCGTGTATTTGAAAACGTGGATTACACTTTATATTTAGATTATTTATGAATTTACCGATATCCACCGCAAAATATAATTTCAACTAAAATACATTTTACAAATAGTAGCGGATACAAATTTCTGAAACCGCCACCGGTTTCTGAGTAATTAATCACAACTTTTAAATTTCAAACGGCATATATTACATTTTGTATTTGTAGTTTAAATGGCATTTGTTCAATTATAGTAGTAAATAAGCAATATGTTTTATTATAGAAATATATAATTGTGAATATTTGAATCATATAGCTTTATGTAATAGCGTTAAAGTAAGTTTCTGCAATAAAACATTTGCTAACCATTTAACAAAGTAATAATAACTAGTAAAAAATATTAGTTTTTGAAACAACTTATTATTTCTTTCATTTTATCCTTTCATGTTAACACTAATAATTCTTTAGCAACGAGTTGCGTTAAGGTGCATTTAACAGCAGTGTTAAGAAAATCTTAACAAATAAAAATGTAAATAAACAATTACTTGGAAAACGAATGTAGCAGAATTATGTCTTGCTCTTATGACCTGTCATAAAAGCTAAATTTTCCTATTTAAAAAAACAGATTATTATTTTAGAATAAAATAAATCGTGTTACAATACACGTAAAGTTATCAGCTTCTTATATTACTTGTGTCGTAAATTGCTATTACTGACTTCAATATATTTGTTATTGCAAAGTCTACTCTTTTTGGTTTTAGTATGAATCTCATTTTATATTTTTCATAATCTAATATACTGCTTACTAAGCACTATAATAATAATAATAATAAGTTTACTTCCAAAAAAATATGTGTACATGTGTATGCAATATAAATAAATACAATAGTATTAACTATCAAACAATACATATAACGCATTTTAGAATACATATTAGGAATTTAGAATACCATTAAAAATAAATTTTCTAGACTAAACACAGGGTTTTTTGACAGTTTGTTGAATATTTGAGTTTGAAATTGTTTATTGTTCAATTTTTTTTAGATTATTCGGTAATTGTACAATTTAGCAGACATATATTACATTCCTTTTTCATATGTACTTGTATTATGGTGTGGGTAAATTATAATTTGGTCCTTTTGTATTTTATTGTAAGGTAAAGTTGCTTTAAATTTATAATTTACAACAAAAAATAGTAGATGTTATTCGATATTTCAAACGTGATGTTATTTATTCGGAAACCGCAAGTATTATCATAAATTTAAATCTGCTATTTTTTGCATTATGTTTTAGTATGAAAATTATGTTATAGTTGAAATCCCTAAAATAATAATTAAACGCAATATACGGATGTGTCCAATTTTACAAACACACTTGTAGAAAAAAAAAACGACAGTTGTCTAAAAGTTTGAGTTTTTGAATCAAAAAGTTACTATCATGTCTGATATGACAAATTGTTAATAAAAATATTTTTGAGAGTATTCCGTTATTAGTTTTAAAGATTGAAGATCAAATTATTTTAAGATAGGCAGAGTAAACCGCTAATACCATTTTCAGTTCAAACTTCTCCATTTCTAATTAAAAAAGTATTAATTGCACTAATAAAAATACAACATAATATGGCATTAGAAATACAAGTCATAACTATAAATATATGAACAATATTTTGTTTTGTTTTGTAAATAACTTGAATACCTTTAATTTAAATCAGGCATAAAATTGGAGTTATTTCAGTCCAAATGTAATTCACTGAATGAATTGAGAGATATAATTAAGCCTAGAATTCTGCAAGTTACTTGGTAAACTTACCGTGAAATGAAGTTCCAAGACATCAAATTGCGGCACAAACAGATATTAGTAGAGAGTGAATCACACAAATGATTTTTATATGGTGAAGCTTTATGATACCGGTGGATTTGGGTTAAACACGGGACCAGTTACTCCACAAACCATTGCTTTGAGTAGTTCAGTTACTGGTTTCGTTTCGTATAAAATAATACAATTAAATTAAAATCATTTCATTATTTGAATCATGAATTCAGAAAAAAATGCATGTCTGACTTACTATATCAAAGTTAAAACTTCAAAAACTATTTCTGAAGTAACTTCTTCGAAATGTAAGGTTAAAAAAAATAAGTAAAAATCTGATAATTTCATTAGACGTCCAAAGCAAGTTAATGCGAGTGCAGAAAAATAGCTGAAAGCACTCTGGACGCAAAATTTTTATCAAAGTTGAGTTGGTTCAAGTGCTTTCAATCAGATCTGCCATGCTTACGAAGATTAATTGATATGTGCTCCCTGGGTTATGACAAATTAATGAGCCTTTTTTTTTGTGGATGTTTCAAAATGTTATAAAAAGCTCGGAGAATATTAATTGTACCCGGTTATTTAGGCTACATTTTTCAGATTTTATCTTCAAGTTTTTATGGCGTTGTCGTGTAATATACAACATGGGATAACGTAAAGTAATTAACGAGGAAATTATTGTTTGTTATTATGATTAAAAAAAAATCTCGCTGTACGCAATTTTGTTTTCATTTCTAAAATTGTTTGTAAAATATTCTGAAGACGATATTCTATTAAAAATACTTGAAAAAGTTTTACAATTTTAATTACACTTTTTATTTACGTTTTAAAACTTTTAATGTACAAATTACTCGTTTTTTATTCGTCGTAAACATTATTATTATTTCAAGTAGTACTTTTTCCATATCTACTAATTATATATAAAAAAGAAAATTGACAATTTTCCAAATATATACTGTAAACCAAAATATTTTATTTAGCAATTCAAATATTTAATATTTAAATGAATTTTTTTTATATATATTAAAATGATTTACGTATCTAAATACGCCTTTCGCAAATATAGAATTTTAAACAGGTAAAGTTAAGCAATGTTTATCGAATTTATATTTTTTGCCGTTTTTGCCGTTTCGTTTACGCGGATGTTAATATGCTGAACGCATATGCCGTGTCACATTCTTTGTGATTTATTGGAAATATAAAAAAGAATTGCGAGTATCATTTATTTTTCACGACGCCTACTTCATGTTTAATTACATTTCAGCCCGGCAGCCATAAATTTAGATGTTAATTTTTAGTTCACGCAAAATCCGCACGGAGCAGGGCATAATTCCTTGTGCTATAAAGTAAAATCTCCTGCATATTTATAACTCTAACGTTTGCTTTCTTTTGTGTATTCATTATTAGTAAACAACATGCTTATTACTGTAATATATAATTAATTTGGATTATTGCAAATAAATATATATATATATATATATATATATAATTTTTCAATTTGGTTTAAATAAATAAAAGCAATTCGAATGTTTCACAGCTATGTCAATTATTCCATATAACCTGTGGTTTTTACATTTATTTTTTAAACCAAATTTAAAATATAAGTTTTGTTTATTTAACGGGCCATAAGTACTACAAAAATAGGTATGAAATACTCACTTTATTTTTTTTAAATCCAGAGATCAAAATTTTTTCACCATATTATACACACCCTTCACTAACATTTCAAAGTGCTATAATGCAACGAGAGTTAAGTTTGCCACACTCAGAATTAATAATTACTTAATTGATGATTTAGTTTCGGAAAGAAAATAAATCTATATTAACTATAGAGAAAACTAAGCAACGAAGAAATCTATAATAAAATATCCTTAGAACGTAATAAAAGAAAATCAGAGAACGATTTATTTAAAATAAGTGTTTATGTCCAAGCAAATGACTAGAAGGGTGTATAAATATTTGTTCATTGTTTCATTCCAAAGACTTCGGACTCAAATATCACAGCAAACGAGGTTGTAAACATTTCTAAACAAATTTATATTCAAATAAAGAGTTTATTTGTTTCCGACTTGTAATAAACGCCAGCAATAAATTCGATTTACACCGTACAATCCGCCCGACACGCCGAATAAATTGCAAGTCTGTGAAACTAAATGCCTACGTTGCTGAGAATTGCATTTTAGAAGATGTATCTAGAAAATCGAAATGTATTACTGTAACAGATCAATGCACTAAATTCATATTAGATTATTATTGCTTGCTAGGCGATTTCATTTATGAAAACGATATTCCAGTTCTAACACCAAACTGAACTTTGTAAAAGTTCGTTTTATTATCCAATGACTAATTTATTTCAAGAAAATAAGGGTCGGTTTCTCAATTCTAAGATAATTACAGATAACTAATTTGTCAGAAAAATAAATTTAAAAATATATTGCATCAAAATTACAGTATAAATTGCACGAACTATTTATCCTGACGCTATAATTTTTATTTATTTGACAGATGAGTTACTTATTAGTTACCGGTCTAAAAAAAAGGTATTATAACATTTTTCAGAATCCACAATATGTTTTCTGAGAACAAATATATTAAATAACAGCAAAAACATGTTGTGCGATGTACAAATATGAATATAGTTGCAAAGTTGAAAAATGTTTTCCTTTTTTTTGGTAGATCACACTTGCAGAAATATGTACGCCGAAGAAAGAGACAGAAACATGCAAAACACAGAACGACACTGAACAGTTTGTGGAGTAATTGGTAGCAAAGTTTACTTAATTTTGGAACGTATGTTAGTTTAGAGAAAATATTTGTCAAGTATGTATGCAGTAGAATTAAGAAGAGACGAACATCGATACAAAGAATACCGCAAACACTGATCATGCAGACAGAAACAAATACATCGAATATGACAATAGAAGATCCAGTAATAAAATAATCTGATTTGATTTCAATATGTTCGTACCAATTCGTATAAACACAACGAGAGATGGGACTTGTGCACAGAACGTTTACGATCCACGCTTACCTAGTATGTTCATACCTTTCACACTTCACGGTAGATGTCAGACTGTGCGAAGTGGCGCCCGTGTTTTGTTCCGCATCGTGC
Source organism: Pterostichus niger (assembly GCA_947425015.1). Lineage (NCBI taxonomy): Eukaryota > Metazoa > Arthropoda > Insecta > Coleoptera > Carabidae > Pterostichus > Pterostichus niger. The sequence goes on along the minus strand of OX380335.1, from coordinate 8,089,341 downwards.
TGTGACGTCACGCCCCCACCAGGACGTGCGCAGTGCGTCGCGGTGACGGGAGGGGATGGCGTCGGCGCCGATGGCAGATTCAGCAAAGCTTCGAGGAATTTCAAACTTTTTGCGCACGCTGAAACGCCCTATACTGCCTCGCTTTATATTTCAAATTAAAAATGAGGTTTTGACGCCCAGCATTAATTGCACGACGGACTGTGCGGATGTAAGTAGGTTTTTTATTTCAGCTGGGATAAACAAAAGATTAACGGTTTGTAAACAGTGATTTTGATGCTTGTGCATCCGAATTTGTTTTGACTTGCAAATTTCTTTTAATACGGTCTACCTAGTTACAGTTTTGCAGGTATACCGTTGTATTTACATTTCAAATGTTCCTTTGTTTCTTGAAAATCTACAAAATTTTACATATTTATGGATGCGAAGACTTGAATCCATAGGAATATCATTTCTGTTATTTAAAACATTCAATAATACCACATATTTTTGCACTTAAAATAATAATTACTTCATATTATAATCAGTGTAATAGTAAAACTTCGGCATGTGCATCAATACTATAGTTCATATTTGAATATACTTTCATAACGAATAATACCAATTATTTATCGCAAGCTTCATTTCAAGTTACATTCGACACGGTTTTGAGAGCTGGATTCTAAAGTTTGCGGATTTATAATTTAAATAAGAACTTTAGACAAAAATTATAACTGTGAACAAGCAGTTCAGTTTCCACTATGATATATAGGTTCCCAGTTTTGAAGTTGGTATTAATTTTCAGTTATGCAGCGCAGTGAATAAATAAATGACTTGAAGTCTTCTCAATTCTGTCTCGTTTAGTAATTATGATAATAGATGAGACAATACAAGAAATGCGTAAGATCAAGCTAATGTTATGAAACATTGGCAACTAATAAAAATACTTTTACTATTAGGTTCGTAATAATTTTATGATTTCCAAAAAATATAATACATAGGAGTTTCAGATGAGATTTTAAATATGTGCAAAAATGTGTTTTTCTGTACAGTTTAGAGTTTTAAACGAGTAAATTTTAAAATATAAGTGCAAGATGTAAAAGTTGTTTAAAAACACATTTTACTTCTCAATTTGAACTAACCATAATAACTAGAGATGGGCGAATATCAAATTTCTCGAATTCAAATATCGAATACGAATATTAATCAGATCTCGAATATTCGAGGTACTGGAATATTCGAATACTCCTAAAAGTTAATTTATTTATTATTAATAATTATTTAATTATGTCCTTTTCATTATTTGAATGAAATTGTTAAGATAACATAAAATTAAAATAAAAAGTACAAACAAAAAAGAAAAAGACGAAAACTTTAAATTTAAAGTGAAACGTACGAGCTGATGTTGGCGAAAATCAATTTTTTTCATGGTTTTGAAACAAAATATCTTTGTTATTAATAACTTTAAAATATTGTAATAGCTTTAAGTTTATGTACAAATGATACAGAAAAACATAGTCAAAAATTGAGGTCAACATATGGCGCGATATTCGAAGTATTCGAATGTTCGCTATACTGACGTTAATATTCGAAAATCTCGAATATCGAATAATGTCAATATTCGCGGCATTCGATTATTCGCGGATGATATTCGCCCATCTCTAATAATAACATATTTGCATCATTGAGTATGTGAAAAATGAAATGTCATGTTTTCATAAAAATCAGATATCCGTAGAATTAAAACGATGGAATCAAAATTTCAATGTGGCAATTTAGTGTTATTGATTTTAATAATTATTGTAATCATTGTTTCTACATTGTTATAATTGTGAATTAAATATAAGGTATTATTGACCGTAATCGACATTAAAATTTTGTTTTATTTGGGTTTTAATTCCATGGTCATCTGATTTTTCATTTTTCTTCTTTATTACCTATATACATATTAAGCTATTCTCATTTTCCCAACAAATGTTAAATTACATTAACTTTAATTTCTACAAGAACAAAGTGGGTAGTGAAAATGTTCCATAGGAATTGTAGTTGTAGATTAATAGTCTGCATCGAAACTATAACCTCATTTTTATAATAAATGTTATATACATAGTTTCACATAATAATACAGTAGTCGAAAAAATACAAAAGTAAGTGAAAAAATTATAACTAACGTCTGTAAACAATGACATTTTTACCTTATATTTATAAAAAAGTTTTTTTTTATCATGATGGTTCACATATTTGCAAATAAATCATTTGAACGATCAATTATCGTTATTCTAATGTGTTAACTTGCTTCATTTGTGGGTAAAATATCTTTCCGTATCGTTTAAAAGAAAAAAGGAAAAAAAAGAATGTTTTAGTGAGTTAACTTTGTATTTCCAGATAATTTAAAATAGCATCTTCAATTTTCTATAGATATACGGTTAATTTACTAAAACAGTTACCTTCTTCTTTTGCATGACATAAATAATTGTACCAACAAATGAAATTAACTTGGCATTAACTTGCTAATATTTGACGTTCATTATTCTAAATACTTTATTCAAGTAATTTCCATCTTCGAGGATCAAAGTATTTACTCTTACTAACTAAGAGAAGAAGATACAAAATAGTGTATTTGAATTTAATTTCTAGATCTTTAATAAAAACCACACAGCCTTGAATAAAAAAAAACAAATTTTAATCTTTATTTGTAATTTCATCAGACTTTTGCGATCCCTTAAATATTTAGTCAGAGTAAAAAGAAAAACAAATAACATAAATTATTAACAAAAAAAACTGTATAATATTAAATTAATCAATATTCGTCAATTGATTAAAAATTTTAATGTATTTACAACGATAGTAATCAATTATATTTTTCTTATAGTTAATCACAAAATCTATGATTAATTGCTAAATTAATTAAATTCTCGATGAATATTTTTCATATTTATCAATTAGTTAACGGCTCAGATATTTAATAAAGTTTTATTTTAAAATTAAAATCTGTATTTATATATATCATCACACATTTTACCCATTACTGGGTGTGGCACTCTATCGTAGCAGATGTTCATATGAAGTACGATTAGACAGCCGTTAAATCATAATAGCTATATCCAATTTGCACATTAATTATGATTAATTTTAATCGATTAACTATATAATTAATTTTAATCATTTATTTAATAGATTGAAGATACACATTTAATCGTGATCGTAGTTAATAGATTAAGTTTTTAAAATTTAATCACTAATTAATTAAAAATTTATTTATTTTTTCCTCTTTTATTTTAGATTAGACTGAGTTTACATTTTTTAATCTGCATCTAATATGTTGTAAAATAAATATTTTTTTGTAAAATAAAATGAAATAATAGATTCTACACGAATTTCTACAGCTACATCTTTAATTTGAAATAATACATTACACTTAATACAGAATTTTAAAGGTATATTCGATGTACATGTATTCCATGTGAAAAACAAACCAGTAGCGCAAATTAATTTGGAGCAGCTCGAATGTTTGACAGCAATGTCAATTATTCTATATAATATATAACTACGATGTGCTCTGATTTAGTTTAACCAACCTTAAAATGAACTTTTTTTGGTACAGAATTATGAGTTTGTGCTACTGTTTACTTAAAATCATTAATTAATTATAATTGGAAATTATTATGTAACTTTAAGAAAACTTTTGTTTCTATCTTTCTAGCAATCTGTCCACCCTTGGCCAATTTAATATTTAAATATCAAATGAAATTTTCATGAGTATTATGTATTCGAAAATCATGTTAACATAATTTTATTTCATCTATTTCTTATAACTTTAGGTTAATTTACATTTTGAAAAATCTATTTGGATAGTGCTGCCATCTCAGTTCAGCCTTGCGTTAAAGCTTTCAATATATAAATGTAACAAAACTTGTGTATAGGCTTTCCTGAATGTTTGAAGCAAATATACTTGATTATTTATACATATTTTCACTGTTGTAAACAAGATTAGTCCATGGTAATTAGTTTCAACATTTCCTGTTTGTTATTATCATAGCGCGTGTCGCGTTTTCAGCTGATTCTTTACAAATTAAATTTGGAGAGTCGGTCTCTCGGCCAACCCGTGTCTTTTGTTACAGTGTTACGCAGCAAGTTCAATAATCTCCGCGGCAGTGGTGCGTAAACATCCCCTAGCGGTCGGCGAATCCTTGTCAGGGCGGGATATTTATACGCGCCCAAGCGGCTCTGGGAAGTTTTAGTGGACGAGGACGACGCACTGGCTGAGTTCCAACCAACGAGAACGATTTGCTCTACATATAAATTTCGACACACATTGTTCTACAACTAACACAATTTTTTGCCTTCTGGTTTAGTTTGTTTCATGAATTCATGCAGTTACAAAGGATGTTTTCAGTTAAATGTTATGTAAAATATAAAATGTTTTGTCGTGGACAAATTAAACACTAAACGTATGGACAACAGCAACAATCCATAACCCAGAGTCCGTGGAACTCTGAAGAATTTTGAGGGGCTCGCGAATCTATGAAGAATTCTTTAAAAGTAATTTTTATTTATCGTCTGGATTTGCGATACGGGCTATTAGATTACAGTAATTTAATTTCAACGGATACTGACAAAATTTGATTACTTTAGGATTTAGGGCATGAATGTGAATTAAATTGCAGTATTGGACACACTAATTTTTATAATTCAACCAGCAACAAAAATTTGTAAATCACTTACAAAGAAAACCTATATCATCACCCCTTTTACCCTTCACAGGGCGTGGCAATTTGCTGTAATAGATCTCAGTAACTTATAATTTGATATACTGACTATAGAACAAAAAGAATTTTTTGGAAATTCGCAAAAATTAGGCAAACTCTTATAGTGTCCCTGGTTTAATAATACAATTAATTATTTATAATTGTGTTACTAATGAAATAAAGTAAGTTCCCTCATCACAAAAACGTTGTACGATCCTCACAAACATCTGGCTATGGGTATGATGTCTTTGAGGATAACGCTGTGCATAGATACGGAATTTTGCGCCGCTTCTCCATACACTAACAGCATATCCACTAATTCACTGTTGCTATACATTTTTCTAAAATTTCTCCCACAACAACTTACCCTTTAAATACCGTATACGAAATCAGACTACGTACTCAAATAAAAATAAAAATATGGCATTGCACCAGGTACCTATATAATAACTAATTAATAAATTATTATCAGTGAGATACTTTTAAAATAGAACAATATACAAGTTTTGAATAAGTAAATAAAAAAATTAATAAAACATAAAGCGAAAAGATTCTGTACAAATTTAATTGTTTTATTTTTATTTGACCTATTTAATTCTGTATTATTCATATAATATATCTATTTGAACGAGCAGATAAAATAAATAAGAAGACAAACGTCAACGTGATATTTCGCTGTCTTTGGAATTTAATTCAAATATCCTATACCTACCGTGGATGACCTATTTTCATATTTCATAAAAATTTACATAAGTATTTGAAGAATTTGCAATTATCTTTGTAATATCTTAAGACAGGCTCGTTAATGCCATGAGATGTTAAATTAGAATATATTTTTATGAAACCAATTATTATAATAACATTCTATTCAATTCATTAAAAGTTCTAAAATTCTAAATTAATGATTTTAATGATGGTTTAGCTAAAGTTATAATAACGTGATACAAAAGTAATCTAAATCATATTGTCTAAATAATATGGCAAGAAGATTAAATTGGTGTTTGTTTAACTGTTTCTGAGAATATGGTTTTATTTAATTTTTCCTCAAATTCCGTTTAACAAATATAAATAAAAATACGAGCAAATCAGTAAATAGAAAAAAACATTCTCCATATTGTTAGAAAAATTACATTTTCTCACAATGTACAGAAAGTGACAAAGTATATTTCCGTCAACTTGGTTGCAGGTGCAATAGAAAATGGAATTTTGCTAACAAAAATTGTATTAGTAGTTATTTGAAAAAAGTATAGTGTCAGGTAAATAAAGACTCTATATTTATATCGTTACACTTTTTCTCAGTTGTGCGAGCTTGCAATAACGAATCATAATTATAGAAATTTAATCATAGGCGTCAACTTTAAGGGGTTGAGTACCTTTCGCCCCCTCACTCCCAAAAATGTACCGGTTTTCTTAATAATATGACTGAAAATAAACTTTATTTTTGTGTCATCCCTTATTATTATAATTCTAATTTAATTTAAATCTACCCCTGTGACTCCCCCTCCACTAATATCTTTGGGGGCCGTGATTTAACGGCAGGTAACTGCACTTCATGCGAAGAAATATATCACTTACCGAGATCTGCTTAGGCAGAGTGCCACACCCAGTAATGGGTAAAAGGCGTGATGATATATTTATTTATTTATTTATATGATTATAATTTTAAACAAAATATTATGTTAGTTGTGTAGTTAGTTGTATGACATCTAATGCTCTAATATACTATTTAAAATCATTAAAAATTGAATAAAATAATGACAAACTAATAGTTTAGAAGACATTATTAAGCTATTCAACCATGACCAGTTTTTAAAAGACATGTTAACAGAAATGATCAATTTTGTTAGATTACCATTGACAATCCATATTTGAGAAGTCCAATAGGCCAAAGCAGCTTGAATGCAGTAGGCATTTTAAATACACATCGAAATCTCACCAATGCATTTGTTTTTTGCATATAGATCATGCAAGTCGTTTTTATTTTACAAAAAATCGTTTAGAAACGTGATACATTTTTCACTTATTTTAAAAATCGTGTAAAAAGTAAGAAGTAGTAGTTCAGCTTGTGATAAAAATTAATAGTTATGTTGACAATGTCAAAATTTCAATATTATGTTGGATACGTTTTAAATTATTTTTCCTCATTTCACTACTTTTTACCTTATAATAAGATTTTTAAAATAAATCACATAGACATCTGCAAATCTAATAATTCCTTCAAGTTGTCGCTTGTGAATTACATAGCATAAATTGATTTACTAGACGCGAAATCAAATCTCGACAGCCACAGATGTTATTCTACGTCAAGCAATTACAATTTTTAAGATGAAATTCTAACCAAATGCAACATGTTTTTATTCTCTCTACTGATCACATCAGAATAAATTAAAATAAAATAAATATATCATCACGCCTTTTACCCATTACTGGGTGTGGCACTCTGTCTAAGCAGATCTTGGTAAGTGATATATACATCAGAATGTATCTAACTAAAAGTAGGTGTCATGTACATAATAAAAACAAGTTCGTGTTGATATGATCCTTAAGAAAAGAATATAAAATAAGTTTGTTATGATTCATAACAGTCCTCATTTGACAGTCATTTTGATATTTCGTCGTTATTTTAATTTAGTTATCGTATTTTTCAATAAACTTGACAGCGCAAAAAACTTTAGATAACACTCTGTCGTTATGTCCTTTAAAAAAACACTCACTGCAGGTCTCGTGTTTCCAACAATTTCTTGTTCTGTTATGAAACACTTACCGATCTTGTATTATGATATACTTTTTTTTTAATCTTATGAGTAATTAAAACTGAACTAAGGTAATACTTCACATGTAAATATAATTTACCATAGGTACCTTATTAATTTATCCATTAGGATTAAAAGTAGTATGGATATTTATTTGTAGACAAAAGATACAAGCAAACTTTAGAAATGGTTAAATTAATTTAAAATTAACGTTACGTTTATACGGTAGATGGTGCAGAAAAAGATTTTATATTACCGGGTTGTTCTACAAGATATATAAGTAAATCTTAATATGAAATAAAAAAGATTTATGATTATTAAAATATGTCAATTGATATCGATATGAGAGCAGCACACGTACAACATACAGATGGAAATAATATCTACTTTTAATATTAAAGGCAATATCGAAGAACAAATACAAAAAGAGAAAATCTCCTCGATAGAATTGACATAGCGTTCATTCGTTGTGAACCACTGACGGAAACTGAGAATTCCAATATTGCTGCGCTTATTTGAGACCGCGGAAGTACGACCACAATCTACAATATATTCCCACATACACCTAGACATTCCACTACAATAAGTATATTACGTTATGTATACCTACATTCAAAATACTGTAGTTCATTAAAATTCGGTAACATTATTATTAATGGTATCTGCTTTTGATATATAATAACATTGTCAAATGCGACTGGTTCATAAGTATGGAAGCAATACTTTGTTCTTTGATAGTTTAGTGTAGAGTCAGGATTATGTTTCAAAAATGATTCATATATCATTTATATACCATAAAATTTGAAGCATAATTTAACATTAAACTCGTTAAAATAAAGCTTAGTGCAGTTAAAGTGCGTTTATAATGTAATACAGAATTCTTACCTAAAGAAAATAAATGCAACCGTTCAAAATGTCCTTGATTGCTGCTCCGATACAACGATTAATCAGAACAAAGCATCAAATTTAAAACTGTCGGTAATAAAGAAATATGAAATGTCAAAATATAGTTGTCAGCAAAAAATCTAAATTAATTTTATTTAAAATAGCACTCAACATTTTCTATTTCAATTTATGAGAAGATATAAATTGTTATACAAAATTATATAATCTATTAGATAATTTTAAATCTTAAATTTTTGTTTTATAATTTATAAAATGTTTATTTTTTGAAATTTCACGCTGGTACCTAAAACTTGCCTCGAGAATTGCTTTTTACTTTTATTGCTTTAATATAGTGTGTTCGAAGGCAAATTTCCATGTTATGTTTTTTTTTATTAATTAATTGGAGGGTTCGGAATTCATGAATTCGAATTGATCTTCCTTGAAGAAGTGAAGTCAGTGCAAGCGCATGACAGGATGATTATTTTCATTTTCCCATTCGATTGGCAGTGGAGCAAGGAGCAACGAACGTAATTACAGCTAAGTGTGCGGGAGTGAGAAGAACACCGCATACACAATGAGGCAGAAGAAAAAGGGGAATAGTCCGGAAGTGTTTGAAGAACGCTCCGTCCGATAACGGAATTCTCTGAACGTAAATCAACATGGCCTACACATACAGTCACACACACCAGCCCTAGAAACTAAAGAAAACTCATTCATTGAATATTTCCGATTGTTCCCATTTGAATTTCAAAACATTTCATTCCGTTAAAGAGGTTTCACAGAATCACAGAGTAGCGGGTATAAATTCCCCATTGCCGGTTCTTTCTCGACCAACACTGTTTACCGGCTCCCGTGAAGTATACACAAATACTTGAATTAGATGAGTTGGCAGTTAAGTGTTGCGAGAATGGCGAGATGGCGAAAGGCGACTGCGCTCACTGGTTCGAACGCTCGAATGTTCTAAGCAAGCTCAGTCGACCAACGAGAATTAGCTGCGGTCAATGTTTGTGTTACAGACTTCGTGAGGATTGCATCCATTGTATGTGCGTGCGTTGGCAATATTGATTTTGTTAATACGGCAGCCTGAAGCTTTTGAGATGTCGAGTAAACTTAGGTGATGCTTGTATTATGTCCTCTAGCAGTTTCCGACTGCGGTTCGGTCACAGTGCATTGTTCAAACTGGACAGCATATAGGATTCAAATATTAGCTGTTGATTTATGATTTTCCAACCCTTTACGGATTGCAGTCATGTGGGTATAATAGCTACTACGATTTATAGCTAAATGATAACGCGATAGCCGATATTCGATAGCGGTAAATGAGATTACCTTTGGTTCGAAATATTGCTGGCTTGTTATTAACATTCAAGTACAAAAGCATTACAGACACAATGCAAAAGCTCAACCAACAATTCTGATTATTTTATTAATTAACATTATATATACTGGTTTGGCACTAGTGCCGGATTGGCTAGGTTGACGGATAACCAATAGTCGATCAGGATTCGACGTTCCAAGCCCCACAGAGAATTGTACAAAACTGAAAAAAACTACTTATAAAGGAAGTAGTAAAGCTGTAGCTACCGCTAATCTTTTAAAAATGTACCGAAGTTACAACTATTAGCCATATTTTATTATTAATTTAATTTATTATTTCAAAAAGTTGTTAAATTTTGTACATACGTTTTGCAGTTAATATGCAACAATCGTGGGTTAAAACTGCTTCAAAAAGTATTGTTTCTTTCATAGATTGTAGAGTGGGACTCGGAATTGTGGAGTCGAATAATTTTTAATGGAGTTGAAGTATATAAATGAGACAACTCCAACACAAAATTTTGCGAAACAAAGATGATTTGACACTCTGCTAAGTAATTTTTAAAATATGCTGCATTATAATATTGTTACAAATGAATGTACGTTTTCAATTCAATAAGTTAAACAACAATATACTATAGGTAAAAATGGCATTAAATTATAATCAATTGTAGACGGAATTGCAAGTTTTTTTTCTAGTAGTCCGTCACTATTTATCACAAACAAACTTGGCCTATTTTAAAACCTTAATAACATATGATACATTTTTTTTCCATTTTTTTGTACCCGTTGCTTGGCGTGGCACTTTGTCGTAACAGATATTGGTACGTGATATATTTATGCACGTTAAGTGCAGTTAGTTGAAAGGGAGTCATTAGAGTCATTTTAATATTGTGAAAATTTATTGTTTGTCGGCTGTGGGAATTAAATATTATTTTAATAGTAATATTACTGTTACCTTAGTTCAACAAACTGCCATGATGTAGTAGTAGATAAGGACGTGAAATACATACCTGAAAAGAAAAAATGTAATTAATAATTTTGTTACATAAAACGTAATTAGTAAAAATTTAATATCTAAGAGAATTTTCCATTCCAAGAAATTTCATTTTATATGCGTTATCATAAACTAACTTTAAAATGAGACTATGAATATAGGTAAAAATTAGAGGTTATAGATCCTCAAATTGAATGCAAGCCAATTTAGTGAATGGAGGGAACTATTTATACGTAGTTACTCGTCAGTGTCAAGTTAAAATAAAATTGATTTAACCTTTTATCTGGTCAATCAGTTTCTATAATTGTCTAGGTGGCATTGAAAAATATTCCTCCGCCAGCCAGTATTTAAATTCGTTTATGTGGTATACAAACGCAAGGAAAAATGTGGGCATTTATATTTGATCAATATACCGTCGTGTTCGATACGAACAAAAACGGTATTGTGCTTAGATCGTAAGAAACCCAAGCTGGCGATGCGCCCTGTCAGGGCATCGCTCCATAACTGATGTTTTAATATAGGAAGTAAATTGGTGGTATGTATGGAGCATCGCATCCATTCCAATATGTCAACAACTTGAAATAGGAAGCCTTTGTTCTGCGCGATGCCGCGGACGGATCAAGTTGGCCTGGTGCTGACAGCCTATGCTGGCTCGCATTCGCGTTCGCGCTATCCTCTGCAAGCCTAATTAAATAATCGATTTTAGGTTCGAGTTCGGGAAACAGCGTCAGACTGATTCCGCTGTGCTGCCGCTGTGAAACTGAACCAAACCACAGCGAATCTATAACGTCCTCGACACTTGTGTACTTTTTTCAATTGGGGTTTTTTTCCGATGAGTTTGCTAAATTGGAAAACTTGTACCTATAAACTATCACTTAATACCCATTTTTGTTATTTGTTTTGATTTGAATGAGGCATATGACATGTATCTATCTATTTTTTCCCGGAAAGTATTGTACAAACAATGTATTTGTTTCTACTCTTTGAATTAGCTCAAAATTCAATTAGTCGGCAATTTTACAAAGTATTACCTAATAATTAAGTTTTGAAAATAGGAGCACCTAATGCAATTTTAAAACCTTTTAGAGATAATAAGGTAAAATATATACTACATATTATCAAACTATAGAGTACCTATAGTCGTGTATAAAGTATTTGAAACAACGTTAATTGATGAACTACTACTACCCAATACATGATGGATATGTAATATTTATATAATTATGTGGATAATATAAGTACGCTCTTTATGTTTCGTAATTAGCAAATAATTTATAGATGCCTATTGAAATTAAATTTTCAAGACAATATCAATCTATACATAAATGTTAAATTTATGTGATACGAAAGCTACTTAATTTATTTATATGCTATTGAACTCAATAACGCTAGAATAATAATCATAAACTGTGTTTAAATATATGATAAAGTAATTAACTTAACTTTCCTTCATAATTAAAGTTATTATTATTGGATATCGCAGTGACTAATTCATGCTATTTTATAAGTATTATAAATCACTCACAAAATACTGGAAGTTTAATATCTAAAACATAGGTAATTTCTTATAGTTTAAACAGTATTTTAATATTAATCTAATTCAATTTATCTCTCCTTGTCATTCTTCATTATTGATTTTTAATATTTATGCTTTTATACTATTAGTATTATTTCGTATACTTTCATGGATATTATTGTTTTTTTTTCTATATATTCTCTTTTAATATTGATTTTATGTTCAATTGTTTTCCTGTCCTGTAATCTCGACAAATATCTCCTTTAATGTATAATATATAACTAAGCGAATCGTATAATCTGTTTAACTTGAACGTTTCAAATTGTCGAACAATTGATTGAATATTTGCAAACTAATAAATATCTATCAGTACACTCAGTGATAAAGGAGCTTAGTTCAAACTACTACCAGACAACTACCTACATTGAAATGAATAATATATTAGCATTAGGAGAGTATGCCTAAGTACACTGCTTTATGGCAAATGTTGCGACCCCATTACAGTAATCAATAATTTGATGCTGTTTTGAATCTGAGTCAGACGTTCTAGTTTTAACATATTTGAATATATTTATTTATTTTACTGTTTTCATATTATTAAGAAAAAAATAGAGCAGTAAACTAAACAAATACCAATACAATTTTCTGCTCTTAATTTTATACATTACATAACTTAAATCTCTCTGAATATTTCCTTTTTTTTATATTTGCTTAAATAAATTTAAATGCTCATCAAGATGATTGAAAATCAAGTAGAACTTTACATGCAAATTATAATTAGTAATTAAAATTGTAATCAATTAAACTTGTAGCACATTAAAACAAGCTTTACATCTTAGAAGATTTTATTTATTTTTAGGTATTAGGAAAGTTAACAAAGTTAGCCAATAGTAAGCTTTCTTGTTTTGCAATAATAATAGTTAATAAAAACAATTTTAACTTGGTATACATTTGTGTGGATTTAAAAATTGATTTCTAATGTTTCAGTGTTTCGTGCTACCCCATTTATGGGATGTAGCGTGATGTTATGTATGTACATATATGTGTTAAAATTGATTAAAATAATTAACGAAAAGATGTACATGCTGATACTAATTTTAAATCAAGTAATTTGAACTCGAACTTGAAAAATGTAAACCAAGTTTTTTTTTAAATAATCCATATTTCTATATATTGTATTAAAACTATGCGCAGCATTTGTTTTCTAATCTAGAACTGAGTATTCAATCATTGATTGTGATTAGAGTAAGTGGGAGCGATGTATAGGTACCTGATGAAAGATAAAACTGAATGATATCATCTCAACATAATGCAACGAATAACAATGTCCAAACTGCACTCGTGGTAAGCCATGATCGAACTACGCTTGGTTCTCGGTCCTTACGTTCTCGGGTTGTTCAGGAAGAAAGAAACATTTTACGAGATCGTTACTGATGGGATCGGAGGTGTTTACAGACGGCTGTATACCCTCTTACGTTGTTATGTGTTTCTTGAGAACACAGACCCGTTACTCGACGTTATTGTTTTCGTCATACGCTTGTTTTTTAAGCCAATTTTTTAAAAAAGATTTATGTCATAAGGACATGCGGGTTCATATTTCGCCTGTTTAAGTTTCAGTTAATATTTTAGATTTCAATAGAGTATAATTTATGGCTTTTATTTATCAACTTTTTATTTGAATTCGTATTTTATAATTAAATACGGGAAATATTAGCTTCCAAGTTTGTAATAAAATGCTTTGATAAAACAAGATACGAATATACTAATCTTGTATATTTATAGTTTAATATGAGTATAAGCTTTCATACTTATGTTAAGTCATAATGTTTTTTTAAATATGTAAACATAGTTAGGTTAGAGGAAAATGCCTACAAGAAAATGACCTGACATTTATTCGCAAAATCTTGATAACAAAGCTCAAGGTAAATGACTTTCATATCGTTATCGTTTGGTAAATATCCTTAAGTAACCATACACTTCGTAAGACATCTAATCGATGGGTTAATTGAGAGCTAAACGATATTTCTTATTTAACTGCGATGAATACGTAATACTGTAACAAAAAGATAGATTACATCTCGTCTACACTACGATAAAATTTAAACAGGTCCTTGTCATTAATTTCACGAAAATAAAAGACATGAAAAACAAAGTTTAGAAACTATAATAAAAAGGCAAGATCCGAAAGGAATAATAAATTGATATTATCTCTAAATCTTAATATGTGATTAACATAATTAAAAAACTTATTTAAGTAATAAAGAATGCAATTGTATTTTAGTGAGTTAATCTAAGACATTCATGGCCAGTTGCATGAATAAAAATTTTAAATTTAGTTGAAGTAAATAAAAGCATCAAATGTTTGACAGCAATGTCAATTATTCCATGAGACATGTTACTTCGATTTTCTATTATTAATTTAAACTAAGTTTAAAATTTAAATTCCGTTGCTGCAACTGGTCATCAGTTATTTATTTTTTTAACATTTATTTTGTTATTTGCAATACACTTATTTTCTATATTTATTAAGACCAGTTATACCAACAAACTTTAAAATCTAAACTTGAATCAAATTAATAAATGTTACATGATATATTGTATATAACATATTTTTATATTTCGGGAAAATATTTAAGGGTATATAATTATTTTTAATTCGCAAAATTAAGGGTGGCTTCTTTTAAGTAAACATTTTTACTACTACTGGTTTGATAGTATATATATATATGAATAATTAAATTATAATTATTAATACTATAATAGTCAATTTACGCATTATACAATATCAGATATGACTATTTATAGTGTCGATCAGTTGCTCTAAAAATTCACACTTTGAGGACAATGTTCTTCATTTTGCAAATTTGAAAAAAAAATTATGATTAGTACGTTATATATATATATCTTTACATTATTTCATGAAGTACAAAACACCTTTGCTGTAAATAAATAAAAATAAATATATCATCATGCCTTTTACCCATTACTGAGTGTGGCACTCTCGGTAAGTGATATATATTTTCGTGTGAAATGCGGTTAGCAGCCGTCAAATCACGGTCTCCAAAGATATTAGTGAAGAGGGAGCCACAGGGGTAGGTTTAATTTGGTGAAAATTGTTTATCGGCTGTGGGGATCGAACCAGGGTTCTCAAAATCCACAGACCGACTCGATACCACTGAGCCACCTACCCCTTGTTGTCTAATATTTTATTCAATATTGCCAATTTAAGACACAATTTAAACTTTAAGTTTTGTTGCTAAAAGTTGTAAATGCAATTAGAACGAATCTAAAACCAGATATACGAATTTATTTTTAACAAAGTCGTCGAGGTTCTGCTGTTGGTTCAAAAGTATCAATTTCTTGGCAATTTGTCGACGGAGAATCGAACATATGCTACCTAAGAGACACATACAGCCAGATCCTAGCGGTCTAATTGGACAGTAGCCTATTAAGAGTAATTCGCATGAGATACATCGTGTCGCGCTACAGGGATAAGGACAATCTGTAATCTGTTTGAGCACTGTGTATGTATTGTGAACTGTTAAGGAGGCGTCGAGCGGTCGATGGAGTACAGAGCGCATGGACGCCATGTGCTGAAACCAATTATGGAACTAAATTGGTTTTACTAGTTACAGTTACGTTGAAACAGAACGGCCGACCACTGATTCGACTAACTCGAGACTCGCAGTCGAGATGCCAGTGACGCGACAGTTTCCGTATACGAGAACTTCCCAACTCAATATTTCATTACAATCGATGGCTCATCAAATTAAATACTCAATTTAACTTTCATGTTCTCAAATTCTATATTACAAATTCGAAGTAGACATACAAATTTCATAAATAGTTAAATACTGACTTGTATATTTAGACCGTAAAATGACTGTTTGACGTATCAAAGAATATACGACAATCTAAACATGTTTCAACAACAAGATATATTCAATATTTTTATGCAACTATATTACATACAAGTCAGGGACTTGAACCAAATCGAAAACTAATTGAACCAGCTTATCAAGAGCGAGCACCTATGTCGAACCATACATATTAAACCGGTTTTACAATTGGTTCGGTTCAACCTGTGTGGTTTTGCCTGGAAAAGTTACAATGTACAAGTTTAGAGCGTGGTACATTTATAACAAGCGAATCAACGCAGAATCTAGTTATGTTTTGACTGAGTAACAAACAAAATTTGTTAGAAACAATCGTATGCAAAATTATTGATTAGATTGCATCTTTAAAACATGTCTTGTTATTCAGTTTTTGAACCACGCGCGACCATTTGATGCGAAATTATTGCGATCTAGCATTTATTTCTAGAAAGAAGATAGTTCGTAAATGGTTAGTAGTAATAATTTTTGAGTAAGAATATGTAAGGATGTCTAGGCCGAGAATATAATGTTATTAATTTGTTGTTTATTAATTTTTTGTTTTAGTTATTATTCATGATGTTGTTTTTAATATAATTTGATTATTTGAGTAATTTCATAAATATGAAACCTTATCGTTGAAATCTAAATAAGAGATCCATTAATGAATTAAACATTAATAATGTACATATATACTCGTATGGGCAAATGACAACAATAATCAGATAAATATAAATTAATATTTGAATAACAACTGTAATATAATATAGGTACTTACGACTGTAATTCTGAGGAATATTTATAAATTTGAAAATAGAATTATAAGTACCACTAACATTGCTGACATTAAGGTAAAGTGGGCTCTGCAATTAGATAGTCTAGAACTTCGCAATTCAGTTAATTTATAGAATTCCCGCATCTGTAACCGCTATCTGCATTCATGTTAAGTGCCACGTTTTACAACTTCACAATTCGATTCGTGGAACATTACGGATTCATTTAAATGCGGCTAACAAGCAAGTTCCGTGTCCCGGGAAACCTGGGTCGCCGGAGTGTTCGGATTTCCTCTCTGCTCGGCCTCAATGTCCCTCCTCGCTTTCCTAGTCGGTGCATCTACACATGTGACGGAAATGCAGCCTCCATTCACACATATATGACTACATATTGAATATGTATAGTCGGCGATACATGGTATTGAAATTGAAAACTATACGGTTTCAGAAACCTGCATCTAATTACTTTGACAACTAGTGTTGCCGCGAAATAAATTTTTAAAAATATCATCACGCCTTTAACCCATGATTAGGCGTGGCATATTGTAAGATAATTATTATTATCTAAGTTAGGAAAGATTATATAAGACATTTATAATAGTGTGACGTTATAAATAGCGGGTACGTCTGATGGAGTCGGGCAGTATTCCGGGTATTTTGTTGATATTATAGTGTTTGATAGGTGACCGTACTCGTTGTCTTATTTATTTCCCTTGTAGTATATGTGTATTTGTGAGTGTTAAAAGATTATTCCTAACAATATAGTGATACATTTTGCGTGTGAAGTATGGTTATCAGCCGTCAAATCACGGCCCTCAAAGATGTTAGTGGTTGCCCACTCATTATATACATATAAATTGAACAAGTAAAACTTTAAGAATTAAATTAATAATTTATCTAAGATTTGGGTTACATAAATGCCAAATCAGATTGTGATTTTATAATTGCTATAGACATAGCTTTACTTTTCTTTCTTAGATGAAAACTGTTTTCAAACTATTTTTCTTATATGACATTAATTAAAAAAAAATGTATTAAAAAATAAATAAAATCAATAAATATATCATCATGCCTTTTACCCGTCAGTAGGTGTGGCCCTCTGCCGTAGCAGATCTTGGTAATTGATATATTTCTTTGCGTGAAGTGCGGTTAGCAGCCTTCAAATCACGGCCTCCAAAGATGTTAGTGGAGGGGTAGATTTAATTTGGTGAAAACTATTTATTTTATTTATTTATTTAAAACTATTTCTCATGATCCTCAGGCCGACTCGATACCACTGAGCCACATATCCCATAAAATGTTATAAAAGTAAATACTTTTAATTGTAATAAAGAAGTGTTTTGCAGTTTATTGTATACTATTGCAATAATTTTATATTAACAGAGCATGCGCAACTAAACTTATAAATTTATGTTTGACATTTTGACTCGATAATCAAACATATTTGAAAGACTGTTGCACAAAACTCATTTATAAATGCGAAATTAATTATTTCCAAAATAGCTGCAAATTGTTACTGGTAATTTGTATCTAAGGGCATTCATTTTAATAATAACATAGGTATATTGAAATATGTACTTAATATACCTATTTAATTATATAAATCGAAATCAAAATGACATTTATTTTATAAAAGCATCTTTACAAAATTTAAAAAATCGCTGGTATTTATACAGTTTTGACTGCTTATATTTTAGTAACCAAAGGAAATAGGATTTATGTTCATATGACACATTTTACTCAAAATGACATCAGAAATAACCAACTAAATTTTGTTACGCTAGTTCTGAATCACACTGTATACAAATAACTCCATCTCCAGAGAAGGTAAATACAAATCACGAATGAAATCGTAGTGTTAACTATCTCATGGTTATATATGTGTACTTCCAGTTAATGGAATACGTTGACATTCGGGCAGCGTAGTTATTCGTTGAGTGGCGATTCATCTGCGGTTCGTTTTAGTGCTGATACTGGTTATTCACTCGCAATTCGTACGTGCTATCCAATCTTACTGAATTGAATTTTACTTTATAGATGAGTTTGCGTCACTAGATGAAATGCTTGAATTATTCAGGTCATTATTAAGCAAATACTATGCAATAATTATTTGATAAAAATAAATTATGCTCTATATTTAATCATAATGCATAGGTACTTACTTATATTTATGTATTAGAGTGTTATTGAAAAGTATTACTAGTTTATTAATCTACGATATGAAAAGTGATAGTATTAAATATTTATGAGGGTAATGCCCATCTATAATAATAATAATAATAATACTCAGAAGTGAGTATAATTTCAAATAGTTTTAGCTATTATATCTTATCTTACAGTAGCATATATAACTAAAATTATGAATTACTGACAGGTAGCTAAAATATTGAAATTCATGACAATCATAAAAAACTAACAATTTATACAACAGTTTGATAACAGAGATTTTTCACTTATTTAACATCTCCATTCGATTTAGTTTGAACCTTTTTCTACCTTGATTAAAGAAAAAGCGATACTGTAAAAAAAGGTTATAATTCGCGTCAGTAAAATGTAATTATATGCTCGTGAGGATTATGAACACATGCATTAATCTCACTCGCGTATAATGACTTGTTTCACTAACTATATTACATCATTTTATTATAAGGTACACGTAATTCATTTTGTTTCTATCATTTACATTTTCAATATTTCTCAAAAAACAAAAAACAAAAATCATGGCAGTTGACACTACGTATAGTATTATACATTAGATCAGTGTAACCAACTTGTAGTATTTTCCCCGAATTTATGGAATTTGTACATTTAAAGTGAATATATCGTATAAATCTCTAGTTTTTTAGTAATTTTATAATGTTCAACAATTACACAAAAAATAAATACTTATCTTTTATACTAACATCATTTATCTTACAGATAGTCATCGGCTACTTAATAATATGATTTGTACCTAATATATAGCATCATATATACTGATTTCAACCTACAGTGAATTGAATTTAAAATATAGCGAACAGGGATGAAAAGTAGAACTAATTTGGCATTTCATGTAAAATTTAAATTCTAAAATATTACCGAAAAACTGACGGCAGCGGTCGGGGAACATGCCGCTTATGGAGGTATACTTTTTTACTATGGACAGATATTTATAATTTTTTTTCATACTGTATCGTATGTCCATGTTGACAATAATAATTTCAGTTCGTGAAATTGATAGCTAACAAACAGTATTTGATATTTATAGTTATTTACGTAAAAAGGAAAGCGTTCAATTAGTAGATAGGTTCATGCCGAGCGATAGCGAAGCTTGAAACAGCTTACGAATCCTGTACGACGCTTTACTGACGTGTTACGTATAACATTTTACCTGAAACTTATAAACAAATAATAAATAATTTAAATTAAAGAAATATTTGACTTACATATTCAGTCAGTATTTTATGTTATTAAGTAACTAGACACTCACGTTTGTTTCATTACCTGCCTAGGCAGGCAATATGTTATTTTGCTGACTATGCATGCAAAGCAAAGCTTTCCTGAGTCTTAAAGGTCAGGCAAATGTTTATTTTCCTGTCAATTTCAGGTAAATTACATTATTTTAAGATGTCACTTTGGATGCTAGGATAAGACAATGATGTTTAATAATTAAATACGACACAGTATGAAATAAACCATTGCATGTCATACGTCCGTTAATAATTTTTACAGTATTCATTTCGAAGTCCCAGACTCGGCTCCTTCGTTGCTTCGAATGGAATTATCTTACTCGTACCGTAAACATTTATTTACTGGACTTGTAACTTAAATTACTATTTTGACTGTCTATAATAATAATTATATATTCTTACATTGAAAAAGACATTATAATATATATTTAATACAAATATGAGTATAATTGTGTTGGTATAAATTTATTTTTGTTCTTGTTTGGAAAATTTAATATCTCTTTGAGGGAATTTGGCTTCAAAGAGCTTTGCATTATTGCGGTAGATAGATAATCATAGGTTATTTTATAGTGACATGCTAACTCATCAATCGTTCCACAAGTAACAACTATTAAATCTGTCGTTCACAGCTGGAGATTGCATCAGTAGCAATTTGTCACTGTTAAAAACCATTTAGCAAATCGTCAAACGGTAATAATCACAAATTTGGATTTAGAAACAAGATCAATTTAAAAACATCATCCAAAATGTTTAAATCACATGAACAAAAAACAAAATGTAACAAGCGTGTGAAGTCAGTAATAAATCAATAGCATTGAACGGCGAAGCCAACAAAGACTCCACCAAATTATCGAGCAATTGAAAGCGCAGCGAATCACGTGATGTATCTGACACCAGGGAAGAAAAAACACACGATCACTAATCCACTTTTGACCCAAATGCAATTGCCGTGTAAGCTTGGAGGAAGCTATTATCCGCGACAGGACCGCACTAAGCCCACTCGCACACGTACGGAACGGAACCGGCGCCCGTCGCGCATGCACGCACAAATCAACCGGATTAGCTGCAGATGAATGCAGACGGAAGAAGAATGAATAAGGATTATGAAACTGAGTGCTGCCATCATAAAACTCCGTAAATGGATGGCGATTTTATTTCTGCCGCCCCTTTAAGCAAATTCTCACATAGTCCACAACCGCAGAAAAATCTCAACTGAAAATTTTCGGAATAAGACAGAGCTGGAAGAAATGAAATAATAAAAGGTTTTGTTTCTGAGCTTGGTTCAACATTATTGTGATAATGGTTTAGTTGACGCATTAGTTTAGTTTTTATTTTGATTGAAGTTTGATAACCACTAAAAAAATAGGATTTGCTAAGATGTAATTCTTGTTGTTTAAATATAAAGTTTTATTAAATTTTAACTCGCGGATTATTAAAATAGTATATACATACATACATACATAACATCACGCTATATCCCACTAAATGGGGTAGCACGAACCCGTTAACATACTCCTGACACACGATACTCGATTCGACCATATTAACACTTCCTCCATACAAACACTTTCTTTTCTCACAACCAAAATCCATCAACACGCAACAAACATTCATCCATTCGCTCCTGTACACCAGTTTCGTAAATCTTCACTTATGCCCACTTCTCTAACAACGAATCTATACGAAATGAAGGCAGTAAGTTAATAAATAATTTATGTTTGCTTTTGTATGTCCAATATAGTTTGTTTTTATTTTTAATCAACATTATTGTGAAATACCTTTTGGTTTTATTATATTAATATTATTAAATCATATTGAAATTTTGACGCTAATAGTTTACTAAAAAATAATTGAATACAATGTAATCAGAATATTTTACATCTAATTTTAATTTATATATTTCGGTTAGATTGTCAAAAATTTCATTTGTTATAGATATAAAATTATTTTTTAAAAATTAGGAAGTAAAAATATGTATGTATATGAAATAAATGAGGAGACATGAAAAGCGTATTAAATAGGAAAATAAAATCCTCGTTCACTGAGTAATCGCAGTAAGTGAAAATACGAATGGAGAAGAATATTTCGCTCTCATGTCATTTCCTCGTAGATAAGTTCCATTTTACATCGAGAGTGGCGCCATTACAGTCCTACAGCACTTAATCATTATTATTCCTATCACGAACATAAAAGAAGGAAGCATTCCAGAAGAAACCCCAGTGTTAATATACTTAAGAGTTCGGTTGAATTTATAAGCCTGCGATTATTTTGCATTACAATTTCAAAACCGTAGTGACTTTGTTGTGTTTGTAAATCGATTTAGAGTTTAGCAAGATAATTTGAGTTGAAAGTTTGTCACAAGACACGAAAAGAGATATCATTAAAGATTTAACAACTTTATTTAATAATTAAGCACTGTGAAGTGGGTAGTTTCATCCAAGTTTCTTATCTCATCAAATATTCAACATATAATGTGCATATACTTACATGTTATCATCGTGTGTATCGATAAAAGTAAAGCAAATGAACAATATCATCAATCAGAAATATTTCTACATTCTTATATCTAACGTACAGTAGAACATTCAGCAGTAATAATAATAATAATAAGTTTATTTTAGCTAAAAGCTATATAAATACAAACATATACAACCAATAAGCAAATATAATAAATACAAACACGACTTATAAGACTTATGTCTCACTCAACATGAGTCTAAGTATAGTTTTAAATTTAGATACATTCATATTTTTCATTTCTTCCGACAACAAATTATACTCTCTAAAGCCGTTGTAAAATAAAGTATTTTGCGATTTGGTTAACTTTTTTCTTTTTATAAGGAAGTCACCCTGACTTCTAGTATTATATATTGTATTCATATATTTCACACTATTAGCAACGTATGCTGGTGTGCACAGCGTTACGGAATTCGTATCCCACTCAAACAAAAAAAAAAAAAATGAACTCAGTGAGCTTGAACCCTGAGTATCAGAAAATTGACAATTGAGCAATTTACATCATTTTCACAGCTGTTATTATGATGCCAAAACAAAACATTTGTAATGAAGTAATGTAAGAGATACCGCGGATGGTAATGTTATAAGAGATGCAAAGTTCTTGTTTTGCATCTTTCATTTTTCTGCTTTGCGGTACTTAAAATACTCTACTCATGGCCAATCAAAAATCAGTATTTTTGCGTAATATAGAAGATGGTCATGTTGTATTCTAATAATCGATGATCAATATTATCAATTGTTATTTGTCAGATCTGAACATGTACTTGTTTGAGCTTGGTGTTACATAAAAATGAATTAAAAATTTATACAATTAGTAGAAATGTATAAATCTTTGTATGATAGCTCGTTGAAAGATTTTAATTATTTAATGTTATCAATTTGAGAGATTAGTGCCGAAATGAAAACAAGAGTTGTCAAAGTTAATCTAAAGATGCCGAAATTCTATCATATCAGCTGATTGGTTGATAGAAATAATTTGTGCGTTTAGTATAAGTCATCAAATTCGCTTGCGTTACTTTTTACTTTACTCCAACTGCGGTATCTAGTTTGTTACTTCATTATAAATCCAGCTTAAACCCAAGTTTTATTTTGATATTTGCCAGAAAATGATGCTTGGTTATACCTTTCAATCAGCTTGTCATTTCAGGGTAATGCTTTTTAAAAGATATATTAAATACAAAATTGTGCACATTGTCCATATTTAAACAAAACTTCCGAAGTGTAAATTGTGAAACTGTCAAAAGAAAAAGATGTATAGGAAAAGTTGAAATGGACATATAAATTTGTTGTATATGTAAACTTGCCCGCATTTATAACCAGTCGGAGAACAAAGTTAAATGTGCGATAAATATTAAAATATAAAAAGTATTGTAATTGTTTTTTTAAATACGTAAACTAACCTTATTCGCGAAAAGTAAAAGCAATTATAAAAAATTGAAATTATAATTTTAATTGTGAATAAAAAATATGGAGATTTATAAATAATGTAGAAAATTTAGTTTCATATATCGTATAATTTAAATCCAAAATAAGTTTCTATAAACTTAAAGTTCACATCTCATGAAAGCTCCAGTAGAATGCGCTGGGAAAACTGCAGATATAAATTATTGCAGAACGAGTTTATGGCTGTGGATTACACTTAGAAACTTTAAGAACTTGAGATTTTCGACGACAAGCTAGCAATTGAAGCTATACAGTGTTACTGTTATTTAACTGAAATACTTTCAGTTGTTTCAGAAAATACGTAGGTGCTATCTTCCGGGAATTCCCTCCCGAGAATAACGAAATTTTAATCTCCCGTATCCCGGGAATTTTGTTGTATATATATATATATATATATATATATATATATATATATATATATATATATATATATATATATATATATACAAATTGTTTCCATTTTATTAAAGTACCGGGATTTGAAAATGTTTCAATCCCGAGTTCCAGGAATTAAAAACCGCTAGGAAAGACACGCACTACACGTAATACTCAAATTAGTGAAATATCGTCGATATATCTCTACAAAATATCGAAAATAAAATATATAAATAATAAGTTAATATTAGCTTGTTAAAATAATTATATTAATCGATTATGATTATTTAACAATACAACATCCATTAGTGGAGTCAATACAAACAGAATATTTTCATACAACATGAACTCATCGGGAATCAATTGTTCTAGATCTAGAAGTTGCATAAAACATTTACATATCCATAATTCATAACTCCAGGTCTAAAAGGGATGCGATGCGAACAATTTCATCATTACTGCTGAATTTAAGAGTTGCGCAAGAGCGCTGAAACTAAAACCGTAACAAATGAATGCTTAGATAGCAACTCCACTGTTGAACCATGATGAATTAAGATGAAATGCTTGTGATAAGCAGCGTGGTCGACAGAAGGAGAAACAATGTGATAAATGAATGCTTGCCACACTCTGCGCAGTGTAGTTTTAACCTTTTACCTCTCTCGAAATCTATTTGCAGATAAAAAAGAAAATAACTATTTTATGTGTAATTTTAAGGAATTAATGAATACATATTTGTATATAACTAATGTTGCGCATTCACGAAATAGTGACACATTATGAGAAATGAGGTTTTCGCTTATGTTATACTCGTTTGCTCCAACGAAACTTAACTTTTATAAATAAATGTATAATCACGCCATTACCTATTATTCGATGTGACTACAATTATTCGTGGTGGTTCATTTAAATAGGATATTCTGTATATTACATATTCCTTATGGAATCCACCATTACAGTTACGAAATAGTAAAGTCATTTATATTAGGATTAGAAACAAAAACTTTCAAAAATGTTAGTGGTTTTTAAGATATTTCAGTGCCGTTAATTCTGTCATAAAAAATCCTTTAACCTTCTTTTGTACATCTAGCCTTTTCTTTCTACTTTTAATGTCTTCTGTCCTCTTCTAACTGACAGTTAATTTTGAGGATTTATGTAATATAATTATTGTTTATTTCTCAACTCATAAATATGGTAATTAGATAGAAATGGTTACTAAATATTTCTTAGTTCTAAATTTTGATAAAACAAATCAGTGAGAGGAAAGGCATGCTGAATGGATCAGGACATCGTATCAGTGGTAATTAATCATTTGTCTAGAATAATCTTACAGTATATTTATATCTCTTTCTTAAATTACTTTTTTTTTTATACATTTTCAATAATTTGCTACGAAAGATATTTAAACTTCATTTATATATTTTTATAAAGTGATTTTGGATTATTTATGTGACAATTATACGAGAGCCTCACTGTTTGAAGTTCACATTTCTTTAGGTCTGGAAACACAAAATTTGAAACATAATTATTTCGGCTTATTGAACGACAATGAAGACTTTCTAAAATTGTACATTATAAATAGTGGAGGATCCCTATATTAGCATGGCACATCTTTATGTTTACTATATTCGATAATTTTTCTGAAATTGTAATACAGAATCATAGGTTTCATTTACTATTCAAATTAGGTAGTTTTAAGGTCAATTAACATCTATGTGAAACATATTGGCTGGTAGCACAAGCTCTGTTTTTGTCTGTTTTAAGAGTAGTGTTTTTGGGTGTTTTAGCTATCTCTAACATGTTAAAACCGTGCTCTTAAAACACCCAAAAACAAAGCTTGTGCTACCAGCCAATGTTACTAATTTAACATTTTGAATACATATTATACTACAAAATTTATGTAATAATACAATTGACAGAAATATTTGCAGCTGATTGCTAGTCTGTTGTTATATAATTACTAACTTCACATGAAATTTTGAAATCGTTTTCAAACTATTTTATGTTTTAAAAACGCCATATATGTTAATTAATTTTAAAACCAAATTTCTTAGGTTTTACTTATTAATTTCAAAACATAGAAATATCATTTTTGAAATAGCGTGATTATTTAGCAATTATTTTATCACCTTGATGAAATTACGAACATACAAATAAAATAACTTGTGAATGTATTGAAATACATTATAAATTAAATCTAAATATTTATGAACGACAAATAATATGTGGTTATATCTCATTAATGTTGAGAACTGTCACTTAAATCAACCAAATGCGATTGTGCCAAAACTATTTTAAAAGCGATTTGTAGATTTGTTTTGAAAACTATGTACATGTAAACAGTTTCACATAACTTTGACTAAAAACTGAAACTAGTTTCAAAACTGCATGTAAACTTAGTAATAGTGAATGTAAACTGGTAACGAAAATGATTGTTCTCGTTGTAGTCCATACGTGTGCATTTATAACAATTGGTATTGACTGTGACAAAGCCGAACGTGAATCAAGCTTAACAAGCTGTATCAAACAAATGTTACAGTGACATAGGATTCGCATGACAGAACAAATAAAAGGCTTTTGGTGGAGCGTAGCGTCGCGTCACCCCTCACAGAGTAGCGCATCGTACCCATCGCAAGAGCCAAGACGAATGGTAAAGAGGCGTGCACGCTCCGAGACAACTGAATTCCTCTTTTGAACCTTTCCACAGTCCATTAAGTGCAATCACAAATCATTTTATATCTTGAGAAACGACCAGCGCCCGGTGAAATGCAGCGAGCCAGTTACGCGGCGTAAAAATGTATTCCGCGCGATCTCTTATTCAAGATGGTTGGTTCCGAGGATAGAGTAAAAAGGAAACGTCGTTCGAAATGTTTCCTCCTTAATCTCGATGCGATTGTGCGCGTGAAAGGGCTGCGAATGACGAAATACTGTCTAAGTGTACTTTGCAATTTCCCACATCTTCAATCCAACGGCTGTGGTTTGTGGTTGATGCTACGTGGTGGAGATGAAATTGCAAATATCGCAAAATAAAAATGATAAAATGGCAAGTATCTGCTATGCACTCGAGATCTTATTTATCTATTTAGCTGTACAACAGGATTACTTGAAAAATCTCTATTGTTGTGTGATACAAAAAGAAACTATTATTACTTGAAGTAAGCTGACGTAGGTTGGTAGTCTAGAGAAGAAAAAGCATCTAAAGTTCATGAAGGAGTTCAATTCGAGCTCCTCAAACGTAGGTTGTATTTAGTGGTTAGTTGCCATTAGCCAGATTTGATTCCGCCAACGCTAGTTTATTGTATCTGGAGAAAGAGCGCAAAGCTTTCTGACATAATTGTAGCTTTGTGGCTCAAGAATTAATCAGACGAACAAATTAGTGTCACATTATCATTATTTTACACATTTTGAAACTCAATTATCTTTATAAATTATGAAACAAAAAATATTAGAGTATGCTATAGGTATATGTTAATAGTCATCGGCACCTGGCCAATATGGGAAATTAGATTGTTGCAAATTAAAAGAATTATGGTATCAAATTGCATATAACCACAAAAGCTCAATCCACACGCCTTATTTATTATAAATTTCTTCATACGAATCCCATAAATGAGAGGAATTGATTAAAGTATTACAAAGAAAATCGCCAACTTTGATTTTCGATGAAAACTGCGCCATAAAAACAATAACAGTTGTTTTGTTATTAATATCAATAACTAATAGGAATATTTATTCTAATATTTTAACTTTTTTTTCAAATTTTTTGCAATAAAATATGTAATTAAGGCGATTTTAATTTTATTTAATTTTTGCTTGCATAAATAAATGTGACACTAGATAATGGCAAAAAAACTAATTTTGGTTGAAATTTCTTTTGCAAATAATTTATAAACTGATACATATCAGGAAAAAGAGTTTCAAATAAAAAGAGAAATATTTTTAAAATACATCCAAGCCCAAGCAATAATTTTTCGAAAGTATATAGTATAGTTTTTAAAATTATATTTTTATTTCATTTTAATGATGGTAAACATTCCAAACATTTTTCGCGATATATAAGTGTATATAAATTATTTATCAAAGAATAAATCAGCATGAATCAAATCATAATGTAGATGTACGAAAACTAAAGTTTATTTTATTTATTTATTTATACTAGTCTGTACAACAGGAACTTAATCCCAATTACAGTGTAGTTACCGGATACACTGAACCGCAATGTGTTAGGTTAAATAGTTTTAGCATGAGTGGAATTGAACTTAAAATTTTCAGATTCGAATGCCGCAACGCTAACACATCATAGTACTGCCGACTGTAAAGTATATAAATGAATATAAAAAATAAACTGGAAAAAATAATTCTATATGTGTTCACATATAAATTAAATCCATGCACATAGTTGCAATTCTTCATTTTTAATCAAATACGAGTAGAAGCCGTCGGCTTCGCGTCTGAACGTATATTAAAAACAAAATCTGGAGATTTGGTTGAGTCTCGTAAATCTTCGTTATACCACGTTCTATGTGAACCTCAGTGAGACCGGGATTCGAGGGCTTCCCCTGTTGCCACATATTCACGCGCGACGCAAAATGAAAATTCCTGTTTTCTTTAAATCACGTGCTATTTGTTTAACTTTCCTAGGTGGTTTTGTTTCCGTTTGAGAGTAAACGGGGCCATTTGTACTTTTCACGGTATTTATATTTCTGAATTGCTTGAAATTTGTTTATAGGTCTCCTGGAAATTGCTTTATTAGATTTTTGTTTGTATTGTTTACATCTAGGAATTGTTCGAGTTTACTTTGTAATAAATACTCGTAGCGCCGCGTACAACCTCACACAGATGTTTTGAATATCAACACTAACAACAAATTGGTTCAATTTTTGATAAATTCTCTTGTCAAATATCTCGTATTTGTTGATATAAATATGGTGTCATTTATACTGAATTCTTATTTTCTCAATGATCAATGAAATGAAAATGGAATGACACTTTCCTTATTTTTAATGATGTATGATGATTTGTTTCAGAATAAATTATATGAATGCAGCACAGAAATGCGTTTCATACGCCATCGTCAACCAGGATTTAAAAACTTACTGAACAGTCAATATTTAATACTATTCAATGTTTTTTGCTTAGTTTATTTATGTATGATTGATTACATGTAAGTTGAAATACACTGCTAAATGAGTTTCAGTTCATCAAAAACAAAAATAGAAATGAAAAAGGTTGTTCAAGGAGAAATTAAAATTTTATGCAAAATGGTCACGTGTACCAGTATTAAATATCAAATACTTCTTATATCAATAATTCGTTAATTGAACGTTTATAAGAAATGATACAAATTCTTAGCTTTCAGTCAATAAGCATTTATTTTGAATTAAATTAAAAGAGAAAAATCGGGATACCGCCAGGATTTGACCCTGGGACTCATGAACTTTGGTCAGATGTTTTAAACCAAATAAGCTACGTCGTATGTAGTGATTCAAATCTAATTTTATTCCAATTTTTCTCTCTATTTTTGTTATAGAATCAGATTTGAATCCCAGGTTCGAGTTTTTTTTAAAGGCCATTATTAACCGTGCAAGTGGTAATGAAAGACAATTTTTTCAGAAAGAGGTAAATAACAATATGTTTCTAGGCTAGTACTGACAAAAAATATGTTATCTATTTCTATAAAAAAAATTCAATTTTCAGTTAGGTACTTCGTGACTCTTGAGGTGTTCACCTCAAAATATTTTATCCATTCACTTTTTAGACTTCAATTATGTAAATTTAATTGTTAATTCACTATTGCTTGAAAATGGCCCAAAATTTGGCCAAAACGTCGCCATATTAAATTTAATTAATAAAAAATGTATAACTGATTTATAACTTTTTTATTATTTTGGAAAGCCTGAAATCCAACTTATATAAAAATATTTTAAAATCTACCATTCGGCTTATTAAAAAAGAACTAAAATCTTTCGATTTTATAAAATTCATTTCTATAAAATGATAAATAAAGAAATTAAATTTGTTATTGAGTAGTCAAATTATTGGTACAATCTCGATAAACGATAATCGGACGCAATCTGGTATTACTTTATTTCCTGGAACAATTGATTAAATAATTGAGTTTCATACCAGAGAACAATTCAAGTACGACCGCAATGGAACAATACCCTTTTCCTTGTAGAATGTATCCTTTTCGTTCTAACAAGATAAGACGAAATATTTCTCGTCTCATCGGATTCAGAAAATAATTATTAATAAAAATAAATATATCATCACGCCTATTACCCATTACTGGGTGTGGCACTCTGCCTAAGCAGATCTCGGTAAGTGATATATTTTTTCCGCGTGAAGTGCGGCTACCAGCCTTCAAATCACGGCCCCCAAAGAAATTAGTGGAGGGGAAGCCACAGGGGTAGATTTAAATTGGTGAAAATTGTTTGTCGACTGTGGGGATCGAACCAGGGTTCTCCAAATCCACAGGCCGACTCGATACCACTGAGCCACCTACCCCATATAATTATTAATTAGTACCTTATTGTTATGGTAGACACTAGTTGTGTTTTTATAGTTTTCTAGTAGAATAAAAATTATTTTTCAGTAGATAGTTATGTAATCCTTAAAAATATCTGAAGTTATAGGACAGAACATAGTGTTAATGTTAAAACACTATTAAATAGCGAATGGCGAATTTAGGGAGTTTGTTCCTTCGTTCCTCGGCGTCCGGTACAATGCAGCGGTGGCGGCCAAATTTACCACCGCTGTGCTGTGCACGTTCAATAACGGCGGCGGTGGGTTCTGGCATCGCGCCAACCTGCATTGCGAAACGGATGAAAGCAAAAACGGAAATCCAGCGTGCTCGATAGCATCGCGAGATTATTCGTGCGGCGCGGAACCGACACACGCTGCTGAAATATCCCCTGGGTCTCGCTGTTCTGCCGTGAGGATCAGGAAACGTAGCGCGATGACACCAGAAAGGAAACTTGCAAAGTGTTAAGTTTGTGGTGTTGTTGTGGTGCAGTTACAGCACCAGCGTGTTTCTGCTTTTCAACTTGTTTTGAAGAATTCTTAGATATGCAATACACTACTAACTTTCTCAAAACTTTCAAACCAGGTTTTTCAAATGTTGTTGTTTTACCGAAAACGTAGCCGTAGCATAGTTTTCAGAATGTATTTAAATAATAATCATACACTATTCCGTTCGTTCCATATTTCAATTCATCTGGTGTTCTGGTGTGCCCGCAAATATCTGTTGAGTCAAAATATTAAAATGTTTGCACAGTTAATAGTACTCAAATCATCTAAGGTTTGCAAGTGTAGCGAGACCAAAATTGTACCCACTCCTTAAAAATACAAGCTAAATACAAAAATTCGCGTTACCAGTCTTGTACTGCATTAGTCGTGTATGTCTACGAGTATATACACAATATTTTATTCCTTGTTTTTTGAGTGCAGTGCAGATGTTTAAAACAAAAGAAACAATTTGATAGATAGGTTAAAATTAAAAAAGTGTTATGTACGAAAAACTGTAAGTGATGTTTTAAGGTCAAAAGTTTTGTTTGAAACACGAGGCGCAGAAAGGGTCCCAAAACCCCTAAGACCTTTACATTCACTTAATACTGTACTGTAATTGGGATTTAGTTCCTGTTGTATAGAGTAGCGTAAATAAATAAATAAAAAACAAATAAATCAATATTTTGACATTTACCAGACCACTTAGTAAAACCATTAGGGTTTGCAAATACTCGTAATTCGATTCAATATAATTAAAACTGAAAACACCCTAATTATATTTGTAAACATGATGACCTCAGCACGATGCACACTCATCGTCATCAAATAAAAGCAACGCAATGGTTGTACGCCTGCGCATGCCTCAAAGCGGAAGTTCCGTTTTAACGGTGTAATTGAAATCCTGCTAAGCCATGAATTTCCAGCATAGCGCCAGGATATGTTCCACTCGTGACGTCATTCGTACGGTTTATTACGTATTTTGTATTCAAGCAATCGCGTTTAATAATTTTCGTTGTTGTCCTCTCAAGTTTTATCTTGCTCATCCCACTGAATTAATTCGCATTTAGCTGCAGGAACGGAGAATGAAATTATGCGCGGCGCACGTGCGAAAACCGCAGGCTACTGGGTTTTTGTACGAGGACGAGAACTGACCGCGACCATAAATTGATTATACAGCAAGCTAGAACTTGTTTAAAATTATGAGTGTTTGGAAAGTTACAATGAGCTGGAAAAGCTCTTGATTGCTCTGTTAATTTTGTTTTTTTATAACTTGCTTCTCTATTATATCATATTTCTTCTACATTCATATTACATTCGAATATTTAGCATGCGAAAAATTCAGTTCAAAAATCAAAGTGCATTTTAGCTTATCTATATCTGTCTTTATCGGTGAAACAAAGTTTAAAATTTTATTCCGTATATTGAGTTATAGAGTTAGAAATAAGAGTAGGTATATGTAATATTGAAAACTGTCCAAGTATAATTCAAGAAAAACTTTTCAACAAAGTTCATATGCGAATACCATTTTCTTATTTCGATTTTAACCGTTTTTTAATTCAAAATATATATTTGTTTTAATCTAGATCAAAATAATATTAATAAGCATTAAATTGAAGTATTTTTTTTAAATTACAAGCAAAAAATTGAGTACTTGAAAATAAAAATTTATCAGCTATAATTAGACAAGGGCTTTTTATTTTTCCGGATAAATTTATTTTTGTCATGAAACCTGTTATCTAACAATTTGACAAAGAAAACTGTTTTAATACAGTTTTTCGAGAAAAATTTCTGTCAGGTAAAAAGGTTGAAATGTCAAACTTAAATTTATCTAAAAAAATAAAATGCGACGAGATAATGTAACAACATTAAAGAAAATAATTTAAATGATATCAGTCTTTATTGGGTTGATATGAAATATAAATAACGTTTATCAATTGCAAAAAGTTGCCTACCTATTTATCCGCGGTCAAATTGTTTTGAAGTTTATTTATTTAAAGTTGATGCATAGTAACGAATAGCCGAATGTGTAAAATGACATAATTAGATTTAAGTATCATTTTTAACACGAGTTGCAGTTTCTACGTACGAATTATAAGGAATTTTACGAATTAAATTCATGGCTCGAGTCATATTCGATTGATTGTTTCCTGAATTCACATTTTAAATTATTGTTTAAATGTGAAAATGTTAAATATCAATAAACGGTTGCTTAGGATATGATGCAGGGATTTTATCAAAATGTTATCGCTGTAAAATAATCCTCTTGGTACAAATGAACCAGTCTGATTGGCTTATAATGTAATAACAGAAATAATCAGTGCTCATTGGTTGTATTTTCAAATGTTTTGCATTATCATTGATTGTCAACAGGTCAAGGGGTATTATGAGTATTCTCGACAGTAAAATATTTGTCTAAAGATAAAATGGAAGCATTTAAATTTTTTAATATGGTGCATTTGAATTATTGTTGAAAATATTTCACAATATGATATGATATCGAACATTAAAAAGAAATCGTACAGATTATGAAAATTTTGGGTAACGTATAATTGCAAATAAAAATTTGTATTTAGTAGTATTATAAACAAAAGTTTAATTCAAACTATATAGCCTCGTTTAGGTTAAACCAATTGGGAGTTGGCAAAGATAACCTCCATAAAACTTGTCAGAGAAAGCCACAAACCGCGATCTTCCTATTCGTACTCCTGCGCATTACAACACAGGACACACGAACCACACTGCGAAATGATTCAAAAGTGTTTGGGTGCGATAACCGGATTACCTGACCTGGATTACCGCATACCGGAAAGGCTAACTTGTGACGCAGTGGTCAGATCTTATGTGCATTAATTTGAATCACTGCAAATGACATAAACGTGTTCGAATTTAATTTCAATTTTACCTTTCAGCTATTTCAACTTACAAGCTGTTGATTTGGTTCAAAATCGATTAACTGCTAATTATTATGGACAGGCTTTTGTGTTGACCTATTAAAATGGATTATTGTGACTAGCCTCCGGTACCCAATTTTCCCAATAATTAATTCATGCAAGTTATGTTGGTGATACTACAAATAATTATTAGATATTACCATGGCCCAATTTAGCATTGTTCCGCTTCTAATGGCAGAAGAAATTAAATATATTTTAGTTTCCAAATTTAAATATGATTATAATTCACAAATTTTTCTGAAAAATTTATCATTATTTTTTAAACATCTGAACATAGCAAATAACAAGTTAACAATTTTGAAATAATGATGTCTTTGATGACCAGTTGCATTGCCAAAGGACAAAAGTTTATCTTGATTTAACAGCAATGTCAATAATTCCTTATGAGAAACAATTTTGTTTACAAGTTTATAATTTATCTTTACATACTAAAAAAAAACAAAACTATATTATTCAACGAGCGTATAATGATGTCTATTACTCTATTACTATTTGTGATACGAGTCGCAGGTATATATTTATTATACATAGATATTAATAGTTATTTATGATATTACTGTGTAAAAAGCTTTATGTATGGGTATCGTACAAGGACAGTGCAGAGTCAATAAAATCACATCATTGTTTTAGGTTTTCAAAATAAACAGTGAGAGCATGGAATCCGCAACAATATTTGATATTACTTGATACAATAAAAAGAACTAAAAATTAAATATGTTTTACGGTGTAAATATAAATTATTGTAGGAAAAATAGTATGTAATACAAATGTTGAAAGGCCAGTGGAAAACTTGTATGAATGCAATACTCGCTTTTGCTCGTGATTCAACTTGCACATATGCTTTCCAATGAGACCCTAACAACACTTCTATTACAATATACTAATTTATAATCAAAAACATTGGTAAAACCTGGCAATCATGGTAAACAGTGCGCAAATAAATTTTAATCACTTGATTTTAGGCAATCCGTAATTAATGAATTCAAAAGTTAATTTTATACACGGGAGAAGATAAAAAAAATATAATTTTTAATAATAATAATTTAAAAAATATAATATTCATATCGCCGAATTTATTCTCAGTGCGATCCAGAAAAAAAAAACTAAATATTAAAAGTTTCAACGCTTATTTTTTTTTGCACATCATTAAATAATTTTGAGTTTTATATTGAAAGATTAATAAGTCATTGTCTTTGATTTTAAAAAAAATCTAATAAATCTAAGATCGCAATATTTTCAACCACATTATATCAAAATTTATAGTAAAATTGTTCAGCAGAAAAGAAAAATGACAAAAAGAGCGTTAAGAAAAATTGTGGTGAAATCGATTAGTCAGCTTATCGGGCGCAGACCAAACGTCGAACCTTTGTTAAATTGCATCAAAAGGGACAATAAACAACAATTTAAGTAACAATATATCACCGTGGCAACATAAACTTACTGCGCTGAGATTAACACTATCTCCTCTGGCCCAGCTACAACTCTGAGCATAGTAGCGATGTGAAATGTTATTGCTTAGTGAACTAGACTAAACCACATCAGATCAAAATATCCCTAAAACGTGTGACAGTCTTTGTAGAAAGCAAGCTCCTCCTAGCCATATTTCACGTGTTCTGTTTCCTACCTCCTGTGATACATTCTAAACAACGGTGCGAAAGAATCATGAGTTTATGAGCATGTGATCTGAGACTGTGACGGATTACTTCTGAAAGCTCTCATCCACTCACCGTCTAACCACTTCCTCTTATCGACAGTAACACGAAACTCGTTCAACTGTTCAAAGTATCAGTCATCAAAGATGGCGGATTAAGCAAATGGAAGGTTTCGAAGTTTTTTAGTCCTTTTAGTCTAGAATGCTATTACTCAGGTATGCATAATTTATTAGTTAAAATAATCAATTCGTATATAGGTACCTAAAAACTTATAAAACAATAAAAACGCATAAAGAGTTGTTACAATATTTTTTATTTATAAATGATATATCACTAATTATAATTATACAAGAATGATTGTTAAAAAAATATATAATCCCTATAACTACGGAATTATTAATTGATAGGAAATACATATATTTTCGAATAAATCACGTTATTTAAAACAGAGTGTTACATCACATTTCACATAGTGACAGCATCGTCAATCGACACAAATCTGTATTATTTGTGATTTTGAACAAATGTTCTATTGGCTGCTTGAACATGTGCTGTAAACACTGAACTAAAAGTAGGAAATTCTGGTTCCATATGGTAGTATATTTAATTACTTGGATGCTACAAATTTTCCAATTTCAAAGTTAATTTACTATTGTTGATGTTGTATGTGTTTTCTATGATTGCTAACTTAAATTCCATAGTGAACACTTGAATTCTTTTGTCAACTTTCCAGTTAATATTTATATTCCATTGGCTATATGTAACAGGGCGGTCTAAAGAGGGACAGATAGTTTTATTCAAGAGTTTTTAGCCCGATTCATTATATATATAATGAATCAATTTGCATAAGTTTCTAATTAAAATAATTTTTTCTAATGTGCAACCAGCTTATTGACAATAGTATATTATTATAAGAGGTTTATAAAACAATGTTCTCGCTCCGCTCGTCGTGCTCGTGTGACAATACGTCGTATAAAACGAGTATAATATACTTTTTTTTACTTCACGTCTTTTATTGCATCGAAATTTTACAATTTCAGTTGCAAAAAAGATCGAACTACAATCTGGGGATTTATGTGACATGTGGAAACGCTGCTGAATAAATTTTAACGTTTTTCATCTGTGAATCCACAAGAATATACTTGAAATATTTAAGGACGAAAAATTATCACACTTTTCTGATTACCGCCATCACGTGTGTAGATAGCAATTTGGTAAGTTTCATGCAAATTATGTAGTTATAATATAATATCTAAAAATACAGATATTGATGATATTTTGATGATACATATTCTCTGGTTACCAAATTGTAATATCGTTTTACATTGATTTTCTTATTGAGTTTTCGTAATAATAATATTATTAAATATTTATCTGTCGTTGGAAATACTTTCTAATTGATAAAAAAATCAAATAAAGTAAAATAATTACAAAAAAAGTTTAGTTAATCCAGAATTTTGGTTTAGTCAAATTAAGCTAAACAATTACCATTTCCTTTTCAAAATATTGTTTGGATACATTTTTAATAAGAATAGCTAAGCCAATATTTAGAGTTAACTAAAGTTTATTTGAAACGGGTTTTTATTTAATAGGAATTCCTCTCCGTACTTGGTTATTTAATAAAATATAATCTACATATTCTAAAATATATACCGAATAAAACTACTTCAAAGCAAACAGATATTATTTCATTTTGTATCATTTACATAATGCAAACGAATTTATGTTCCACAATAATTTCTACTCTGAAATAAGCAATATGATGGAAATTGATTACATTTTAATACTTAATCAATAATTACAATACGTTTAACTAACTGCCGAGTCATATCCGCTCGCGCTGCGAGCTCCAGACTACACAAAACGAACATTACCGGCAAACTTCCGAACTACAGACACTCGCATTAGTATATGCAGGACAAGGCAAATCCCTCCAGAGTGACAGGAATTTAAATTCGACGCAAGCGAAATACCTTCAGGAAAAGAGGACGAAAATATTTTAATACCTTCAGGAAGAAATTAATTTCCGATAATAACGGCAGATGAATACTGATTAGATCTAAAACCAATAATCTCTCTGGTCTCGACGACAAAGAGAATAGCGGCGGAGCTAAGGTAAGGAAATGGAAATATATGCAAGAATCGTTAAGGTGTGGTGCATTCCAGCTGCATTTTTGCTTCCTTAATTCAAAGCTATGAAATGCTCATCTGGAGAAATTCTTAGACGCGTCGGCACGCGGGATATTCCACAGAGATGCGGGGAGCAGGCAGCAAACAATTGATGGTTCGAAGCGTCTTCAGCATATTATCGCATACTTGAAGCTCCCTATTGCGGCTACAGTGCGTTCCGATGGCAAAGGAACTCGACCGAACTGAGAACATGATAATATGCCGCAGAAGAATGTTCAAATGAAGAGATATCAGACTCGTTGCTGATATTTTTACGGACGTGTCTAGTCAGACAATAGTAACTAGACAACTGAAGCATATAACTTGGAATTGTTGTAATTCCACGATGATAACAGTACAAAGGTAACTGCGCTACTTATTCTGTATGTTTTTACGTTACGTGATATAGGTACATATTGTTATTATTATTTGACAATTTTTTTTATTTTATACTTTGCGTTCACAATCGGTCCATTGTTATGCTGAAAACAGTATAATAACAAAAGCTATTATGAAACTGTTTTTAGGGACTTTTTATTTGGTAAGACTGCTCCTGTTACACAATGTTATTTCCAAATAATAAACTCAAATATTTAAAATGTTCTTTCATTACAGTTGAAAGTATTTATGAAAGTATTTAATAAATAAATATATCATGACGTCGTTTATCCATTACTAGATGTGGTACCCTGCTGAAGCAGATTTCGGCAGGTGATATATTTATGCGAGTGAAGTGCTTTTACCAGCTGTGAAATCATGAACTCCAAGATGTTAGTGATGTTAATTGTTTGTCGGTTGTGGGAATCGAACCCAGACTCTAAAATCCAAAGATCGACTAGATACCACTGGTAATTATTTCATAATGTTATTATTATCAAGAAAATTTAATAAGAAAGTTAATCTAAAACGGTATTACAATTTGATAAGCTCTAATCTAAAAAAATTACTACATATTTGTTTTCAGATTTTGTTATATTTACATAATTTGAATAAAAATATTAAATTAATATCTATAGAAAAGGGAAATATTAGTATAAATGTATATGCCTAAAAATTATTTCATTACAAGTATATTCCTCTAAATAGACAGTTGAAAAGCGTCAAAATTTATTTTTTTCTGCAGGGTTACCACATGTCATTTAAATCCTTAGCTTGTAGTTCAAATTTGAAAATATCAATAAAATAAATGACGAAAAGTAAAAAGTAGTATGTTATACTATTTTTTTACGAAGTATTGTCACACTCGAGTCTCTGGATCATTCCTCGTTTCGCTCGTCATATTCCAAACAACTCGTGCGACAATACATCGCTTTGCCAATCTGGTATAATAATATATTATTTTAATTGTATGATTTCGGAATGTCAAGTAACAAAATTGTTCTTAAACATGTGTATCAACCTATCATAAAATGTTTCCGAATAAGTTTATGGTGGTGATGTCAATGCTTTCCCCATTGATTAAAGTGTTGTATGACGAACTTTAAAAAGTATATAGTTTCTTATTCTGTCAATAATAATTTCAATATGATTATAATAATTATTAAAATTAGAATTAGCATAAATATAATTTCAGATTTACAAATTAAGTTTATGTTCGGCAATCTTCACTCTAAGTAAAAAAAATGATAGTCTGACAGACCAAGTTTTCATCGTACACCAAATTGAATAATGTGACATTATCATATATTATATGACAACCAATAATGAAGTCAACATTGATTATATGATCCAATTTTTATTTCTATTATTTGGTTTATACTCATTTAGAAATAATTAATAGCGGATATTTTCCTTCGCAATCACGGAACAAAATGATCAAAGAATATCGTTGTCTACGCATAGCAAGAAATGTAAGAGATTTTGCAACCACTCCAGTGTTCCTGTCTCTTTTATTTTGATTATAATCCACCCGGTAGCATATAAATTCCAATTACAAGATCACAGCAGGATAGATATCACAAAAATTCATCCTCTGTACTTGAATCGAACCTTCAATCTACAGTATGCAATAATCAAACAGTCGTGGCGCTGATCAATGGACTACCGTGGATGATTATTCATCATCATATCTTCTGGTGGGATAGAATGCTACGATAATTACAAATATCAGACGCAGGAGATATTTTATCAGTTTATTGTAACGTAAGCGAAGAAATAACCAAATTCCAAATAAATTATTTATATAGAATTGTGAAAGCTGTTAATAAACCTTTTCATATTTTCTAAATTATTTATTTTTCTTTTATAAAAACCGATTGCATATTTTTATAAATGGTTATTGATTGCAGGTTACATTTTTTTATACATCATTTTTGGAATTACGTATTGACAGATTTACTGCTTTTGAATGGTCACCTACTTTTACAGAATTAATCGCTTTAAAAGGATTTTCATTTTAACCTGGATTAAAACATGGCCAATGATAAATTTATTGCTTCATGTTTATCTGCTTTCATTGTACATTGCGCCACTCATAATATATGTACTAGATACAAGTAAACATACAATGTTTTATATTTTTGATTCAACAATAAAAATAAAATTATTCATTTATAATCTTTCCAACTCCTAGTTTAGAAATGAATATATTACGGATTTTCTGCATGACTTTATTTATTTCATCTAAGGCTAATGTATTATATGCATATTAAATGTATAATTATTGCCAAGAAATTAAAGTATGTATATTATTTTATGGACTGAATACAATGTAATTTGTTTTTGAAATTTCCAAAAATAATTGCACATTTTCTGAAGCGAACATTTTTCGAATTAATTGATTGATAGGTTACAGTAAAGAATAAAAATTAGTAAACACTAAAATTAATTTTATTTAATTAAAATTGTGTAACAGTTCTTTCAATGTTTAATATTTACTAACTTTTGTTCATTACTGTAACCTATCAGACTACTGGCACAAAAAATATTTGTTTCAAGTAATCTGCAATAATTTTTGCGAATTTCTAAAAAAACTTTTTGCGTAGTAATCAGTACATACAATAACTTTTTTGTAATAATTTTGAAACACCTTTATATATATATTCCGTAGGGAATAATAGCCGTTATTCCTTTTCCAGTACCAATCAGAAAATTATTATATCTTAATAAATTTTTCAGTGTAAATTTAAAAAACGTAGACTTGTAGTTAAAATATAATATATAAATTTTTTGACTTTTTAAAGTGGCATTTCTATATCACTGTAGTTACATAACAAAATATTGCAAATATTCACCTAATTTTATTTAGGTTGGGAGTATTATGAAACGAAAAATTTTTTAAAAATGCAGTAGGTAAATTAGTCACATTTAAAGTATAGTATACAACTCGCTATAATGGCTATTATTTATTTGCTATACTGCAGAACAGTAATTTAATACCAGTTAGAGTTACTCGTAGTTATATTTTTTAGTTCGTCGACTCAAAGAGATAAGCTTAAGTAATTAGTGCGGTGACTGTATCATCAGAAAAAAAACATTCTACAGAAATCCTTAGAACGTACTTTGGTTTAGATGGATGCATGTATGTATGTCGTTCACTCAATCGCTGGTCGCCACGCTTTTTATCCTTTTGAA
This sequence comes from Pterostichus niger, assembly GCA_947425015.1. Lineage (NCBI taxonomy): Eukaryota > Metazoa > Arthropoda > Insecta > Coleoptera > Carabidae > Pterostichus > Pterostichus niger. The sequence goes on along the minus strand of OX380335.1, from coordinate 8,047,373 downwards.
AACTCCTGCTGCAGTTATCGACGAAATTATATTTACAGATCAAGTTTGACCTGTAGTTAACCCAGGCATTTCAATTGTTTTTAAATATTGCCAGCTCTAAGCGAAAAAATATTTCATTTTTTAAATTTGCAACTTAGTTTAGGCTTCCTTTTATTCATTAAATGTCTTATGCTGTAACAAATATAACTAATCATTTTATTTGATTCATTTTATACATATTATTTATAAAATGAATCCAGTTTATAGTTAAACTCAGTTTAACTTGGCCGATCAGGAGCGTTTAATAAAACTACAGATAAAACTGAGTTTAAATATTAAATTGTTGATGTACAACAGTACGTTTGTGTGTAACCATGATTTTTCAGTAAACTTAGATTAAACTGAGATTGTACAACCGGCCCTAAATAATATAAGATAAATGCAGAAAATAGTTGTTATGAAGACTATTTAAATGCATGAAAGTTATTCTTATAATTTACAAACCTTTTCAAGCCTGAATACAAAAGAAACTTAATATAGGATATTGATATTCCTTCGAAATGTATAGGCTAAACCTTATTCTGTTCCTTGCCTCAAGGGAATTCACTCAATCGATATGGTAGGTATACATTCTCTACAAACTCCTGATGCCGATGCCAATGTACGACGATACGCTCCGCGATACGAAAGCGCAGGAGAACGATGAACACTTTAAGACGCAAAGGGTAAGAAAGAGGTGTAGCTATTGTCAAAGTGTTCACCTCTCTCTTCCATAGAAACTTTATACTTCGATAAACTTTTGTCGTGATTTATGTATGTAGAATATAATGCTGTTGCGTATGATATATTTCCAGATGTACTTTGACAGATATACTGAATACAATTTTATTTTGTCTATTTTTTGTTGTTGAACAATATGGAAACATGCATATTTTATTGACAAAAAGTTTAATCTTTTATGACAAATTAAATGAATAAGAATTGAGACGTAACGGATGTATCGGTTTTAAATAAATAAATAAATATATCGTAATGCCTTTTACCCAATGCTGGATGCGGCAATCTGCCCTAGCAGATCTTGGTAAGTGATATATCTCTTCGCGTAAAGTGCGGTTACCAGCCGTCAAATCACGACTCTCAAAGATATTAGTGAAGGAAGAGCCTCAAGAGTAATTTTAATGTGGTGAAAATAATTTGCAGTTTGTGGGAATCGAACCCGTGTTTTCAAATCCAGAGGCCGACTCAATTATATGATATTTCTAAATCGGAATACCAAGAATGAAGTAAAGAACCATTGGAAGAATCCTAAGATATTGTTGATGCAGCGTCTGCACCTGTTATCAAGTTTTTATTTGTTTCATTGCATTTTACATATATTTGACAGCTGACCTGTCAGACTATATAACTCCCTAGAGGAATAGTGCTCATTATTTCCCTAGGGGTAAAATGTTTTACTTTTGTACCGATTTTTGTATCATAAGACACATCAAACACTTCCGGTCGTGAAAAACGTGTTGACTGATTTGGAAGTAGAATTTATTTCACCACAGTATTTATTTGAAAATTTCAGGCAAGCAATGATAATAGAACACTATTTTCCATGACACCTATTCCTCATAATTTACGCTATAGATTAAAAGAATAGAGCACCACCAATTCTATAGTCGCAGTTATTTAAAAATACTCATTCTTATTTATATTTACAAGTGTAAATGACTAGGAAAATTTTCTGGGGAATAAACTTCCGGGAATAAATACTGTGATTAGATATTAATCAGAATAAAAATTGTTACGGGATCTCTTATGTTTAACGCGGTTCTTGCTATTAACAGAAACAACAGAATGAAAAAGTATGAATAAAATCATTTTAAAGCCATTGACTTATTATAGTAAAATTTTATACATAAAATAAATGTAGGTATTAAAATTCAAATAAAATTTTTATATCAAACTATGTTAGTGGTTAAAATAGTTTGTGTTCAACATAATAAATATTCTGTTTGAACTTCATATATCTCTGAGTCCATTACGTTCAGCGCTGACGATACACTTCACAATACAGATAAAAAAGTGTGCATTACGACTTTACGTTGATCGGTTCCTGCCTTTAAAAGCTAAAAGGAGTAGTAAAGCATAATTTTATTGGCAATATTCTATCCTTTTAACGCTCGCTTGCTGCTGAACATCGATAATAGCGGACGAGAACCAACGCTATTCTAAACGGTTAGTAGCTTGAACTAGATTGTGAAAAATATATTTATTATAATTTAATGCAAATATAGCCAGATTCACGTCAAAATAAGATTCCAAACATTGCATTGCATGATTTATCTAAGTAAAGAAATGTGCAGAATGCAAACAACGTTTATAATGTTCCTAGTATAGCCGGATTTATAATGAAGAGATGTAAGAAGTAACGCGGTTGCAGTAAAGTAACGCAAAAAAGGACTACCAACCGTCTAAAACAAAATGTTACGTATCGTAATGAACACTATTTCGATACGCAAAAGGGGTTCACAATGACTTCCTTATGAACGCAAAATAGAAAAATTTCATTCAACTGTTATATTTTATATTATTTCTCGCGAACATTCAAGAATGTAATTATATTCCAGAGACACAATAAAAAAGTTGTGTTAGTTCATAAAGTCAATTGGACATTGGCCTTCAAAAATATTGAAATGATGCGACGTAATAAGAAATAAAAATTTCTTAAATTTTATTTTATTGCGCGCTGTGCGTTTCATTCAATGAAGCCCAGACAGAGAATAATGCCGGGGACACACGACAAAATTGGCCTCATAGCGTTAAATGGAGAACAGGAGTTACACAATTGCAAGTGAATAAGACATACATATGGCACGATAAACTAGATAACAGTTGAGAGAACATTCTTCCGTGTTGCACACGGGCAATATTCCACTGTCATCTTGCACTTGCAGAAAATAAATTTTCTGTGTATTTATTCGTTGCGCTGTTTGTAAAAAAGTACGTTAGTAAGAATATGCTGATGTCAGTTTTAAATTGAATAGTTTTGTTTGAATAGTTGTTTACCTAGAATATTTGTCTGTATTATTTGTTATGTTTGAATAAATGTTTACCCAGAATATTGGTCTGTGTTATTTGTTATGTTTTTTCATCTTGAAATTATTTGTTATGCAGCATCAGTTACACAATTTATTATCAGCCCAATTCTCAAAAGCGTTTTAGCTAATTCTGAATATAATCAAATGAAGCTAAACTATATTCTCAAAACAATATAAATAAACTCTAACATAATCTTGTTACCATTTAGTTTTCAGAAAGTGATTTGCAGTATCATTTTTAAATTTCACTAGAATGAGGTAAAAAATTCAGGGTTAACTAAATCGGGCTATAAAATTTGTATTAAAAATTCTATAACCCTGTTCTTTCTTTTGCGAATTTTGAATAAAAAAATTGATTGTAAGCAGGACATTAATATAAATATTTTAAACCATTTTTAAAAATCCTATATATATATCTATATAAGTAACATTAAAAATAGTTATTTATGATACAAATGTGTTAAGTAAGGCTTTTATGAGGAAGTTTCGAAGTTTAATGCACAACACAGAGGTGGGTGCATTAATCGCATGGAGTGCATAAAAGCCTGTCACCCACACGTATCATACAATTTACGAACTAATTAGAAAAAATAAAATCAACTAATACAATTTATTAGATAACCTTTTCTGGATTTATATTGTTGTTACTAATTATAATATTAATCTACAATTATTTAATTATTTCCTACCGATAAGACTGAAAAAATATAATTTACTAGCGTATATCGACAAAACGGATAAAAACATAAACAAAATCACTCCGTTTAATGTTTGTTTATTGTATCTGATTGCAACGTTTATTGTTTAGTAGTTGTCGTTACTAGGATTTTATTAACATAAATTGTTTAATAATAAAACTCCAATTTAATTTACATTGGTCTTTTACGCAAGATTTAATATTTTTACACACGATTTATTTAATGTAACATTTCACACACAATAATTTGTTTATATAAAATAAATTATGTTATTATCATTAAACTATAAATTTATTGAAATGTCAACACATTGTAATATTGTTTTACGTGAATTTGAATATAGGTACCACATTTATTTTAATTGAATTTTTAAATAATAAAAATAATTAAAATGTAGTTTAACTGTTCAAAAGTTTTATACGTAATACAAACAAATAGTTAAATATTTTACCTAATGTACAAAATTACTAAAACATGAAATGAATGATATTAAAAGTATAGGTACCACATTTATTTTAATTGAATTGAATTGAAATAATAAAAATAATTTAAAAGTTTTATACGTAATACAAACAAATAGATAAAAGTTTTATACGTAATACAAACAAATAGATAAATATTTTACCTAATGTACGAAATTACTAAAACATGAAATGAATGATATTAAAAACAAATTATGCCAATATTCGAATATGATATAAACGAAAAATACAATATACCACAAGCTCAATAAAATAAAGGAGTATATTTTTTGCATGAATATGTAGGTATCTTTTCAAGATAAGAACGAGGCGCGGAAAAAACGGCCGACTATCAGTGATCAAAACTTTGTATCGTGAACATTTTTCCAGTCTATATTTTAGCTTGCACAGTCGAAAACTTATCGTACCTACAAATAGGCTAAATGTGCCAAGAATCACGTAGCAGATTGTTCTTAAGAAATTGGTGAGCGTCAATTGATCCCCACGAAAAAAGAAAAGAAATTCGTGACGGAACCTAGAAGTAGGTTTGTAGAAAAGAAGCGAAAGGGTGGGGATCAGCATAGCATAGCGTGGAATCCCGGAGGAAATATCTGTAAGAGTTTTGCTTAACTTGCTCACGACTTGCAGTGTCGCACTGTCGCGTCGTTTGTACTAATGGTCGATGTGCCAAACGATGGAGGATTTATTCTATGCTCGTCTCTGGAGATGAAACTCCGATGGTAGCTACGGTTGATTGAAGAAATATTGGTGGTTTGGGCAATGCAACCTCTTAGCTGAAGTAATGATAAATATCTTTGTTGTTGCGTCATTTGCAATTATGTGTAAATGGATGAATAGTATTTGTCAGAAACTCTCAGTATTACTACTAATTACAACAAGGACGTTGTATTTTGTTTTGTACTCTAAATATATTTTCTAATTTCTTAGCATCGAGTTTTTCAACATTTTTTATCACATAATTACTAACATTCTATCGCACACCAAAAATACATTACATTTTGTCAAAAAAGTATACCAAATAGTTATTTATGCAACTAGATGACAGCACTATTCCTTCATATTTTGGTGTTAGCAGTGAAAACACTGCTACGATAAAAGTTTTAATTTTGGATTTTACGGAGTACTACGCGTGCTACGTATCGGCATTGTTGTAAGTTAGAACTCTTAGTAATGTCAGAAGTTTGACATTTGAAAAAAGATTCAAGGTGACAGAAAGTAGATTTAACATCAGTGCCTAAACGCTCCCATAAATAAACAATTTACCGACCTGCGCAGCCTAGTGGTATGATTGCCGCTTGACGTGCTAAGGGTTCTGGGTTTGATTCTCGGGTAAGATTTGGCTGTTTGTATGTAGCCTTTTATGTTTTACCCCGTTCACCCGAATTTATATTAACACAAAAGTAATAAAAATGGCAATGGCTTCTTTACCCCATCATACTTTCACCGCTTATAACCGCAAGGTTTAAAAAGTGCGTAATTAATAAATAATAATAATAATTCGTTTTTTAATAAGAATTAAAATAACGATAGATGAAAATGATTACAAAAATACCTAATATTTAAGGTTGCTGAAATTTAACGTAGTTAATAGGTTATCGCAACACAAACAAATATGTATCAAACGTCAAACTACTGAACAAAATAGGAAGTTTATACTCTGTATATGGCTCGGTGCATGCTGCAAAAAATAGTAGGTTTTTAAATTGATTTCTTTAATAACTAAATAACAAAAATATGTAATTATAAAAATTTAATAAGCATAGGTTAATACTAATGGCAATTGTCAAAAATTTGGGCTAAAGAATGCATGAGGTTTGTCTTTTTGTAAGTGTCAATTGTATTAACGAATACACGTTACATGTAAGTTAAAAATTCAAATGGCTGAACTATTAAAATATATGAATTTATAACATTTACAAAAATGTATTCCTAAAGTAATCAAATAATCATTGACATACGTAGTGAAACAAACATCATCTACCGACTACATCAAAGTCGTAATCTCATCTCGCGAATTACATTTCCAACGGTTTTCAGGCGTCGGTTCGACGGGTGGCGCTGACGTCTGTTTGCGACGGCGATATCTTAGCGCCTCTCCAATTATTCGGCTTCTTACCAGAGTTATTATATTAAATTTACTCGCGCTTTATTTTATCTAATTATAGTTCAAATGTAGAGTTCGAACTCGATTTTGTACTACCTTTTTCAAGAAGACTCTACGAAGGAGCAATAATTATACATGTGTAAGCTTTGCCGTTATATTAATACCAATTTTACATAAATTGAATTGGAAAATAGTAGAACAAAACATTAATAGGTATTGAATAACAGAACAATTTCATTTAATAGGTATTGCATAATCGAACAATTTCATTTAATAGGTACTACTATAATAGTAGATGGTTCAGTAGTATCAAGTTGGCCTGTAGATTTGATAACAAAACCTTGGTTCGATTTCCACAGAAGACAATTTTCACCGAATTAAAACTATTCCTGTGGCTCCCCCTTCAATAACATATTTGAGGGCCATGTTTTAACGTCTGGTAACCGCACTTTACGCGAAGAAATACATCACTTACCGAGGTCTGCTACGGCGGTTTGTCACACCCAGTAACGGAAAAAAGGCGTAATAATAAAAATTAAGTTCGTCTGGCAAAACTAACGATATAAGTACATATTTGTTTTAATTAGGATTTTAATATTTACCACGCTAATAGAAATTTCAATTTGAAATTATATGAAATAATGTAGTGCAAAGTAATATATTTTATAGATATCAGAATACGTTTTTGGTCCTTTTGAATATTTTGTACTTGCAAAAACACTGCTATATTTAGCATAGATGTGACGACTATTTAAGATTTTAAAATTTTAGGAATCGTGTATTAAATTTAAATATAATTATTTATTTATAACAGGCATTGTTAATTTTATATTAAAAAATAAATAAACTTCTTGGACAAAGAACTATAATGTTTCGAGTATGTCTTGTGATATACAAAGCTTTAATTATTTTCTTTTTTGAGAATACTAGTCGAAGAGGAAACTAATTATAATTTTAAGATGTTTTGTTTTAACGTCTTTATACAAAAATTAGTTCCTCCTGGATAGAATATATCTTTTCATTAACACTTGTAAACAATACAGTTTTCTACAAATTAAAATTATGACATATTTGTTTTATATAAGAAAGAAATATTTAAGATATAAAATTTAAAAATCTACATTTTGAAATAAAAACTGTTTTATAATATTAATATAATTTAGTTAACATTCAAGATAAAGATTTTTTAACAATATTATAAAAATAATTTCTGACCATTACATATAGTAACAGAAATATTCTGTCGCTTTAGGTAAAATTTTATAAACAGAAAGAAAATGAGAAACTCTTACAACTACAAGTACAAAAATAAAGCAAGGAACGAAAATAAATGAACACAAAATTTAAAACTTTGTATACTTCGTGTAAATACAAGACTCGTATTTTCATGCCTCTGCTGCTAAATTTCCAAACAAGGTTCTGTGGCTGTTTACCTATAAAAAAACAAATATTCAAAAATATACAAAACAACGAACGAGAAACATCGAGCAGTGAAGAGTGATTGCGAAATCCGATTTTCAAGATTGAGAAGTGAAATACAAAAACATTGCTTGTATTGCGGAAAATATTAATACCTTAAAAGCAAAATATTAAGCGACATTTTAAATTCATAAGTTATAATAATTAAGAACAAGTTTCAATCATGTCTGTAATTTTCCCCCAAAGTTATTTTGTTGATATTACGAGTATGAATGCAAGGTTTATTTATTTATTCTCGTCATACAAAAGGAATTATACGTAACTACAGTATTTGGATCTTCGGTCTACAGTCAAGTCTGAACTAATAGGATGAAATTATTGTTAAAAAATTACCAGCTTATAAAACAGTATTCCTAAAGCTGCCACTCAAGATTTATAATTTGATATTTTGCTTCAAATTTATAAAATATAGATAATTTATACATGCATATTTTTTTATTCACTCAGATTTCATTATACAGGTATTAAACTAAAAAAGAGAAATTTGCATAAAATAAAATGAGAATTAAATCAAATGGATATTTCTGCTTATATTTTTGGTGAAAGATAAAATGTTGTACGATATACATATATATCTTGAAAAACTTGCTTCTTTCGCATTTTCACTCTGATCTGCCCGTGACTAGCTATGCGTACTAGTATCGTAAATAACTATTTTATTTTTGAAAAAACTAATTACCTGTGTGAAACGTCTTTGTGAACGAAAATAACTTAAAACATCCTGTACAAAGTTCTAGGTAGTCACATTCAGACAGATTTAATTTTTCTTTGCTCAAAGCAAGCTAAAACAACTACAAATACATTTGTGCATTTGAACAATAGACAAAGCTAAAATGAAGCACGGAATAAACGCCCTAAAGCGTACATTAATAAGGGTTAGGAACGGACCCAAGAGGCTAGGCTTCAGTGCTATGAGCTCTTTGTTAACATTCTGTGTGTCTGTTCGCGTCTAGCAGATACGCGCTCCAAGTTACACTAGGTCAAATTTCAAATGCAATGTTTTATACTTCAAACAAAAATGTTCAGTTACCAGACATAGTTACCTGTACAAGGAAATTTAATTAAATACAAGTCATAGTAGCTATTATTATAGTACACTAAAAAATAATTCTCTAAATAGCTAGAATAAATATTAAACATAAATCTATTTTATAGATTCCAGGTACAAATATTTAAAAAATCATACGAAGAGATGATTAGAAAAAGTTGAGATGGTCATATAAATACTATGTTTAAGTAGCTGATAGTGAAAATTTATATGTATATGATGAAAGTAAACTGTTAACAATATACATGCACTTGCCTATTTTTGTCTATTGTCATTGAAATGACAAACACATTGTCATGCTTCAGACGAGATGACCTGTATTTATCGTTTCGAAAAATCAATAATAATAAAATCTCAAAATTTCGGGAGATTTATAAATTGGGAAATAATAATATATCTATAAATGTAATTAATTATAATATAAAAATAAAATAAAATTGATGATGAGTTTAAAAATACCAATGTATAAAAAAATTGATAACGCTGAAAGTAATATTTGTCACTGCCTGTTAAATTTCACGCTGAAAATATTCGCTTACAACTTAATAACACTTATTCGCATGCAAATTTTGTTCTACGGGGAAAATAGATTTTCATGCCATGAAAATTTTGCAGCGCATTTTTCAAATTTGCATATATTATGGCGGTATTAAATATTTAATGGTCGAGTTTGAAAGTGAGGTTAAGTTTGCATATTTCGCGGAAGATTACGGGAAAATATGGCGACGATAAATAACACCGATCCTTCAGGGTTCTGGAAGACAGTTATTATTTACATCTTTCATTTTGTTCTAACTGGATGTAATTGAAATTTATGAAAACCACAATTTTAATTCAAATGCGAAATTGGGCCACATTTCATTCGCAAAAAAAAATTAAAGTCGTTTTTAGACAAACAATTTTCAAAGTAATATAATAAACTGAGCATAAAAAGCAAAGTGACATATGTCACATGATTTCGTTCTTCGATTTTATTTACGGTTAGATATTGTACTATATGAGAGTTACTGGAAGTTGATACGTTTTGAAACTAAGAAAACATTTTAAGTTTTTAAAGGGAAATTGAACGTTTAAAAAAAAAACAATTTATTATTCAAATTTTGATCAAAATTTACAAAATCATATATTTCCTCATTGTCTCAAAAATGTGTACACTTTGAAACTAGGCCCTTTATTTGTTATTTTGACATGTCGCCATTGGTCGGAATCGTACTAGATGGTGTTGCTAAATATCGATTTATCGGAATTGGTGCAAACAAAAATATCTATATTTAGAAATATTGAAAATATCGATATCCTGATATATCAATATATAAACATTATAAGCAATTCTTGATATGGGCGAAATACGATAGTTCAATTTTAAAATCACCCAACATTATCACCAATACTTCCTGTAATTGGTCCAAGATATTTTGCTCACAATATTCTATTAAAGGCCCGGGAGAAAAATATAAGCTTGCGAAGAGAACAGGCGAAACAAGGCTTGATAGAAATAAATTATTTCAGGCGCTGCGTGTGTCCTTCCTCTTCCTCTTATTTCATTGTCTTTGTCCACTTTCGCACACAAATTTTGTAAGGAAAGATGAAATATCGTGTACACAAACGTAGGGACTAATAGAATTACAAATAAATTATCGATGTTCACGGTGCTGCTCTTAAATCTTTTTAACAAGGTCAAGTCAGGATAATTACATTTTCACATCGAGTGATAATAAAAATTCTGATCGCCGTCAAAAGAAAAATAATGAAAATTTTCCCCTGGAAAACGTCAAGGGAATTACGTATTCTCTGTTTTTAAAGACAATGATGAATTCATTATTTTCATTTTCAATTTTACGTTAGTGTTAAATATATGAATATTATTAAAAGTGACTAGAACATTATTTTAACGACACCGGAAAGATATAATGTTAATGCAATTTTATTTTCAGTTGGTGATATGCTAATATAAACGGCAAAAAAGATCACTGTCTATTAAATAGCTTTTCTTTTCAATATTATATTTCCCAAATGAGTTTCAAGTGTTGAGAAAAATGTTTCAAATAAAATGTAAGTAATTTACCAGTATCGTAACTAGGGCGTGATGTACTTGATAATAATGGTCTCCTCCACCATAATCGAAATAGACATAATCAAAGTTACCGGTAAAATATAAATAACAAGTATAATTATGACTAAAGCCCGGATATTTAGGCAATTGCCTAGATTCAAATTTTAATATACTTCAGGCAATTTCGTTTTTCTATACATAGGTAATATGTTTACGTGTAATGGAAGGTTTTTTTTTCGTGCCTTAGAGCCTATTTTTTCTATATTTTGGTTATTGTGCCTATTTTACCTTATATGGCCTATTTTGCCTATTTTTGTTGCCTATTTTAACTTTTATTGACTAATTCAGCACTCGACATAGTGTTTCAACCTAACCTATAATATTTAAAGTACTTACTTAAATCAAGTTTTTGTGTGTGAATTTAAAATGCCGAAAGAAAAAAACGTGTTTTAGTCAAGATTTTACGTGGCAATTCAATTGTGTCTTTGCCAGTAATCAATGGAGCTGAGGTAACTTTAAACGATATGGCTAAATATAAGAATGCCCCTGTCACAGTTTGTGATGTCTAACGAAGTTTTCAGCTTACAAGCAAGTTCTGACTGACCGAAGACAGTCCCTTTCCGAAAATTTCATAGAGCAATAGCTCGTAATATTATGTGAATCAAAGTATACTACATAATTTGAAGTTATATAATAATTAATAAAATGAGAATCCTACATTATTATTTTATTAATATTTTTCAGATTGCGTTAATTTTTGTTTAAAATGATGATTTTTTTTCTAATGAAGAGTAGATACGAGTACCAATATTAGAAAAAGGATTCTTTTTTTTTAACAAATTATTTACATTTAGGCTGCCTAAAATCCCGCCTATTTTAGAGTAATTACCGGCCTATATGCCTGCTTATTTTGGTGTTTTTAAGAGCCTAAATATCCGGGCTTTAATTATGACCGTCAAAAAATAAATTTATTTAAATATACAGAGTTAAAAAAATACAGGATGGTAACCGCGGTACCGGAACATAGGACCTTAACATGTAAAATCATACTTTTATAATTTCCTGCTTTTTTTCTCTAAAATAATAAGGAAAGCAGGAAATTATCAAAATTTGATTTTACATGTTAAGGTTCTATGTTCCACCAGCCTGTATAAGCAATTAGAAATTCTGTGACGTCACAAGTACTTAGTATGAGAAAAGCATTCTCATTGGCCAGAATAAATTTTCACGCTTCGAATAAATGACATAATGCAGAAAAAACTGTTGTTGGATATACATAATCTACAATTAATCATTTAATTTAGTTTCCTTATTCTGTACTTTTTACTAGTATGAAATATGATTTTGTAAATAATAAAATTATAAATAATTATATTGTATGTGTTCGAATTGCCCGAATTCTTTTTTCCTAAATAAAATTACATTTTACCAATCCATCAGCATGTAAAACTTTTTTTAAAAGTGCTACCAAATTTCAAATGGTCCATAAATATTGGTCTTAAATAATAATGTAAAAGAACCCATGTCCGTCTTGTAATCTTCAATTTAAGAAGTCGTATGAAGAAAACGGCCTTAGACACATAATGGGAAATTTTCATCGACCATAATCTCTATATAAAATTTGTTTCTCAGGAAACGTCAACTTTACGATGACAAATGAGAACGTAGTTGTCAACACTTTTCATAGTAATCGTAGAAAAAATAAATAAATTTGAAATAAGCAAAAAAATAAAAACCACAAGAAAAATCATATAACTTTATATCTGTTTGTATAACTCGTAGAAAATTTACAAAATTTGGGTGTGCTTAAAATATTGGCAAAAGAACCTTAGAATTCGATTTCTAATTATTAAATTTATAAAGCAAGTTTATATTTAGTAACAAATATCTCCTACAGAATAGAAACTGATGTCAAACCACAAAGATCACATACATGTACACGTAACAAACAGAAGAGCAAGAGCCAAGTCTTTTGCGCTAATCACATACTTCCGCAAGCGGGTTCGTGTGCAACCATACAATCTAATTCATTTACAATGAGAAATTTAATCGGATCACAAGTTCAGTTCGCAGTTCCGCCACGGTAGCGGCGGTGGTGGTGGTGGATCGGTCGTAGCCCGCAGCGGCAGTGGTGTCTGCCACCTCCAGCAACCGTCACCGCACTCAGAACCAAGTCGCGCCACTGCAGATATCGAGATATTTCAATACGAGAAATTACATTCACTCAAGGCTATGTGCCGAGCAGATACCACCGCTTGCGTAATTTCTGACACTCGGCTTAATTAATTGTTGGAGTTATCGTATAACCCACTGAAGTTCTGGTCGCTGAAGTGGAATTGTATGTGAGACTAAGATACTGCTAGGTTAGCAATGTAGCAATATTTGATGAAGCATTTTCTCGTCGACTATCTACAGTATTTATTGGGAAGCCAATACATTCTGAAGTGAGGGAAGCCAACTGACACATATAGCTTTGTTTACAAACAACTTGTTTAATTAGAACAGCTGAACTGATGTTATTTTCATTACATTAACATTATAAATTAAAATTAATAAATGAAATTTCTAACATTATTTGCATATTTCATAATACAAAAATTTTATATAATAATATACATAATTAAAAGACACGTTTAACACGAGTTGCATACATTAATTTTTTCTGCGATCGAACTTGAACAAATAATACTAATTTTACATTGCAAACATGTTTTGACTTTTCTTAGAGTACTAAATGATCTTTCGATAGTGCACGTGGTTGGGGTAAAAGTTAAATAAATAGTATATATATATATACTGCTCAAAATTGTACAGGGATATTTAAAAAATTGAAGGTAAAATTAAAACTATCAATTATATTTAAATATTTGTAAGAATACCTAAAGTATTATTTTTCTTAGAAGTATCTGAATATAATGTATAGTTTTGATTTTATAAATATGTATTTAAGTTGCCCTTTATTTATTTACTATAAGTTTTAATTTTACGTTCAATTTTTAAAATATTCTTGTACAATTTTGAGCAATATATATATATACAAATGTGAACACACATCCAAATCGGGTCACATTTACAGTTTTGGGGATACACATTTATTTTACCCGTATGGTGGTATGTTTAGCGTTACAACATTCAAATCCGAAGATCCCGAGTTTTAATCCCTTTGAGTACGGACCCTGTACTGTAATTGGGATAAAGTTCTTCTTGGGTCGAGTAGATAGAATAATAAATAATTAATTGTTTCGGTTCGTAAAATTTTAGTCCATATTGCTTCGGTAGGTTAAATTATAGTAAATGTTGCTCTGCTTCGTGATATTATGAAAATTATTCTTCTGGTTCCTAAAAACCATTGATATTTCCCCGTTTCGGTTCATCAAAAAAAAATATACAGTATTTAATAATATGCTATTTATGTATTTGTATTTTAAAAGTAAGTCACACACCATAATTTTAAATTGGCATTCTGGTTCGTGGAATTTTTCATTTCAAGCTCTGATTGGTGAAATATTTTTTTCCCTGGTGAGACATCTACATAACCGGAATAGGGGCCGTTATTACTAAAAACTGCAACCAAGGGGGCACTGATCCAAAAAAGTTTGAGAAGTACTGTTGTAGATTAAATTATGTTATGAAGTAAACGAAGTAAACGAGTTATTTCCTCAGTGTCATTTAAAACCATTAAATTGTAAACAGATATTAATTACCGTAGTGGAAACGCAATAAAAAGTGAGTGGCAATTAGTACTTAAACAACAATTATAAAGTTAAATGCAGTGAAATCGCTAGTTGGCGTCCTGAATGGCGACGCACAGAGCGCCGTGTGCCATATTTGACTTGTAAAACAACATTAGGCGTGGAGCTGCGGTCGGTTGCCGCCCGCGAAACTACAACTTAGACTTGGTCTAATTGCTTGCGACGACTAGCAGACCAGCCTGTTCACGACTGACTACATCCCTTGCTCTCTTGTGTCTTGGTTCATCGTCTTCTACTGGCTGTCGTCTTATTTCGTACCTACCGATCTAACAACATAATTCGAGACATTTGTAATCGTCTTAATCTTACAGCCCTAATTATGTTTTTTATATAAGTTCACATTTGCAATTGATTTTAAAAATCAAATTAAAATCAAATAAACGACGAATTCATATATCCGGGAAGTTCTATATTTGTCATATGTTATATAATTTACTAAATGAAAATTTTATAAATCGGCTATTTTAAATTATTCTTTTTACAACCATTCAATTTTTATTGTGAGACTCGAAATAGTGTTTTTAGTTCGATTGAAACATATTAATCTTTCTTCCCACTTATTTAGAAAAATTCGCATATTGATTCAAATTAAAATGATACAAGTTGTCAAAAAGTATTTACGTTACCGTGGATACGTCATTGTTTTTTGGTCTTAGGACAAATAAAATTCATTTTCGTAACACATGCACAAGAAACACGTTCTTATTCCTTAATTTTAGAGAGTGAGACGCTGCTTTTCTTCCCTAGGTAGCATGTTTCTCTCTCTAGGAAGATATTTATCTCCCTAGAGATTATTAGCTATTTGCGGCGTTTACTAAGTAACTAGTTACGCAACCCATATTTGACATTTGTCCCGATAAAACAGTAATTTTTGTGCACTTGTTACGAAAAATATAATATGCTTCACGGGAGGGCGCGATTATCCCTTGTGTGAAGTTGGCAAACCTCGACTTCAGCTAGCTTGTTTCCCTCCCTTGAAGCATAACATGCTATTTTATTACAGTTGTCATAATGATAATTAATATGGCCGAAATAGAGTTCTTTTACTGTTGAAAAAGTTGAAATAATAGTGTCATATTGAAGAAATAAGTATCGTAAAATAGTGAAGAATGGATCACAAGCAGCATGGTACGAAGTAAGTTGTTAAGATCATAATTCACCCCTAGTCTAGTGTCTATCCAGTCACAAGTCCTGAATGATTATCCTCCTTCTGTTCGCTCCTGCATCGTCAGCTTATAGAACATAAATGTTCCTATTCACGCAGCTTCACTGTCCTATATTCATGCAGCCATTATCAGAAAGTTCAAAGTGTATTGTTTGATATTGCTAAGCAAATGCTACGAAATGATGACGAAGTTCAAAGGAAAATTTAATTTGTAGCATTGTTCTTTAATATTGCGAACTTCTCTTAACTTATTAATAACTCAAAAGTTCAATTATATTTTTCTGCTTTACAATGAAAATTTTATAACATTTTATGGCTGTTCTGATATGCAGCGATGAAATATTGATTGCAGTATTGCAACATAAAATATTTGTGAAATATTTAGTGTTTCAAATGGAGTATAAGGCATTATACATTTTTTTAAATGCTTTTAGCAAAAAGAATAATCTTTTTTTTGCTAGTGTAATTCGTTCTATTGAAGCTAAATCGTTTTTTCAAATAGATTCATAAACAATAAAATCAAATAAATGCCAGTGTTTTCAAAATACATGAATGGAAATTTATTTAGTTTTGTAAAGCTTCAAGCGAAGCTTTCAGCTCTAACAATAAAAATCAAATTGTATCAATGTTATTTTGTTATACTTTTAATTTTATTCCTTTTGAAAAAAAACTAAATTTCAATTTTAATGAGTTATTTATTGAAAAGCTGCTCTAGTATCTAACAACTGGGAAGTCTATGGCTCGTGCTGTATACCCACGAGTGCAATAGATATTTGTAACAAGAATTGTATACAGGGTGAGTCTGGGAAGACGCCCCCCCTTTAACTTTTTTATTATGAGTAATAGAAAAAAATGGTTCATATGAAAGTTTTATTATTTTAAATATACTATTTGATGGCAGATGTAGATATTTTTTATAAAGTCAGGTTTACAAGATACGACTATCAACTTTTATTTTTTAAATAGCAACCTATAATTATTTTACTAAAATAAAAACCGCCATTTTTTTCTCTTTTCAACGGTGTATTAGTTTTTATTAATGTATCTGAAAAAATTCAAGAAAAATAAGAAAATTGAGAAATACTAGAAATAATTTTTATACAAATATTATAGGTGGCTATGTGAAAATAAACAAAATGTAACAGTGTTATACAACTTAACAAACTAAAGCAACAAATTCAGTAACAAAAACAACTTAAAACAAATTATTTTCACATAGCCACCTATAATATTTGTATAAAAATTATTTCTAGTATTTCTCAATTTTCTTATTTTTCTCGAATTTTTTCAGATACATTAATAAAAACTAATACACCGTTGAAAAGAGAAAAAAATGGCGGTTTTTATTTTAGTAAAATAATTATAGGTTGCTATTTAAAAAATAAAAGTTGATAGTCGTATCTTGTAAACCTGACATTATAAAAAATATCTACATCTGCCATCAAATAGTATATTTAAAATAATAAAACTTTCATATGAACCATTTTTTTCTATTACTCATAATAAAAAAGTTAAAGGGGGGGGCGTCTTCCCAGACTCACCCTGTATACATTTATTCTACGAGTTTTAACGAATTATATTACCTTTACGTATTATAGATATTTGAAACGTCAAACGCATTTATCTTGTAGGTTAAGTTTGTGTCGTAACAAGTATCTTATTACGTTTATAAGAATAGTACAAAATTATAAGTCACCATACTTGTCCAATGTTTAGAATTAAAAATGAATACCGTTGAAATGAAAGAAACACAATTTAAACTGTCTCAGCCTCCATTAGCTTCTACGAAGGCATACGAACTGAATGCTTTGAATCCGTAAGCGCACAGAAATATCTACTGAGAAGTAACTAGTGTTTTCATGACCAATTTAACCACATTATAAATACAATATATACTATTATAGCAAGTCAGTTTGGAAAAATACATTAAACTAATGACTCAAATATGTTTCATATTATTTGCAACGTAGATTTCTTTTTATTTTAGTCTCCACGATGAAATAAAGTTCTTAATTAATATATGTATTGAAAAATCTTGCGACACACCTGTGAACAACTCGCGGTATACTGATAGAAAAAGTCTGCTATAATTTATAGATTAATATTACCGACTAAATCCCACTGAGGATTTAATTTAGTGCATATTTTGCGTAAGGAATGTTGTTCAGGTGTAATGCTTTAATTAGTTAATTAATTAATTGAGTTGAATTCGAAATTGCTAGTAGGATGCCTTGCACTTCAGTTAGCGGCTTATATATATATATATATATATATATATATATAGAACTATCATTATTCACTTGTTACGTAAAACAAGAATTATACAAAATTATGAATTATCTATCATGTTTACAATACTTGTCATTTTACAATATAATTGTTAAAATTATAATAAATACTTGAATACATCTTGCAAATAAATCAATTTTGAACTCATTGACGCTCTAAAATAAAGATTTAGTTTTACATCACTATTTAATATTATCATTTAAGACTTTTTTTTATCTGCTGTTTAAGCTAGCGGCATGGTATAATAAAGTAATTTATGTTTGATAATATAATATAATATAACTCTATGATAGTTTATCTCAAAAATAAATTAACTACGAGGTCCAAAAATCTATAAATTACGTTATCTTCATTATCAGTTCGCAGTCTGTGTAATTAGTGTTAGCTGGTCTGTATCATGTCAGCGTGCAGGCTCCATGTAAAACGTTCTAATCCGATGAGCTATTCATCATTTTCATTTAATTATGCGTGTAGTGCGCCACTAACCATTTACATACTAACTGTGTCTATTGATACATAAATTGGCACACATCCATCGTATTAGCGAGTGGTTAGTTAGCAGAATGTCCACTGTCGTATTTACTGTTAGATA
Organism: Pterostichus niger; assembly: GCA_947425015.1. NCBI lineage: Eukaryota > Metazoa > Arthropoda > Insecta > Coleoptera > Carabidae > Pterostichus > Pterostichus niger. The sequence goes on along the minus strand of OX380335.1, from coordinate 8,028,646 downwards.
TCTATTAGAGTTCAGGGTTACATTTCATATTGATGTAAGTAATTGTAGTTTCATGTTGACATTTGGAGAACGATATGACTCTGATTTTGGGTAATTAATGGTCATCAGCAAAAACTTAATTTGCAAATGGTTTAAATAATGAAGATAAATCAACGTAGTTGGATAGCTCATTTAAAACAAATTTTGTTGATGTAGCTGATAATGATATACAGGGTGAGTCTGGGAAGACGCCCCCCCCCTTTAACTTTTTTATTATGAGTAATAGAAAAAAATGGTTCATATGAAAGTTTTATTATTTTAAATATACTATTTGATGGCAGATGTAGATATTTTTTATAAAGTCAGGTTTACAAGATACGACTATCAACTTTTATTTTTTAAATAGCAACCTATAATTATTTTACTAAAATAAAAACCGTCATTTTTTTCTCTTTTCAACGGTGTATTAGTTTTTATTAATGTATCTGAAAAAATTCGAGAAAAATAAGAAAATTGAGAAATACTAGAAATAATTTTTATACAAATATTATAGGTGGCTATGTGAAAATAAACAAAATGTAACAGTGTTAAATTAATGTCAAAAAAGTATACATTTGCTGGTTACTTTATTTAACTTATTTTGCAAACAATAAAAAAAACGTTTTCAAATGTTTACGAAAGAAGAATTAATAGATAACATGCTGGCAGATGTTCGAACACATCACGTTCAACGCTTAAATTTTTGTATTACAGAACATGGTCGTAATTTTGAACATTTGTTTTAAGTTGTTTTTGTTACTGAATTTGTTGCTTTAGTTTGTTAAGTTGTATAACACTGTTACATTTTGTTTATTTTCACATAGCCACCTATAATATTTGTATAAAAATTATTTCTAGTATTTCTCAATTTTATTATTTTTCTCGAATTTTTTCAGATACATTAATAAAAACTAATACACCGTTGAAAAGAGAAAAAAATGGCGGTTTTTATTTTAGTAAAATAATTATAGGTTGCTATTTAAAAAATAAAAGTTGATAGTCGTATCTTGTAAACCTGACTATATAAAAAATATCTACATCTGCCATCAAATAGTATATTTAAAATAATAAAACTTTCATATGAACCATTTTTTTCTATTACTCATAATAAAAAAGTTAAAGGGGGGAGCGTCTTCCCAGACTCACCCAGTACATATAACATGATTTTGCATAAATTCATGATATCATTTCCCGTTTAATCAATATCAACTTTGAAATTTTAAATGGAACATACTATATCTTTTTACAAATTTGAAATGTACATTATATTTATTTATGGCCATTTGAATAGTAAAGAACTATTTATTTAGCTCTGTCTCTAGGGATTACGAGACATTGAACGGGCTAGTCCGTGTAAAAATTATAACGGGCTGTTGTCATTGGTACTATTAAACCAGTGACAGTAAAAATGTTCGCTAGGAATGAAATACCCTAATTATTGCGAATTTCAAAAAAAATATTTTTGTTCTATAATCTGTATATCATTAAAGTTTCGTGCAGAAGTATAGAAACAGCCTGTATATAAGTACAATTACATAATACATGATCATTATTTTTGATTCGGTATTTACTTTCAAATAAGAAAATTCAAGAAGAAGTACATTTAAATTGGAAATAAATTTAAGTGGTGATGTTCCTCGGTTAGATAACTAACTCGACTTTTCACGAATATTTGAAATCTCATTTTTATCTCGATAAAAATAAATAAGTTGATGTTGAATTGATTGAATATTTGATGTAAAACCTATAACTCAGGTATAAAAACATTTAATTAATACAATTATAACGGTTTTTCATATTTTGTTCTTTCAATAATAAAGTAGTAATAATGTTTCAAATCATATTTTATATAGCTTTGGAATATTGACAAATGATAAAATGTATTTTCTAACATTTTCTTTTAAAATTACTGCAGGATAAGTTTATCTTTTTAATTGTATTTCCTTTCTCTTTTATTATGCAAAATTCGCAACACCACAAGTCTGCGAAATTACTATGGGTACGATATTTTCTATAGAAACATATGTGTAATAGCCACTCTAGATTATATTTTATTCTTATATTGTAAAAAAGATTTTTTGTCCAACTTTTGATATTTAATCATTTGTTGCTAACTAAAATAAGGTTTGAAACATTATTATGACTATTATTACTAGAGTAAAATACGAAAAAATGTTATAATAAAAGAACCTTAAATTAATTAAAAGTTTTAATAATTGAAATGTGTTTTATATCAAATAAAAACATTCATTCTTTGTTTTCTATTAAAAACAAGTGAAATAAAAGAATGAATGTTTCAAAAATAGTTGAAATTAAATAAAACTTATTATGATTTTTTCAGTCGAACTGATATTCGAACAATAACTGCAAACTGCTGCAGCAATAGTTTTGTTTTCGAATGAACAGATGCCCCCTACAGTTTTCCAAAGTTTCTATTTGTGGGCATGGACTGTGTGTTTTGCAATAAAATGCTGTTCTTTGCCCAACGTACGCTCGTATTTCCCAACTAAATTGAGAAATACGGATTTCTTTACTAAGAGTATTAAAGCCGAAAAAATAAAAAGATTTTGTCTCATTTTATTCTTCGTGGTTTTACTTTTTGTGAAGTTGTACCTAACGTCGCTTAAGTCTTTAGAGTTGTAAAACTTTAGATTGCACTTTATGTTCGTGGTACTATCGTTGAAGACTTATTTCTTAAATTTTATTTATGTTAAATAACTTTAGATAGTGGTGAGCAACTTTGTAAATAAATAAAATAAATGAACAGAATAATTGTTAATAATTCGTATTCTATTGGTTAATTTATTGTGAAATCTTTTCTAATGAACTTGATTATCGCCATTAATATTTATTTTGGTTCATGTGTAAACAGTAAGTATTCATTATATAAGCAGTACGAAAATTACTGAGTACTTATCTATGAAGAGTAAATCGGCAGCAATTTACCGAAGCTCGATAAACCAATCGACAATATAAGATAAGATTTAGGATTAAAATATCATTCACAACCAATTTCACTTTCAATCATATAAAGTTTCAGTATAGGATTTCAATATAAATATTAACGACCAATTACAATTAGAAAAATTTCAAGTTTGCAAACTTCAAACTTGAAATTAGAATTTTATCTTCAGTCAGTGTTTAATTTTTGATTATGTCATATAAAACTAACAATGTAATGTGGGTCTTGGTACTTGTCATTATTTTTAGATAAAGATCAATGTTTTATATTTATGTGCTTTTTTTCATCAATTATTGTGGCAAAGGCGCTATATGTAACCCAGTGCTTCTTTAAGTGGGTGATATCGCTCCGTGGGGAGTGTTTGAATAATTCAAAGGAGTGCTAGGCATGAGCAGTGGGCGACAGAGGGACGTTAGAATGTCGTAGTAAAATATAAAAATATCACGAGTTACTAATTAATAACTATAATTTATTAATTATTGGTATGATCTGATTTAAGCAATTAGTAAAATAAAAAGTTTTATTTTTTATATAATGCATACATACGTACATGCATGCTCTTTTGAGATTAATAATTTCATTCATTTCAGGCTCGAAACCCTGTACTGTAATTGGGATTAAGTACTTGTTGTACAGCGTAATATAAATAAATATTGCTCTGGTTTATTAAATTATAGTAAATGTTGTTGGAATTTATAACATTATTAAAATTATTATTCGGGTTCCAGGAAACCATTAAAATTGTGACATTTTGGTTTATCAAAAAAAAAAAAGTATTAAAAAAATATACTACTTTCATTTGCAAGGTACGACGAGTCGCATCAAAGTTTGGAATTGGCGCTTCGGTTCTTGAAATTGATAAGCAATGAGGTACAGTAATATATGAAATAATTTTTTTATCCTAAATATTCTTTAATTATATTATTGTGAATGGTACATTTTTTGTTGTTGAGAATAATGATGAAATGAAATTTCTTAATTTCAAAGTTTTCGAATTGGTTCTTAATGAAGTTTAAGGGATCTACAAAATTTAAAAAAAATACTCATTGGAATTAGATGATAATTTATTGTTGATAAATATGTTAGATAATAGATTATCAGAATTTCGGTATTATGTGACAATAATAATTTACCCTGGCTTTATGTCACTATTTTTTCGTAAACAAAATGCATAAAAGTATTTTCACAAATAAATTACAACTCGTATTAGTTATAAAGATATTTAAATTGAGACCAGAAAATATTATAATCCCTCAGAACTGTTAAAAATTTTATCAATCTTTCCAATCTATTCTTCAGGATTTGAAGTGATCTATGTCTACAAAATTATGAAATCATAATATATAATTCGATGAATATTTACTCTTTTCAACTATACACTAAACTTTACCTATATTTTTGTTTTGAACGAATATTTATCCTTGGGAGATTGAGATTATTATTAGAAGAGATTTCATTGCATTTTAATGTTATAAGTGTGTTAATTTGAAGCACCATTTATCAATAATTTGTTTTGTTAATACGTCGTAGTTAAATTAAATATAAAATGTTGTTTCATGAAATTGCATTCAAACTGCACAAGTAATGAAAAATCCTTCAAGGCGTGGAGAAAATATGTCGGCTATTCATTAAAGCACTTTGGGAAATTGAATTTGCTATTCGAAAGACGCTGAAATCTGTAGCGCACGTATACAATCATTTGTTTTATCCTCGCGCTTAGACGGTTCTATGTATGTGGATCTCTAGAGGTAGTTCCGGCCAGCGAAGGACTATACGTTCACAGTCTGTATTACAGTGCGAAATGGGTAGTTTACCATGTATTAAATGGTGCGGATAATATAAAGTAGTGCTTTTCGAATGTGGCAGCGTCCCGTGATATTGTACGAGAATAAAGTTGGTGATTACGTTCAAGCTAACTGAACTGACTTCTGCCTTAACAACGTTGGCGTCAAGGAAGAAACTACTAACTACAACGAACGCCAACGAACATAATACATGGAACACGCGTCACAGATTCTCACTCACCTTTAACGGCGTTTAGTTTGTTTCCGACCATTTGTTTTGCAACGAACGCCGCCATTTTGAATTAGCTGTAACAAAGAAAGATAAATTAATACTTGTAATCCTACCTCGTATAATTCAGTCATTCAACGTGTGATTTAGATTGTAAATATCTGTGGATTCACCACCATTATTTGTACAGGACTACTTTGAGTATTCCTGTGTGAGGGCATTAAGGTACAAAAGGTTCGGAAAATAAACAACATATTTTTCACAAATCCCAGGAACAAAAACAATGGCATAGTAAGATATAATATAATTTATGATGACGAAATTCATCACTGTTTTATTTATTATTATTTTCATTTGTTATTCTATACAAATGGAACTTAATCTCGGTTAGAAAGTTTGTGACTAAATATCAGATATTGAGGCAATCACAATAAAATGCAGTTTAATTTCGATTTAAGATTCAACTTATTTTTGATTCGGGTTTTCATTCGGGTTCGATAGTTTTTTTTTGCTTCATTTCGCGAACCGGTTCAATTTGAATTCGGTTAGTAATTATTTAAAAAAATTAAAATTAGATATCAGTACACATAAATTCAGTGATTAATATAAATTTCATGTAGATTTTCTAAAAATGAAATGTAATAAGTCTTTCAAATTAGAGGTTAGCACGTTATGACGTTTAAATAAAAAAATTATTTATAAATATGATACAAAACAATTGTAACCCATGGCGTTAAATAAAAACATACAGACCACAGACTTACTTGATCATCTTCTAAAATTATGACAATGACGTTATTCAAAAAAAGAATTTCAAAAAATAATATATTTAATAACATTAACGTGTTTATATTCTGAAACCGGTAAACTATTGAACAAACCACGGATATTATGAGTCATAACAGGCCTTAGATGTCTTAAAATCCTCGCTCTACGAGCTCGGATTTCAAACTGACATCTGCGGCTGTATGATACTTATAACATTCCTAGGTATGTTAATAGGTATAACTGCACCTTTGTCGTAATTCCAATTTTCGCCTCTATGAAAGCATTCTTATTTAAAAATCTCAATACGGTGACTTATTATTAGATTTGCCATATCTATGGTTACGAATTTGACAGCATTAATTTTAACATAAAACATAGCAAAATATTTTGACTGAACGATTATAATTTCAAAAATCGCTTCATTTACTTATCAAACAAAGCCCTAGTCAGTTACTCATACATAACAAAAAATATTTAAGCAGATTTTAATTCTGAATTTTTAATTATTCTAAAATTAAAATATTGCCAATTGTATATTCTGGATTTTAAACATCCCCAGTAAAAAAGTCCAGTGGTGTTAAATTGGTAGACCTAGTACGCCATTCTATTTCTCCACCGTTTTAAAAATTAAATATTTGAACATTTCAACTGAATATATTATTTACTGGAAACAAATAGTTAATAATAATGTGACACTAATTAATACAAATATTAACTTGACAACTCATGTTTCATTTCATAATAAACGCTCTGATACATTGGTGCCAAATTTGTAACCATAGATATGTTAAATCACATGTTTCACGTTAAAATAAACTTTACGGTAGTTATAATAATTTATCCGACCAAAACATTTACAACCACAGTCAAAACATAACTGTATACTGTGTCGCGTCAATCCGCTTGTTATAAATGCATTTTCACTCTGAAATCAAACATTGTGACATTGCCAGGCAAGACCACATAGATCGCACTGAACCAATTTTAGAACAGGTTCACTGATTTGGTTTACAGAACCGCTTAATATTATTAAAGTTCTTGCTCTTGAATATTAAATATATATGTTCTGGTTTAGATTTATTAAAAATATACCGGTTCATGCCTGTTTCGCTTTTGCCCTGCGTAGGTGTGATAGATGTCATATACCCTAATAAAATTTAATACGACTAATAATTGTATAATTTTCAATATATAAGATGTTTATGTATACCTAAAATTTAGACCCCATTCTATATTACATAACCCAGCATAACAAAAGTATTATAAATTTATATCAATGTTAATATGGGTAGATCAGTGGTATCGAGTCGGCCTGTAGATCTTGAGAACCCTGGTTCGATCCCCACAGTCGACAAACAATTTTCAGCAAATTAAATCTACCCCTGTGGCTCCCCCTCCACTAACATCTTTAGGAATTAAATGTAAAAGTGTATTAAATTATTATCAGAGACAAGTTAATGATAGATGCTCTTTGTTGTTATATATTAAATGGTATGTATATGAAGTTCTGAAGTGAAATATTAATTTTTTAATGGTCAACAAATATTGATATAAAACAAAACACTTATCAAAAAGTAGTGATAATCACACGTTATAAGAATAACTGGATAGTAAAATTAGTTAAATAGAATAATATCTCTGTTATTATTATTATTATTATTGCTTCATATTCCATTAATACTTATTAATAATATTGCACTCTAACACTATTTTTTACATTCCCAATGTGTATCGTACCTTTAACCGTTTGAGATTTGCTTAAAATACATTAAAATTAACCGTTGTATAAAAATAAAAGTTGGCTATAAATATTTTGTCTTTTAGAGTTCAAGGTTTTTGGTTAGTTTAGTGTAACATTTAACACTATATTTATCGAATTTAGTTAAATTAAACCAACTTTCACGCAACTATCAAACAAAGTTGATATTTACGAACACAATTCAGCCCGTGTAATTCAACTTTTTTCTAAACAGCCCAACAAAAAATCATTACTGGACTATCTGCTACTTTGGTAGGGTGTTCTAATTCAATCAAAAGCACGATCACTAAATGCCACCGATAAATAAACAAATTATTAATTTTCTGAAAACGTTTTCTTAGTTACAAAATCATATTTCTAACACCCATCATTTCAAAATTAAATTTGTAATATTTTTTTTAGTTTTTTAATGAACATAATTCAGTTACATGAAAAATGTTGTCTATCTCTCGGCCGCAAAATGTTTTAGTGCGCTCAGAAAATAGTCTGTCTTGATTTTCAGCCTCGGCCATCAAGAAATGGGGCGTGATGATACTTTAATTTTATTTATAATTTAGAAAAAAACTAATAATATACAAGATGTCTTACAATCATATATCTCACCAAACAATACTCATGTTCTCATGTAGTAGCCTGTGTGACAAGCTAATTATTTGTGTTTTGAGGCTCTAGCAGTGTTCATTTGTCTCATCGCTTCTCGCACTATACACCACAGGTTAATTTACTGTCCTTTCATATCGTCAGGGGCTTGATTCTTGAAACCATGCGAACCTAAGTCTTACACGACTGGATTCGTGCGAGCCGTTTCTGTGCGGTGGAATACATCATAAAATATCTCAATTTAACTACGAAATTTAGTTTCGTAGCGCCTTCTACGAACTATCTTTGATTTAAAATATAAAGAGAATAAACTCATTATAATATGCCACGAAAGTAAATTTTTCTTTGTTGCGAATAAAAAACATTTAAGGATCAGTTACACAAAAAGTTCTCTCGACGTCAAATAAGGAAAACACGCAAAAACAGCACAATTTAAACCGAAGCAACATATCCCAATAAAAACTAAACTAATTTTTTTCTTTACCATTAAACACAAAGCATATTCTTTATTCTGTTCAGAAGATCAAATTTCTATTATTCAGTACTACGGATCGCTGAAAACTTTTTCTAGAATATTATACATCTTCAACCATAATTATTATCATGTCATTACTAGGAAATGGCTGTTAAATTATAGGTAACTTGATTAAATTATAAACTAGAAAGCTGTAGAACAAGAAATTTTCGACGTTGTAAACTTATTAATTAAAGTGGTTAATGGTATATTAGCAACAAGATTCTGAATCTAAATCCGCAAAAAAGTTTGATGTAGGGTGAATTTTATAAGTTGATAATTACTAACACTATAATTATTTATGCATCAAGAGCATTATGTAGATGTTAATGCTTAGAATGTGAAAGTATCCAGGCTGAGGGCATTATCATCTAGAAATGTCCGTGATGCATACACGATTTTATTTTTCTCTGAAATATGTAAAATTAGTTTTAATTTAAAATAATTATGATTATATAACTCATAATAAAATCAAACAATCATACTTAATAATTTTTCTTGGTTCTTCGTCGTTATGGTAACAAAGTCGTAATTGCGTTTTTATTCAACAAATGAAAGTCATTTCTAACGTATTTGAATTGTAATTTTGATGATATTTCGTGATGGAACGATTTCTATTCACTTATTATTTGTTGTATAATAATAACGAATACAACACGGGTGTATAAAATTATCAAATCCTTTAAACATATTAGTTTAGAAAACCATTCGTCCTACGAATTTTCCAATATATGTTTCGTGGTAACACAATATATTCTATAATTTTGAACACAATCAATCGTGTTGCGTTGCCAACGAAATTGTTTCTCTATTTTGTTTATTCATTTTAATCGTCAATTTTATTTTGGAGATTAAGGCAGAATTTGACATTTCGAAGGATATTTTAGTGAGAGCGAAGAAGACAACATTAAGGTATATTTCTCGTTTTAATCATTTGTTGCTATTTAAAAAAGTCAAAAGATTACATTTTAAATAAATCGAAAGTTCTGACATATCACGTTAGAAAAAACTAGAACCCACTGCAGCTGCTCGTCGCAATTCATCTCTAGATTATATCTGCGCTTTTACTTGCAGCAACATTATCTACCAACCCATCTGTGCAAGGAAAAACTCACCTCTAAAACTCTCCTAAATATTCCTTTGAAATGAAAACTCTGTCATGCACTTACAAAACCACTAACTATCTCACCACTCCGTAACACATCAAACGACTAACTGAAACTAACGTATGGAATCCGACGATACGGTGAAACAATACTAAATCATTATATAAATACTTAGATTCGTTAAAATACAAAGGGGTGATATAAGTAATGACGAAGCTAATTAGCAAAATTAATTAGATAAAATGAAGGTATAACAATAGTTCCCTTGAAACCAAACCATCAAAAGATCTTAATGTAATTAATGTTATTTAGGATGTTTTAGGAACTTATAATAAATCAAACTTTTATAAGTTCATTCAGTGCAAATATATGGATAGCCGTACATAGGACTTTAATATGTAAAATCATATTTTTATTATTTCCTGCTTCCCTTACTATTTTTGAGAAAAGCTTCAAATAAATGTCGTAGAGCATAAAATTCCACAATAAAATCAATAAAGAGAATTAATTTTGCATGGTTTATAAGGCCAGAAATTTCAAATGTCAAAAATTAGCTTAAAATAGGGTTCAGAAGAAATTTATGCTAGGCAGGACCAAAATAAAACATGTAAATTTTAATGGTCTCAAACAATGGTAATAGTAAGCACTGATTATAAATTAATATTTAATTTTCATATATATTTTTAACAGTCATAATAAAATTAATATGCATCATAATTCTTAACTAAAGTGCAACCAAAATTATATAGTAAAATTATTATTATTTAACGAGCAGTTTCATAAAATCGTCGACGTTTAATGGCAGAAATTTGCACTAAACTCATTAAAATACTAAATGTGAATAGCATTTTTTTATATTTACCGAAACTGGTTGCAAATCACACCTTTTTTTTTATTTCAACAGTTTAATTAAATATAATATTAATAAACCATTGTCACATTATCAGGCGTGTTTCTTTGAACCATGATTCGTAATGAAAATCAAAGTTTCATGTTTCCCTGTTCGTAATTCGTTATCCTTACTCTTACATTTTGTGATCATGAAACGACAATCCCCTTTTTCTTCTGAATCATACTTTTTCCATGATTCTTGTTTACTGATTCGAATCAAAGATTTTACACATGGCTTCTACAAATAAATATAAGTGCTAAATATCGCAGTTTTTGGAAGAACATATGCGGACGTACCACATACAAATACGTCTCTTGTCTCCGACATAAAAGTAAAATATCTTATATTAATATTACTGACGTTCTAAATATATTTTTAGCATTAGTTAATAATGTGAGAAAGTATAATGTACAAATATATATATTTATATTTTGATGTGTTATATATTCTAAATCTATGTCAATGTACATAACATAAATTCAAATATCTCAGATTAATTCTAATAAAACTGTTCGCAAATAAACAATTATTTTAACAAGTGATTAATTTGATTTAACCCATTGCAATCCTATGGCGCCAGCGTCGCATATACTGTATGAAATAAAAATAAATGTTAAATAATCAACAAATATTTGTTATTATAAAGTAATGATACGAGGGGTTTTCGTTTAAGTTAGTAATGTTTCACTGAGTAAATTAGTTTCACTGAAGATTTGATGAAACTTTCTACATATCTGGGTGTGAGTAAAAAAATAATTTCAGCATAACAAAAATTAATGAAAAATAATACATGACGGGTTCAATTAAAAAGTACACGAAAAACCCGTTAGCGCTCTGCGAGTTTCATCTGCTTTGTCTTCTGACATTGAATTAATGATAAAATATTCATCGGATTGATCACGAATAACACGACTTTTAAATACTTAAAACAACAAATAGCATATGTTTCTACTATATTAAACACAAAATGTATTGTGTTGTTGATCTCGTTTTGCCACTACTGCACTATTGTTTTCATAAAATTAGCATTGTAATGTAATGTAACTCAATTAGCAATTTTTTTACACAGGCAAACATTGTAGCGTTGCATATTTTTTCAGTGAAAATTATCACCGGAGAACCTGTTTATATGCATATTTATTCGTAAATTTGTTAATTAATGCTGTAAATGCAATATTTTGTTTGAATAATTCTGTGTACAAGCTATTGAGTGTAACATTTTGATTTGATTTGTTTTTTGTTTAGATTATGTTCTTTTTTTTAATATATATAAATATTGACAAAATATAACAAGCTTTATAAACGTCTGTTTAGTTACGAGTATGAAAAAACGAGTATCTAAAGAGTTTATAAAACAAGTTACATACTATACTTTTTTCCATGACCACAAATCAGACAAAATATGTAAAGTTTTGTTTATTTGAAAGGAAAGGTTACTTAACTCACAATGACAGATTCAAGAAGCGAACTTCAGCTCGTGCATTGTATGTTAGTTGTTTACTTCACGCCGTGACCAAACGTTCGAAGCTACAGTTTACCAACACGTAATTTAGATGTTATTTAACCCCTTGAAAACTAGTATATTAAATGATATTTTCCGTTGATCGTTCTTTAATGAGTTTCATTAGTACATGATTGTTATTAATGATCGTTTTCTTATATACGTACAACATAATTTATATAGCAAATATTGTTTAGCGCTAAGTTGTAGCAAAACACTAAATAGAATGAAACGAAATGATTTTGACACTTCTAGCTAAATAATATTCACGTAGCATTCTTTTAAATTGAATATAAAAATACAAACGTTATTCTAAAATAAAAAAAACCGCTGATGTTTCTTAATTTTACATGAACAGAACGCATCTACTAAAAATATGACAGATACGTTATTAACCTAAAATAATTGTCTGCGACCTTAGATGGACTTCGATATCCCCATCGATAATGATATTCGATTCAAAGAACGCGAAACATGTGCTTACATTAATCAATATTTTCAGGTTTGCTAGTATAGGCAGTTCACGCATCTGCCAGTCTTAAGATATTGTGGTTATAACCTAACAAATTTACTATGGAATGAAATAAGATTTTCTCCAAATTAAAAAGGTACGAGCAACGGGAAAATATTGTAACTAATCTCGATAATTAACGCACTCGTTATGCTCTCGTGATAAAATGTCTCGATTATTAATTATCATTATCACACTTGATAGTTAAATAAGTATTTAATAACGGGAGTAGAAATAATAATCTCGCGCGTTCGTGAAAACTTACTTTCGTACAAGTATCGTGAATAACTATTATATCTTTTAGAAAAATTAACATTGTAATTATAAAATATCAAAACAATCCTTTGGCACTCAAAATATTCGCTAGGAATGAAACACCCTACTTTTTGCGAATTTCAAAAAAAATCTTTTTGTTCTATAATCAGTATATCAAATTACATATGTCATTAAAGTTTCGTGCAGAGGTATAGAAACACTCTGTATAAAATTTATGAATGAAAGTGCATCTCACAAAAATTTAAAAAATCGGCGCCTCTGATACTTAAGTTACTAGACAGAACGTTTGAATTATGTACTTATTAAAATTACACTTAATAACTTCTACTTTGCAGTATAATTCACTAATGATTACAAAGCATCTCAAGACGATAATTTAGTTTTGCAGTAGACAGAATTCCATTAACTTGCTAGAGTTTCGTATTTTCCTATGTACATGCGAGATGTAACCAATTCTGGAGACATACAATAACAGTTCTTTGTTGTCGTCGTACAGAGGTCCTGAATACAAATGTCACGAAAACAGCCGCCATTATCAAAAATACTGTAATCTCATTCGGATATCCCAATCACATGAAATCAACCCGGACATGGTGCGTGGCCGGAAAATTGCGATCGTGGGATGATTTCCAAACTGTTTGATGCCATGCTTGACATGACGTGTGATTTGACGAGATTTGCACTGGAAAATGGTATGTCAAGTTGGAATGATTCATTGCAAGGGTTGTTTAGATAAATGATTTTGTTTTTTAAAAATGATTTTACATTTTCCCACGTAACAATACCTACTTTATAGATAAGATTTTAAATATTTGTTTTACTTAAAAATCCGCCTATATTTTCATTAGGATTAAAAATCTAAGTAAAATTTTAATAAACATATTAGAACAAAACAAATAATATTTTGAAATTAATAGCGAATTAAGATTCAGGATAATTTTTTTATTACTTATCTCAATTTAAAACTGGTCAGGTTTGCTTTGTAGATACCTACTATTGAATATATGATATACAATATACCACATAAAAAACAAATAAATCCGGTGTTATGTGTCGTCACTTCATGAATAATTTAATCAAAAACTCTAAATACAAACATTTCTTATTGCTAAGATTTTGATTCTACCAAGAAGGTTATTAATGGAGTTAACACTCAATGTTTAAATAATCGTATCGTCATGATATCGCATTTATTAATTGCTGCCCAATCCGTTAGAGAAGCCAGAGATCGTAATGCACAGTTTTCATATTTAAATTTTATTATTTATTTTAATATCCAAGTAGTAAGGAAAGTTGCAATACTTCAATTATATATTATACCTATATATAGATAAAATACAATTTAAATATATCTTTAACAAACATAAATTAATTTATATATATATATATATATATATATATATATATATATATATATATATATATATATATATATATATATATATAATCTTCAAATAAAACTAAGGTTCGTGTTGTTTTGCAAAGGTGATTAGAAATCTTCAAGTAAAATATCAGAAAATCTTGAAACAAAAAAATCATAATTCATGTTCACTGGAATCCAATTACAGAAAGATGTCTGAAATAATTTTTATTTAAATATAAATAATAAAGCTATATTAGAATACTATTTAATTGCGCAACTTGCTCTTTAACGATTTTTTGTCACAACATATATAAAATCCAAAACAGCGTGGGGATGGCTGTCTTGTCCAGTCTGGTACTAATGCATTTGCATCAAATGTAATAGAGACTGTAATCTCGATAAACGCCCTCGCGATACTGTGGATCGCACATGTTAGTCGGGTCAAGTTTAGGGTTGTGTCTACATATTGTAAAATAATCTTTTTCAAGTCCTTCTGGTGAACTATGTTTAGTAATAAATACTCGTAAATGTCGTTTCTATAGTATCTTTTACAGTATACATGAATGGTATTCCAGATCTAGTCAGTCCGTTCAATGTTTCAATCGAAATTAATAATCTGCTACAAATCTCACATTATATTAAAATAATAATAATAAATTGTTCCTGTTCCTGAAAAAAGAGTATATACACCTCGGAAGAGAATTATATTTTTTCCTCGGTGCCTTGTAGTACTCGGGCTCCGTCCTAATGTTACAAATTGCACCTCATGAAAAATCATGCATTCATGTCCCAAGAAATATAATATACTATTATTTGATCATTATAAAACGCTTGAAACAGAAGTTAAAATCATTTTTTGAAAAAGCGGAAATGTTACTTTAATTCTGTTGCAATTGGATACAATCGAGAAAGTAAAATAAACGTATAGCAAACTATCTGTCAGTCATATAAAAAATAATTAAAATGCGCGTCTTTTTGGTTAGCTTATATATCTTGTTTTGAATTTTCATGAATAAAATGTTGACAAGCACAGCGTACATCTCGGCGCCGTATAGTCCAAGACTCAATATCATTGTCTCGTACTCTGACGCCGTGACATCACAGCATGTTTCATGAGACAATTTGGTCGTAGTTTACCCGGGCGTTGTACACGCGTCACGGCCTTATTACACGCTATATGAAAGCGAGACCGGGAGCGAGCTTAATGGTCGAACATTTGCCATGCGATGCGGCGAGCCGTAATGAACCCGGAAAAATATACGCACGCGGAGTCATGGCTGGCTGCGATCCGACATCTAGTAATCGAATTACTCGGAGTGCCGGTGATAGTTACCGGTCACTTTGGTAAACGTTGTTAATTACATGAACATTGCTGCACAGAACCTGGAACTGAGCTTTGCTGTATTCTTGACAGTCGGCCTGGACAGAATGGAAGAATTATTGTTTGCTGTTGTTTAGCGGAAATCATGAACTCCGGAAGAGTGTAGGGAATTTATGGATTACACAGTTTTTTTTCAAATTGGTCCTCCAATAACGTAACAATGCTAGACACATCATTTCGTATTTGTTGTGATAACCTCACTAATGGTAATTAGCATCGTTGAAAGTTAAATTTAAAATTAGGTTTAAATAAATAGAAGCAAAATGAAGTTACATGTTATGTGAAATAATTGACATTTTTGTCAAACAGTCGTGGCCATTAGAGTTATGCGACAAACGGAGTGCTCCATGCTTGTATTAATGGTTGCAAATAATTTGATATTCCTTGTATTGTTCAATACTCTCACAGGCGTTATTTGTAACTAACCAAATAGTAAATAAAATACTGCGACTAAATAAATATTATTATAATTTTTATTCTGCAAATTTACAAATGTACAAAAACAAAATTACACAGATATGGGTCACCCCTTCCTCTGTCCTCCCCATCGCAAGTGTCAACATCAATATAATTTATAGGTAAACAGAATAGATGCGTGTGTTGGCTCTCAAAAAAAAATTATATCGCTCATTTAAGTAGTCTTATAAAATAGATATTGTTTGCTAATTTAACCGACTTCGCAGCTCCTATATTTCTTGAAATTTAAATACATATTTTGGGTGTTTAAAGTAGGCAAATTAAAAAAAATATTAGTTAAAAATGACGAAAATTACATAAAGTTCTTTTCTTATGATGAAAATGTCTATTTTATTTTTTATAATAATCTTTTTCGTATTTTCATAATTTACACGCAGTCATTGTCTAGTGTAGAAAGATCAAGACTTGCATCACAAGCAAGAGGATGTGTATTAAAATCTTGTTAATTTCCAAAAAGTAATATTGTGTCTGATTTTGACAATAAACTCTTGGTTTTCAGAATTAATTAGAATTAAGTTCCTGTTGTACAAAGTAACAAATAAATAAATAAGTAATGCATGTAATTTACTAAAGAATTTATGCAAAATGTATTTTCAGAAAATAATTAAATTTAATTTTGTTATAGTTATGAATCTACAGCATGTAATTTACTTAAGTTAATTACTATTATAAAATTTAAGTTTTAAGTAGTTTGCGATCCACATATCCATGAAGTTTGAACTTTGACAAACTTTGTAAGTTTAATTAAGAAACAACAAGGAGGAGAAACTATTTTTATTCTAAAGATATTCTGTCAGTTGACCTATAACTTACAAAATAAATCGTTAAATTTCTTTCTTTCAGCATAGCAGCACACACGTATCACGTAAGTATCATGTAAAGTTTCTTCTTTACCAGTGTTTTGTTATCACGCGCTATCAATGGCTGCCGCTCACCTGCCACCCTGCTAGCGGTTCTCTGCCTCTCTGACATGCTGATCGCGCACTCCTTGGGGATTGACGCGATAGACAGCAGCGTCCCGCTCGTGTCTTTGTAACGAAGCTTTTGTAGCTTGAAACTTTAGCTGAGTTGTATCGCTACGTGAGCTACTCTGCGATTCAAAGACACCATCCTCTCTATTCTAACATTGCGTCGCAACTTATTTCAAGATAACTTCTTTTTTGTTTAGTAGAAAATTTTATTTTAAAACTAGAACTTAATTAATGTACAAAGAAATTATTTGAAAATTCAACATTATGAAGATTTTAGTTATTGTCTTTTGATTATGAATAAACATCTTTTTAAATTTCATTATTTTAACATCTTTTAGAACATAGTTTAAATTAAATGGCTGGTAGCACAAGCTCTGTTTTTGCCTATTTTAAGAGCAGTGTTTTTGGGTGTTTTAGCTATCTCCAACATGTTATAAACGTTCTCTTAAAACACCCAAAAACAGAGCTTGTGCTACCAGCCAATATGTTTTTGTTTTATAAGTTCAGGATTTTGAACAAATGAGATAGTAATAGCAAAACTAAATAAAGATATTACGTCTACTTAAGTTAGAATGGCAGAGCAACTTAAATATAAAAATTTAGTAATTTTTTTTTTGTCGTCTATGTCCATTAATTAAGATGCAGTAACCAGATAGCTCCGTATTCCATGGCGTAATATCACGTTGGCTTTGGTCAGAAATTTTAATTCTTCCACTTGATTAAAAACTGTAAATAACTTGGAAACTTGAACATTCCAGGGAACTTTAAAAAACATGCAGCTGTAAGTAATGAGACAAATTTAAAAAGAAAAAGTCGTGGACATCTTCATTTCAACTTTTAACAAGCAAAAAGTAAAAGAAAATTGCTTTCCAGCTCATTCTTCCTTTTATTCTTGCTTCCCAGATCTCATATTCATTGCAATAAAGTACATAATAATAAGTTTACACACAATATATATGTGTTTATTATTATGTACTTAAGGAACTAATTTAAGAATATCTCAATTTTTTAAATAAACGCTTATAATATCAGTTTTTGTGCGATTTAATAACATTTAATAAAGGTATTTGTAAATTAGTACTTTAACCATTATCAGAGCATGGAATACTACGTTTGATACTGTAGGATGTAGTTAACGTCAACATCACATTGTTTTATGCTATGTAAACATATCTTTATTTTGAAATAAAATTATTTTCAATCAGAATGAAAATCAAATACGTCCTGATATAACTACCATGGAATCTCTTACCGAGCAGACTTATAGCTTTATGCATATTTTATGAATTTTACATCTTTATACAATATACGATTCTTGTTTATTTATTTTGTGAGAAAAACACTTTTTTCCTTTTTATTGTTATTGACATTTTTCGCGTCTTATTTATTTACTTACGTTACTCTGTAAAACAGAAACTTAATCCCAATGACGATACAGAGTAGTTTATTTTGACCTTGAGTGGGATTCGAATTCGCTAATCATATCACCGTACTATCGAACAGACTTTAATTAGGTATTATAAAAAGTAGTAAATATATATATAATATATATAAAATAATAAGCATTATGGACATGCATGAAAATCGCTTCGAGTAATCCTGGAGAATATAACGTCCTAGGCGGTAAACTGCACTTACTACTCTGAATAGTTACATAACTATTACTTAAATTAGTATAAAAGTTTAAGAAAGATGTATGAGATTAATACGTGTAAAATCAAGTATAAGATTACATCTCTTAGAACTAACTTGAAAATATTATTTCAAGGACATAGCATGTTTTTATAGTTTATTAATAATCTGATTAATAAAGAGGATCAAATTTATTTTTATTCCAAAATAAACTAAATGATATTAAAACTATTTACAAAACTCAATAAGATTGATGACAAATTTAGAGTAAGTGTATTTATCAAAACACGCAGTAGATGGTAAATCATGTCATATATGATTTGTTTTTGATGACATACTAACAAGTTGAAATCGAAAACATTCGATCTCTCAAATGATGGTTCTTAGACTGGCAACAAAATAAATTAAAATAGGTTGATCGGTGAGGGCAAATGTAATTATTCTATTGATTTATTTTGATATATAGATTTTCGTTAATAATTAGTTACAATAACGATAAGATATCAAAAGGACAGTGAGGACGTTAAATTCAAATGAACGTGGTAATAACAAGACTGGTAAGTATAAAAATAATGAGTCGGTATCATAAGAAACTATTAACGAGAATATAATTTTTATAGAACTAGTGTTAAAACTGTAATTTTATTGCACGAATGAAAAGTTGCAGCACGAGTCGTAAGCGAGTATTACAAAGTCACGTGTAAAATATAGACACATAATACGAGTTATATACACTGTTTTTTTTTATGATCGAGTTTTAACTAATTATGGAATTTTTTCTTATTTTATTGTTCAATATCAAAATAGTAGTTTATGTAACAAGTACATAATTTAGGTCTTTATTGGACGAGCCGAATTTGATGGCAGAGCGAGCGTAGCGAGCGAGGCTAATAAATAAGGCGAGTCTATAAAGTCCGATTATGTACGAGTTGCATACAACGTTTTATGTTCGACTGTATGAAGAATATTTTCTTTTAAAATATGATTATGTCAATACCTATATTTAAAACATTTAATTGTATCTCAAA
This sequence comes from Pterostichus niger, assembly GCA_947425015.1. Lineage (NCBI taxonomy): Eukaryota > Metazoa > Arthropoda > Insecta > Coleoptera > Carabidae > Pterostichus > Pterostichus niger. The sequence goes on along the minus strand of OX380335.1, from coordinate 8,008,874 downwards.
GTGTGCTTCGTTGTTATGCATTTGTTGCTTTATTTATCAAATTGTCAAAGTGAAAAAAGTGTTGAGATGGATGAAGACATTGAAGACGTTCCAAAAGAAATAAAAGATCTTGCATGTAATGCAAGAGAATATCTAACAATTGTATGAAGACACATATAATACATACAGAAAATGGTGTTTAAATATTTCTTTTGAATTTTGTTTTAATGTGACATTGACAGCAGTCCAATTTTGCATTTTTATCGTACTAGTCCAATAAAGTACCCGATTATGGATAGTAAACAGTGTCGTAAAATAAGGTAATATGATGCAGTCGAACATAAACGTATTTTTCCGGTTACGTAGTTAACACTTAAATGCATCGAATTGCTTTTTTGTAACATATCGATTGTAAATTTGTTTCATTGCAAGTATTTCATTACTTTGCCATTTAGTAATATGCACAAAAAGTCTAACTGCACACAATGCAAAAATAAAACCAGTTTTACACTCAAAATGAGTACATCATGTTTAATTTAATATGAAGTATATTAATGTAATGTAAGATATTAAATACAATAGTTTTATTTAATACAAAAGAAACTTTAGTACAAGTAATAAAAACTGTAATGAACTCATTGTTTCGTGTATTATTATATTTGTAAATATATTATTCCGGAACACTATACAAGAACAATAACATAAATGAAATAGACGCTGTGGAGTGAATGAAGTTAGTGTTATTTTTAGTCGTATCCGCGGTACATGGACACCATTAAATATTTTCTCGTGTCGTCTCATTGCAAGCCGACAATTTTCGAGCAAGCGTGCGAGCTACGAGCGTGCACAGTGATATCGTTGCCGCAAAGCACGTATCCGCGCCGTAGTTACCGAGAGAGAATGCGTGTTTTTATTATATATCGCCGTCTTTTATTATTGCTGAAAGCTCAGTTCTCGTTCAAGCGTTACCATGCACGGAGAGTCGTCGGTTTATGTTTGGGGGCAAACGGTTTACTACGTTTCACACTTACGAAAATATGATTATGACTTCAAATATGGGTTAAAACCGGATTGGGATTATATACGAAAAATAAATGTCAGATTATACAACTATGCTTTTATTCCACTTTTATTGTACTTTGAAAATTTATTATCTTAAACATCTTTTTCTACGATTTCAGGACAACATTGCTATTATTTGAATTATAGATTTTGAGATAGATCAGTGGCCTGGGAGTTTGATTTCCCCCCCTCCCCCTCCCACACAACTAATGTGATGTGATGACATTACATGCGAAGAAATATATCACTTACCGAAATCTGCTTTGGTATAATGCCACACCCAGTAATGGGTAAAATGTGTGTATATATATATATATATATATCTATATATAATTTAAAAATTCATTCTACAGGAATCGTAGTTAATTATTTTGCTCTAGTGTTTGCATTTAATTTGTCGAGAACAGTGCTTTCAAAGTAACGCTATCGCCCTCAAAGAGGCGTGGGCGCTAGGAGTCCCGGTGTGCGACAGGGGAGCGTTAGGCATGATAAGGGGGGCGTTAATCATAATAGTGGACGCCAAGGGGTATTACAATAAATATCACAATACTATTTAACATTTTTATTAATATTAATAATATTATGATTTACTAATTACTAACTATAATTATTATTATAACTATAACTATTATGACTTAATCTATGCAATAAGTAGTATAAATATTTTTTTAAAATATAATTTATACAGGGCCAGAAATGTACTGAAAAAATTGTTCCGGTTCATGATACTCTTGTAAATATTGTTCTGATTCATTCAATTATGATAAATATTGTAATATTAATAAAATTCTTTTTTGATTTTCTGAAAACAATTAGAATTTTTCCATTGCTGTTGAAATTTTGTATTTCGAACTCTATAAACTAAATAAAAAAATCTTCACTTTCATACATACTTGGAACAGAGGGAATTATTATTATTACATTTAAGGACAGTGATCCAAATAAGATTGAGAAGAACTGCTCTAGAGGTATTTATTTATTTAAAATGTTCGAAGTTCGTAAATAAATTCACCGCTACAATGGCGGATCTAAAATTATTGGCAAGTTATTTGAGGTTTTTGAGCAGTGGTCTCGAAAGTCGTAACATGAGTAGATAAATGTGGGTGCGCGAAGTATATTTAATCATTTTCTTTCTTTTCTCCCCTGAAAAATATTTACATTTTTATAAAAAAAACAAGAAATACTTAAATAAATTTTGTTTTTTGAATTAGAATTGTCGTTCTGGGTAACTGTTTTTAATAAAATGTTCTTCTATCTTCAACATTTATACGTATACGCACTATAAAAATCATTGGCTGGTAGTAAAAGCTCTGTTTTACTTGTTTTATGAGCAGTGTATTTGGGTGTTTTAGCTATCTCTAACATATTAAAACCGTGCTCTTAGAAAACCCAAAAACAGAGCTTGTGCTACTAGCCAATATTTCTGTAAATGTTTGTAGATTTAATGACATTTTATAATAATTTATGTAATATTCTGTAATTTGAATATTATGGGTGTTTGTGCTATTTTCATTTTAATAGAAACCAGGTAATTAATTAAACATATAAATACGATTTTCACCAATTTCTGGTTCTAACACTCAATATTGCAAATTTTTGTAGAAGATATCCATTACTGACATTAATTATTCAGCACATTCACGCGGACGACAAAGTAAAGCTGGATTCACGCAGCAATTCTCATTTAAATTTAATTTAATTGATAAATATATGTAACCCAATGTAGCCCTACAAGTACGATTCTAATTTAAGTTTTTATTTATCTTGCGTATTAATTTAATTTATAAGGTAACCAACTTTTATCTTTCAAATGTAAATGAGAAATGCACTGTGTATGTGCAGAGTAAACATCACAAGTTTCAAAAGTTTGTTTACTGTCAAAGAATAAATACACATAAAATGCACTTTGACGATTGCAAGTTAATTGAATAAGGCCTCAATAGTATACGATAAAATTCTACATGGTACAATTCACAATATTTCAATTTGCGTTCAAATTATTTGCGATTCGAACTCGGAATCTCCCAATTTGAATTCCGCTATCCACACCACCGTACTGACGGATATGCAATAAGTGTTCGTGTTTGTTTAATTGTTTTATTTATAAATAAATGTTTGACAGAAGGCCTTTAAACTTGGAAGCATTAAAAACAAGAAAGAGGGCACGCCAATGGTGAATACACATCAATGTGTACCCGATTCAGAGTAGGGCGAGGTTTTTATTTAGGAACACAGAACACGGCACGTGTTGTCCGTTTTATATGTGTGAGAGTGAGGATCAAATGTGTGTGTGTGTATGTATGACTGGCAGTGTCGCTTGCTTTGTCAGGACTTTTCCTGCTGCCGGTGCCGATGTTAGTTGCTGACTCTCGAACTGATATAAAACTTGTGACTTGTCGCGCACTTCCCTGTAATTTCTGATTGTTGTAAGTTTCTTCCAACTTTCAGAATGCCGGCGGCGACATGTAAAGGACATTTATTAGTAAACTTTATTTCATTTCAGGGTCTTTGACATGATGCATTTTAATATACAAAATAATATACATACTTAGGTACTAAATTTTTATCATAAAAATGATAGTTTTTTTGTACATTATTCTGCAAAATGCTTCATAGTTTTGTATAAAATTCTGTATATGCATCTGCGCACAGAGGCCCGTTTGTATAAAGTGATGTTAACTATAAAGTTAGCTAATAGCATGTTAAAAGTTAACAATGGCAAAGATGACTGACACCATATTTTATGTATTTTCTGATTTTTATGTTAAAATTAATTAATATCAACAACAAAAATACTTATTGTTAAACAATAATAATAAAACAATATTTGTAACAAATAATTTTAAGTTTACTATACAAATTATAATATTTTGGTATTTCTTACATGCATCTTTTTATTCCAATTTAACTTTTTCGTGTATAAAAATATCTGATATAATGATTTCAAATAGATGAAATAGAAATTTTATAATCACGAATGTGAACGAGGAAACTTTTTTTGAATTTATCCTAAGTTAAATCTGATGAATACACGTTGAATAGTAAATATTCGTGTTCTATCACTTACTTGATAATAAGGTGAATTTTAATGTAGTATTATCTGGGGTTAAATAGAAGAATTAATTTCGAGAGAAACTGATATAATCAAATCCTCTAAACTCATTCCCGATCAAATTAAAACTAGGTTTTAGCAAATAAATGCATGTAGTAATTAGCAAATCATAATTTTGTATTTATATTATATTGTTCAGAATAAAATTATGAATATTTTTTATTCATAAATCAACTACTCCATCAGCAAATATTTATCTGTATAAAAACTAAAAATCTAAAATTAATGGCAGCGTGCGCCTCTAGATCTGCTTGTACATGCCAACTGTGCATTTATCACTCGCGTAATGACAGTGGACCGAACCGAAACGACGCAGTCATAAGCTCATCAGGACCAGTCATCTAGTGGTGGTAGTGCGGTGGGGTCGGTGGCAGGAGCAGCAGGAAATATCGACCGCAATTATAACGTTTCATGCTCGCGGGAACTTTTATCAGAGAGCGTGCTCCGCGATCCGCACGTTCCAAACTTCAACCCCTTGCATGCTAAAGGATAAGAGGTAAATAATCTCTTTTAGTTTCCTAATTTAAATAAAAATAAATATCAATCATGCATTTAACTAATTTCTGAGCTTGATTACACTGTTAATTACCGATCTTATTAGTTAGATGATATATTACACCCCAAATGCCAGACATCCACAATTGAAATCAATAATTTCAAGATAATTACATTTTCAATTATTAGCACTAATTCTATTCATTTTATAATTAACCTCTTTTAATTTTTTAGTGGGGTACTACGTATTAATTATAGGCAGTGCTTCAAATCGAACCGAAACCAAATCTAATTATAGGTAACAATGATTACAATATATTTTGAGTTATAAAAAATCTCTTCATATAAACTTTTAAAATAATTTTTGACAGTTTTGTTGGTTTGACATTCGCTTGAAACTGTTGATAACTTTTGTGTATCCATGAATACGATGTACTTTTCACGCACTGGTGCGTAAAAGTTACTTTTCCTATTACCATCTCAGTAAGTACATCATTATATCATTGGATCTAATGATTCATTGAACGCTCATGAACCGTAAAGATAATTTGACTTTATTGTTATTATAGCAATACACTAATCATCTCAAATAATAATAATTTGATATTTTTATGGTAACAATATTAATCAACAAACTTGACAGCTATATATATATATATATATCAAAATATATGACATTTAAAAGTCTTGGTGTATAAATAAGTATTTATGAACGGTTTTGTGAAATGTGACTGTTTTCGAACTGTAGATAGTATGTACATTATGTGTTATCGTCTGAAAATAATTTTATTTATTTAGCGAGAGTTGAACATGTTTAGACTTAAGTTGGTATTGATCCATGATATATAATAATCTTATTATTTAATGCACTAAACTGTTTCACTTATATGTACTAGTAATCGGAGTCGAATCCGGAGATCCCGAGTTCAAATCATAGTCAAGCTAAAAAATATATGAACTACTACACTGCGGCACGGTGAGTCCGGACCCTATATTGTAAAGAGTACCATAAATAAATATGAATTCTACATATTTAAACTAATCTGTTGAATATACCTATATATATATATATATATATATATATATATATATTTCATGTTTATGTAAAAATCTTATTGAAATGGATCTGTAGACATAAAAATTAAGTTTATAGGCATTGAGTGGGAAAAACGGTTCAGTATTCTTGACTAACGAAAGCAATTTAGAAATTGACGTGAGATAAATAGAACAGGACTACGGTTTTATGTTCAAGACAAGGAAATAAAGGAAGAAAATAGAATGATTATTGCGAAAATATTTGGTAGGTATTGGAATTCGATCTCATTTTAGACATGAAAAATCATTAGAACAAAACGAATTAATACATTAATTTAATTAGGCTTTAACAGCAACAAAAGGAACACTTAACAGTAAATTAGTATTTAATAGCATTTATTTTATTGATAACCAAGGAGATTTAATTACAGGAAAAATTTAACACTTAGTGGAAAACTATCAAAATAGCATTTATTTGATGGGTTCAAACAAATTCTTGATTCTATTGGTTTACACATATAAACGCTAAATTCACGTTATATCCGGTTTCTATAAAAAATTAAGCATTTTAATTGTTTGAAAACAGGATGAGGGAATAGTCAATTTAATATCAGGATTCAAGCATCGCGGTACTTTTGAAATCTAAAGACTTACTGCCAACAATTGAAAAGTTTGTTTAATATATAATAAACCATAAAAATCAAATATAGCACGAAAATAAATGATTTGTGTGTAATGTAGCGAATTCAATTCGAGGAGTTTTCCATCAGATAATAATTTATTAATGGTTCGTTTATCTGACCGAATTAGGTCAAATGTAAAATAATAAATTAAATTTGAATTGAAGATGAATATCTCTAGTAAAATTTTTTAAAGTTTGTTTTATAATAATAATATGTCTTTAACAGTCGTTAAACCGATTACAGGATAAAATAGAAAATAAATTGCAAAGCAGAGGAAAAAGTTAATAATACCATTGTAACTTCATTTTCAAGCTAAAGGAGGTATAATTTTTCTCATAGCTAAACATGAAAGATTCTAAAAATACGACGATAAACTGATTCATTTTCGTTATAAATTCTACAAATTTATTTATGTGGATTATAAAAAAAAATGTTATAGTTTTAACAAATTTATAGAACTTTGTTGTCTTAGTTATGAAATACAGAGTTATCATATGTCAGCGCTCAGTCAAATTTTAAATTTTCCATTTCGTTTTTCAACTAATTTAAGAAATTAAAATGTTCTATTATTTACAAATATGAAATACAATTAATTACTCAATAAGCGTTAGAGCGTAGACAACTGTTTGTGTGACGTAAGACACCCATGCAGTATTAAGATGGAGTCTACCGGCCGGCAAATGTGTATACCGTTAAAATAACGCAACATCCGAAATTTAATCACAGGCTTTATATCGTAATTGGGATTATATTCCAGTTGTAAAGAGTAACAATTTAAAATAAATGAACTTAAAATAATAGAAAAAATAAACACAATTTTCTACTTCGAAACTAATCAATAGGATATTGAAAATATAAGAGCAAAATTTATTAAAAATTAGATTTTTCTTGTGAATTCAAAAACACCACCGAAAATGTCCACTAATATGTCAATTTTTGCCTAATTTAACAAAGTCTTTTTAAAAACGCAATAACTAAAACATTGTACCTATATTATGGATAAATTTTATTGTAGTATTTAATTTCATTATGATTGAATTTATTTCAATAATAATAATAATAAAAATGGGGCAGGTAGCTCAGTTTATCTTGAGACCCCTGGTTCGACCCCCACAGTCGGCAAACAATTTTCTCCATGATTCGTGATTTGACTGCTGGTAATCTCACTTCACTACGGCAGACTATCACACTCAGTAATGAGTATAAGGTGTGATGATATATTTATTTTTTTTATTTATATTTCAATAAAAGACATTTGTTTGAGTACTAGCCATATAGCGATTGCTCAGCCTATAACGAATATAAATGTACATATACTTTATCATCACAAACTGTAAATGAAATAACTTGCTAGCTGCAGCGTTACATTTTTTTTATCTCAATCGCGATTGGGATTCCAATCAACTACAAAGTTAAACATTGTTAATTCTGAAACAGCGATAAAATGCACAATCAGTGATGAACGTGCTTCAAATGAACGATTACGTAAAAATAAAAATAAAGCACCTAAAACTAACTAATAATTAATGAGAAAAGCAAATTTATCTTTTATAAAACGTTTCAGTAACTAATTGTGCATGAAATGAGCAGCAAATACGACAAACGAAACCATACGGCGTTGGCCGAATGAGTTTTTGGGTGAATGTTGGTTTGTGACTTGTGACATCCTAGCTAGGGCACATGAGGTCATTCATTTGTCAGTGGAGAGGGTTTGCGGGTCAAACAACGTAAATCTCGCTTCGTTCTTGTTTCCAACGTTAGTCAATGCCCATCTGTCAAAATGTTTTATTTTATTTTGTAATACGTGAAACAGAAATATTGTACAATTATTTTTCCTTTTGGGTAACTTTTTCATATGTTTGTTTTATGAAATGTTGGCATTTATTTTAATAACATGCTTTGTTTGTTTCAGTATATTCGCATGTATAAAGTTTTCAAATTTGTTTGCGCATTGTGTTTACTTTCAAATATAATAGTAATACAATAAATTGAAAACATGTGTTCGTGATCAGTGTTAGCTGTAATAAATAATAATAATAAATAAATAACAAAATATTAAAATTAAATTTTCCTTGAGATCAAATTTTGTTATTGAAAGAAATATTCGCAGAGTTGAACCATAAATCTTTTGCAACCGGTCTCGTCGCTCTAAAAGCATAAAATCATAAAGCACAAATAACTTGTTATATATATATATATATATATAAAAAATGATTTCTTACATTCTTTTTACAAAAATAATATGTAGTTTGCAATATACTTTTCGTTACAGTCGTACATACCAATTTCAAACCATTTTGCAGTTATAAGATTGTATGTAAATTCAATTCACATTGCATGGAAAAGATTCAATCAACTCCAACAATACTTGTAACAAAAAGGTCGTATGTTGTTATATACGACTTTCTATTTGAAAATCATTCATATAGATATCTGTCACCATTGGAATCTCGGAAACTAGAAGAGCTGCGACTTCAATTAAATTAGACAACATTAAGACACCAATTTAACGATGTTTTTGTTTTTCCAATAAAAGGCATTGGTCACTAAATATGAATAAAAAAATAAAATAAAACTAGTTAAAAAGCAAAGTGTTAAATAAAAATTATAGATACTAATTACACTAGAAAATTAATATATTTTTTCTTTACGGCTACTTCTAACGTTGACACACATAGTAAACAATGTTAAAAGTTGACGTTTATAAAACTTTTTCATTATGACATCGATACCACGGTATTTCATGATATGCATCTGTATTTATCTATAACAGCAATATGACAGATGAAATTAGTATAATAAAAGTTGTGTTTTTATAAGCATATTGGAATTACGACAAATATACTTAAAAATTCGTAAAACAATAAGATTTAAAGTTCTGTTACTGTATCCATATTTAGAAACAAACCAAAATTATAGAAATATTTGATGACTAAACTTACACTTCCACGTCAAATAACAGACAATAAATATCAGATGCGTTATGTCGGTGTATTTACCTGTAAGCCTCCGGGACAACATCTTTCTATCTTAATTCGCTCATTAGCAGTAAGTGTTCTGTTCTTGTACAAGGGAAGATGAGCCAAACCCTTCGGAGGGGTGAGGAAAACGAGTAACTTCTCGCGTTACAATTAAAACTTCACCAAAGGGGTAATTTATAAAAGTGTCACGCAGGGACTAGTAGAAAATGCGAAGAATTTTATTTTATTTATTTAGTTTAACTACTAGTATTAGTAAAAGAAACGCTACTCGTTAGATCTTGTCTCATTAAAACTTTAATTATGTAATGATCAAGAGAACTGTGTTTCTTCTGATATTTTCCAATATAAAATTTTCCAATTAGAACAGAAAGTATTTTATTATTATTTTATTTTGTAATACAACTAATGATACTAATGAAAAAGAAATAGTTGAACCGTATGCTAGAAGAACAATAATTCTTGAAGGTACCTATATTAGTTTTAAAAGTATGTTTATATCACTTATAAAAGTAGTAATTAAAGTACGTTCAATGAGAGATGACAGTGTACTTGTTGAAGACGTATTTAATTTTGTTTATCCAGGAATAAAAACTACTGAAAAAATCGGTTCGATTTAGGTTTGCAGTTCATCATACTATATCATTTCTATTTTTGTTCTGGTGTAAAGTAATTAAATTTTGAAACTATTCATGAACCAGTTCACAAGATTGGTTCGGTTTGATAGTTCTATTAAATTATTTATATTTAATTATTTATATAAACATAATATGTTGTTGGTAGTTTATAATTTTAATTTATAGATACTTATATGTGTTTACGTTCTCCATATACCTATGCAAATATTTTTTTAAATATAAAATTTAATTTCGTATTAGATGATTATATTTCATCAAAACTTTAAATAAAAATTTAATATTTCCTTATAAAATTATAATTCAACAACTTATTAGTTATTCTGTAATTAAATAAATTGGAAAACAAATAATTTTGATGTCAAGTCGAAACAAAACTTATTCAGATGTGCAACTCAATCGCTTCGAACCTATTCAAACCGGTTTTCATATTTGATTTGGTTCTATCGTGAACGGTTTAAGAAAATAATCCGGTTCGGTTAAATATCGGTTGAATACCGGTTCGGTTTATTGTATTATAATTGAAATTAAAATTTGTGTGCCTGGTATATAAAACGTGTGACACTAATTCAGCTGAATACATTTTATTGTTTCATATTTTTAAAAATGTAAAATAATATTACACATGTATGTTCATTTCATGAAGGTTTAAAATTTATCAGCATTTTAAAAAATGTGAAACAATTAAATTAGTTTAACGCTGTCCCTGTCACATGTCTTCATTTTGTCGTTTGCTGAACCAGCCAGATTCTAGATCAAATACGTCCTATACAAGCACACTGTATTCTCTTATCCAATGGACTATAGATTCTTACTGCAATTCTATTTTATGAAATAACATTGCTTGATTTAGTTATCAAAGAATTTCTAACCTACTCAAGCTTTGGCTGTGGTATTATCAGAAAATATTATCATACTAACAGTTAGGTTTTGCGCACACTTTGTTTAAATTTAGAGTAAATACATTTAGTTTTAATATTCGTAAGTTTTTCTATAGAAATTTTAAAACGATTTTTAACTTATTTAAGTAATGTTAGTTGTGTCATGTTTTACATTATGTAATATTTAATTCAGCAGCTATTGTTGCTGTATATTTTAATCAAATAGTAGCTAACTCAAATATCCCCTTTGATCTCAAACCGCATCTGTTAATCATTAAATGTAATATATTTTCAATCAATTTATTTGATAGGTAATTATCCTATTTAGTAAACGATAATATGCATATTTTATTTACGTAGCTAAATAACATTTTGACAATGACAACAGGGACACAGAAAAAAACAAACTTCAAATATCGAATAATTATGATTAATTTAGTTTTCTCTACATATAATCATTATTATAAGCCATGGATACTACACAGACAGGTTGCGTAACTTTTTCTATTCTACTAAAAACACGTGTGATGATATCGTTGCTGTGCGACTGTCGCTGAACATGTTATATTAATTTTATTGTATTAATAAACAATGAATATAAAAAAGAGAGCTGTCAAAACGACCCAAAGACAAAGTGAAATATATGTGGAAAAATTGGAAACAATATTTCATTTCGCACAGAAAATGGATCAGTTGTATCACGTTGAATGCGGCTATCTGATTGCCCTACACAAATATATAATTTATAAAAAAAAATTACAATATAATATATACGTAAATTTTAATCAACAATAAACTTATTTAAATTTATTTATTCTGTCCAAATAAATATATGCTTCATATTAATTTAATATAAATTATGAAAGTGTGAAATAAACACAGACTAATGCCATGCAAAAAATGAGTTAAAATGTAGAATATGACTGGAATGGAATGAATGGGGAATGAAAGTAGAATGAAGGTGGTGGTGGTTTATTGATAAGAACTATATAAATAAGTAATCCTTTTAAAAGATTACTTTAAACATTTGATTCTTCAATAAACCACGAAACAATTCAAAAGATATGATTTTTTTAAGGATACCCCTACATTTTTTTTTAATATTCAAAATTGATTTAAATAAAAAATCGAGTTGCTACATCCAAACGGGTTGGGCGTCTCAAAAGGAAACAAAATTTAGTTTATCAGACATATAGTCTTGCTGACGTGTGAAGACAAAACGTTTAATTTGTTCCACGGTGTTATAATTCGAAGCATGCGTAATTAAAAAGTACATTAAACTAATTTCTGATTGCTTACTCGAACAAAGGTATTATAATTATATTACTCTTGTATAACATCTTCTCTTAGACTGTATCAGTAAAGATGTGAACATCGCCACATTTACGAGATAATATCGTGTGTTAAATTATAAGCAACATCAAGTAAAATTTGCTGCGTGTTAAAAGCAATTTCTAAACTGTTGTAGTTAGAGAGAGGACCTGTGATTTTCCCACTTTTAATGACAAGGGCAGCGTTGGCGTTGAGATGGTGGTATTTTCCGTACCGCGAGTATTAAAATAGTTTGGAAGCTCTTGCGCGAATCTGCGGCGACCGCGTGCTCCACATTCTTCTCGAGCCGGCGCCGGGCGCCAACTTCGCCATTGTGCGGGATTTACGGCGCCGACCTGATTGCAAAGTCTCATCTTTTCCAACGAATAACACTGAAATGTTGAGTATGACTATTTCACTTTAATTTGCAACATCGCACAGAATAAAAATGAAGAAAACATCACCACTCTTGTATTCATGACTCTACCTTTCAATTGGCAGAACAGACGCAGCTCAAATGGAAGATTGCGGATTCAAATCTTCATGGAAACAAGTTGTTTTATTTTTAAAGAACACTTTATCCATATCTATATGTCACTATTCATTTTCTTCATATAATTTTTAAATTGAATTATACAGAGAAAAATTGCAGTATCACCAGGATTGAAATCTGGAATCTAGTGGTATTTGATATCATCAATTATTAGGTTCGCACATTTCAAAATACTGATCAAATATATTTCTTTGAATTAATCATAATTTATTGTTCAAAATATTTTATTTTACTTGATTAATTTATAATTAAATATTGTTAAATATTTTAGAGAAAATCGGAATGATTTTATTTTATTTCAATTTAAATTTTATTGAATATTTGTAAAATGCTATATTGGGAAATATTTATTTGGTAGTTAATAGGTTTCTGTATTGTAATTAAAACATTTGTAATATAACAATTTGTTCCAATTTCATGAACAAATATAATAACGGCATAAATGAAACCTTTGAAACACAATTTTTATTATTACTCTTGACTGTAAAAATAGACATACAATTTATTTAGAAAATATAATTTTAGTTTTTTCAGTAATTCAGCAACAGAATTAAATAAATGAATATATTTTCATGGCTTTTTTCATTACTGGGTGCAATCTGCCTTAGCAGATCGCAGTATGCGCTATATTTTGCATGTGAAGTGCGGTTGCCAGCTATTAAATAACGATGTAATGGAGGGTGCGCCACACGGGCAATTTGAATGTGGAGTAAAGTTTGTTGGCTGCAGAATTAAATTCGAATTCTCAAATTAACAGGTCGAAGAACTTCCAGTGAGCCAACTACCTCATAAAGGAATTAATTTTGGTATATTAAAACTGCAAAAATTGTTGAGCCTATCAAGCTGAAATACGCAAAATACTAAATAGAAAAATATACTATAAATAACTATAAAAACAAAGACAAAATTAATTCTTCATCTGCTTAATGAAACCAGTTTTAATAAAAAATTAAAATAAACACTTGTCAAAGTTACACATAATTTTTCTGCCTCCGAGTCAACTTATTAGATCATCAATTTTATAAAACTTTGACAAGTGTTTATTTAAAATTTTTATAAATAACTAATTTTATAAGACTTTTATCGCACTTGTTCTTTAGAAAACTCGGCTATGGTTCGTTTTGCAAACTTAGACGCGTGCGAAAAAATATCTCTTATAAAACTCGTTCTTTAACATACTATTATTTAATTTGGCAGTAAATATGTGGTTTATAAAACTGACCATAAACGAATTTAAAACTTTACATTAGAATTGAGAACAGAGAAGGTAGTGGATATTTTAACTATGTTTTATACCTAACATGAAATGAGTAAATGTATTCATTTGTCACTTCTCGAGAAAACTAAATCAAGAAGAGAACAAAAAAATATGAATCTCGAGAATAGGAAAGTGAGTAGAATTCACAAATCTAGCGCTTGACAGCTAGGCTATCAACCCCATATATTTAAACAAGTGTAGTAAATTATAATACCGTGACATATTCTATTCTAACTTATAAAGCAGAAAATAAGTGCAAATAAATACGCTAGTGAAATTGGGGCCATACATCAACGGGAATCCCTTTAGGGGAATGAGTAAGCATTGCGTGACGAAGGAAACCAGTGGTGGAGTAGAAATAAGCACGCAGGGAATTTCCAATTAAAAACTGGAATCTATGCTTATGCATTACCACGTAACATATAACTATAATATAAAGCATTATCATTAAATATGTAATAACCTTCATAGCACAATGATTCATGTTTATTTATTTATTTATGATACTCTTAATCCCAATTACAGTACAGATTCAAGATGCACCGAACCTCAGCGTGGTAGTTTTTAGCTTTAACTTAAATGGAATTTGAACTCGGAATCTTCGGATTCGAATTCCGTAACGCAAACTACTGCACCGTACTGCCGGACAATATATAATATGAATAATAATGCAGAAATTAATAATTTCATGATTATCGCAGGAATCGTAACCTAATAGATAAAACCAAAGCAAATCTTGTATTTATTAAATTTACAAGCTGATTTCAACTTACTTTTATTTAAAAATATGATACTTGAGTGGATCAGAATCCTGTAGGGTCCTTGTACTGTAATTGGGATTAAGTTCCTAATGTAAAAAATAACAAGAAATAAATAAAATAAATAAACATAAACACTAGATAACGGTAAGAGAATTCGCGTCTACAAGATGTCATAAGATTACTAATGAACATTCGATTGATGCAAATAACTAAGGGTTAATTAGAAAAACAAATGTACTAACAATTCAGAATTAATTTATCTAATGCTTAATTCAACTAAGGGAAACTTTCGCTAGAGTTCCTTGTATCGTATAATTAAGATTACTTGTGATTCTAATCAGTGGTAAAATTTACATGGCAATTCGTACCTATTCTTTGTTCCTCTTGCACTATTGCAGCCTTCGGCTCGCGCTGCAATTACCGTGCTCGTGTAACAAAGAATCACTTTACGCTCTTAATACACAAATAACTACTTTCTACGATTGCTGTGAAAAGTTGATAATTACGCTTTCATATGTCATCGTAAAGTTGAAGTTTTCTGTCGAACAATCGAAAAATATCTTTGACGCGCGATTCCAATTGCATCGCGCGAAAAAGATATTAAATGCTCATTTATTTCAATAATTACCTGGGATTCAAACAAAACAGAAATTTGTCATATTGACAGTTGACAGTACAAATTTATTTTCAGTACGCATACGTTTTTTAATAATTTTAAGATGCAATCGTAGAGAAAATGATGTGTGTATTACGAGCGTAAAATGCCTTTGTTCCTCTTACACTATTGCAGCTCTCGCATTCGACTCGCGCTGCAATTACCGTGTTCGAGTAACAAAGAATCACTTTACACAATAACTATTTCGCGCATTGCTATTAGAACATTTTTTTTTACGCGACAAAGATATTTTTCGATTGTTCCACAGAAAACGTTACTTTACGATGACAAATAAAAGCGTAATTGTCAACTTTTTATAACAATTGTAGAAAAAGGCTATTTTTGCCAGAAACACGTATTAAAAAGGGGTCATTTCAATGCACGTGTGACAAAAATAACTAATTTTTTTTGTAATGATTTCAAAAATGTATACTTCCTGATCTTTCAATACACCTCTGATTTAAATAAAATAATAAACTAGACCAATAACAGAAAACTTAGAACATTGTATGCAAAAATCATAGCAGGAGTAGTAGTGCGCATTTACCACCAATTACCAACATTTTCTACAATAAGTATTATATAACAATATCACATAACAATATTTTGTTTCAAAAAGATTAAGTGAAATCATAGTTCTGCAACACTTCAGTCAGATGTTTTACCATAAATAAATATTTCAACATTTACATAAAGACAACACTTGATTTTCTCAAAACTCCGTCTCATCGCCAATAATCCCATGACACCCACAACAACGAAGATGTTCTAGCGGACAGTTAACACTTTGCTTAAGACTTGGTCAAACCGCATTTGAAAGATGAGAGTTCCAGTGACGCTTCACTGAAATATAGTGCGGTTTGCACAACAATGGTACTTCTCCACGAGAGCAATTTATAAACGCATGAATCTCACTGATAATTTGTCTTTGGAATAGTTTTCAATTTAACCAATTAATCAAGGAATGTGGAGTGCGTAATATTCATTATAAGTATTATTAATTTAGGAGTAATTTAATTAAATGCATGATATTGTAATTAAAATTAGGTGATACGTGATAGGGTACGAGCTGTTTAATATTAATTAATAATTACTGTAAATACTGCACAATTTGCATTAGTTCTGAAAATTTGTATTATACAATAATCAATATGCTTATGCAAATAGGGTTAGGGAAGATATGGAACATTTTCAGTAACTGCATTATTATTGTATTTCATTTTGGCTCAATTCTGATAAAAACACGAAACAGGAACTGAAATGTACAAACAGATATAGTAAATCATATTTGTATCGCATTTATAAATTAATTAGTACAGGCGGATCTAAAAGTTACTTTTGTGCTTGGATTATTTACAGTAAATTTATACAAAATATAAATTTGTTTTAAGTTAATTTGAAAATTTTTAGTTATGCAATTAATACAAATTTAATTTGTTTTTTATAGTTTTCTGTAATTAGAAAAAATAAATTTAGTTTGTAATTTCAAAGTAAATTATTTTTAAGGTCACTCCAAATGTGCTAATTTAACAAAAATAATTGCACACGTTCAAAAGAAAATATGACACATACAAGGCTGAATGAGTAATCAAATTCCAATTTCCATTACAAGTTATATTTCTATAAAAATGTAACTGCAAAAGATCTGTTTTTTTGTTCTAAAAAAAAGTTGCTTAGAGTACGTAGGTACTCGTAAATTGTTTACTGGAGCAGTAACTAATAAAAGATAGATAATATTCTCTACTTTCTACAACTTTCTGAAATTTGCAGAGCTACGAAGAAAGCACTTCAAAATGTCGAAGAGAATTCGTGGCCGTATCATTCTGAGCACAACTTTTTCGTGAAACTAAAAGCTTGAGTGAAGCGCCGGCACGAGCTTTAAATTACAAGTAATGGATAAGCAGAAGCTCATCCGTTGCTTTCAATATAACAGATAATTAAAAGCGACATTGGACACAGAGCTTCCAGCTTCGAGCGTGTGTAGTGCCCCAGTGAAAGTCTTTTATCTACGCCCCTGCAAGCCAGTAGCTCACGTGCCAATGACGCTGTTAATTCACTTATTCAGAGACTTTGCACATAATGGAACTGCTGGCTAGCGTAGCGCATTTCAACACTTCGTTCTTTTAAGTGTAATTTCATTTGTAAAGAGCAATTTTAATATCTTGAAAAGTGAACTTTTTGTAACTTTGTGAAATGGACGTCGTGCATTTCTTGTAATTTGTATGATTGGTACAATATTTCATACTTATTAGAGAGACTTTTATTTGCAAAAGAGCTCTTAATGTAATGAAATTAACTTGATATTACTGACATATTTACTTAAAATTTTGCACACTTGTTCGTTGAGGAAGTGAAAATAGACTTAGGCACCTGAAGGAAATTTACTATTAATATTCACTCTAGACAGATTGATTTTTTTACAACAATTTCAATAATCAACAAAAAATATGATGACCTATCCAGGATGGGTTTTGATGGGGTCACGATGGGTCTCCGAATGACTTTTTTGTCATGAGGGAGCAGCGTGATTGCTACTTCATTTAATGAGTAAGAGAAAAAATTAAATAGTAGTAGATCTCGGTAAGTGATATATTTCTTCGCGTAAAGTGCGATTACCAGCCGTCAAATTACAGTCTGAAGATGTTAGTGGAGAGGGAGCCACAGGGGTTGTTTCATGTGAAAATTGTTTGTCGACTGTGGAAATTGAACCCGGGTTCTCAAATTCACAAGCCGAGTCGATACCACTCAGCCACCTATCCCATAATACGAATCCAATAGTACAAAAATGTACACTTTAGATAAATATAATATATTTTTTAAATTCTTGAAATAAGATCTACGTTATATATTTCCTTTTATACCTTCTAATTATATTATACTGGATGTCCCATTTTACATTATCTTATTGAATATCTCGAAATGAAAGCATTTTACCGAAAAGTATGCCGAATCATAATCGTCATGGTTTTGAGGGGGACATCGGATTTTGACAAAATGGCCCCCTTAGCCCCCCAGAGGAGACTAGGAGGGGGGTCAACTTAAAAATTTTAAATGGGAACCCCTATTTTTTATTGCAGATTCTGAAAGAGCGTTAAAAAGTATGTAGGTTTTATCCGGATACTTTTTTTCAATTTCCAACCCTATTAAAACACTTAATTTACAATTAAATTAATCACCAATCAGTAAACTTAACATGAAAATTCTTGATAAAATCAAATCATTCATAATTAGTTTATTTAATGTCCTGTTTTCGTCCCCCCCCAGTGTTAGGGATTGATATTTTCAGAAATTTAGGTAATGATTGAAACACCAAATGTTATTATTTATAAAGTTATTGACACAATATTAATTCACGAATATTTTGCACGAAAATCGTACTTTCACGATTACAGCGCCACCTGTTGGAAATTAAAAAAAGTATCCGGGTAAAACCTACATATTTTTAACGCTCTTTCAGAATCTGCAATAAAAAATAGGGGTTCCCATTTAAAATTTTTAAGTCGACCCCCCTCCCGGCCCCCCTTGGGAGGATAAGGGGGCCATTTTGTCAAAATCCGATGTCCCCCTCAAAACCATGACGATTATGATTCGGCATACTTTTCGGTAAAATGCTTTCATTTCGAGATATTCAAGAAGATAATGTAAAATGGGACACCCAGTATACAATTTCAAATTTGTCACTCTCTATTTCACTAAATTTAATTATATATATTAGATAAAATTTATAGCTCAACGCATATTTACTTGAAGATTTACTTATATTATTATTCATAAATATTTCAATTTCTATGTTCTAATTTTGTCAATTGCAATGCCACAGTACATTCTCTTATTCTAATGTGTAGCTATGAGCAGAACTTTACTATTTATCACTAAAGGGAATTTATTATTACCACTTCAGTATCTTAGTAATCGCCCTCAAAAAAATTTATTCTACGCAAGAGTTACCCAAAGATTACTGGAATTAAGAGCAAGTTTACGACGTAATAAACTATACGCGTAATCTCTTGGCGAACAAATTTATCTCTCGCCAAAATCTGTTTTGCTGTGCGCCCCAAGAAAACAGACAAGCAGCAAGCAGTCTATCACACCTTCACATCGTGGATGCACTCATCACGCTGGCAATATCCGCAAAGATAATTACTCGACAAATCGCGCGCAAATAGTTTACAACTCTCACATAGCAGCACACGAGAACATGAACTGCAGGTGCCGTAAAACGCGATTAAAGCCACAAAAACGCTATAAACGAAGCCTTTCTTTACCCTGAAACCTAAAACATTCTTGCATTCAAATATTGTCGGTATCGCAGGAGTGTATCAACACTAACATGATACAGTGTTTAAAAATTTCATTTGGCCAGTATGACTTTACTATTATTACAGATTAAATTGGTTTAATTAAAACCGTTGATGACATTTCACCAGGCAACGTAAAAAATGTTGTTGCCAATAAAAGTAAAATAAAATGATGCTGTTAATTTTGTACGAGGGTTCTCATGTCCGTCACTTTAGTTTAGAGACGGAAGGATGAAAAAGAGAATAATTAGGGAAAAATAATTTCTTGTACTTCAAAATAGAAAGTATTAATCTTGAAATGCACATAATCCATTACCTTTATTTGTATCTATAAGGTAAAAACAAATAACAAAATAAAACATTAATCCGATATCTCTGAATGATAAATTAATTTTGAAATTAGTTCAACGCAAATGAAATACGAGTACAATACAAATGAAAATAACAATTTTAATTCAAAACCTGTTATTGTTAAATTTGTACAAGGGTTCGTACTTTGCAGGTGCAAATAAATATTAACAATTTTGCTTTATGAATAACCAAATTTCATTATCAAAAATTGATTTTTATAGATAGGTCATAGTTATTGTATGTCTACGATACCTAACCAAAATGTGTTTGAAACTAATACTAGCAAAATGTTTTTGTTTTCATAGTGGCGCTGCTGCCGAATAGATTTGGAACCATTTTACCAGGTATTGTTTTCATAGAGTATTTTCTATTTATTTTATATAAAGTACCAAAGAAACTAAATTTATTAAAATATATTCTCCTTTTCAATGAGTAACAAGTATTGTTGTCTTCCGAAATGTAGTTCGTGGACTAAAAAGAAGCCAAAAATTAGTTTTCACGAGTTTCTTACACCTGGCAAATGAAAAGTATCATTTGTTGATCTATTGGGAGTAAGGACCATCCATCTCCGGATAAAGTTCCTGATTACTATCGGCAGAATAAGTAAAAAAATATCGCATCAAAATCATATACAAATGGGAATAATTATACTGAATGCCATATTTTCATGTGATATTTTTTTAATTATCCTGCCGACAGTTATCGGGAACTTTTACGAAGATGTAAAACTACAGCTAAATATTTAGAATATGTGTAGATATTAAAACTTTTAAAAATCTGCAATTAATCCTAGATTTAGTGTTTATTTCATGTTTTTTTTAATAAGGTTTGTTTTGTAGACTATATAAAACACACTTCTTTAGTTTAAACTTATATTGTAACTTTTACTCAAAAAATAATGCTTTAATTAAATGACGCTAAAATAAGTACAAAATTGATATGTTGACCGAACGCTATTCTAGCACAATGTAAGCAACATATAGTATCGGGTGGAAAGATTCGAATATTTGCCGCTTGAACGTTAACATGTATCTTAGCATAACCAATAAAACAAATATTTATTTTCATATACCGGGCATCCAGGAAAAAGTATTAAAAAACGGATTTTTTCATAAATTTTACACCTAATGATTTATGAAAAATATGGGCTATTATGATTTATATTTCTTGTTTATTTAATTAAAATATTAATATTTCCGTGCAGAATCAGGACGGAAATTTATATAAGTTATCAGGAATTTACAAGACATCATGTGTATGTGAACAGGGTTACATTGGCACTCGACCGAAAAAAAAATGAACGTCACAATATTTTACAGATTTAAATAAATTCAAAGTACTACTAATTTAATGAATATACAAAAAAAAGAAAAATGAATACAATCAAGATAGCTTCTCGCTGAAAGGAAATGCAATAAAAATCGTTGTACAGTTAATTCCATTCCAACAGCATGTCATCCAGTATCCAGGACTCACGCAAGTTTCGGTACTAAGGCCAAGAACAAAAAGCAAACGTGCAAGGATCAAAGGTTGGAGAATAAAATTTCAGTAGGCGTTTCTCACTAGTCTTCATTAGCTTTGTCCAAAAGTTAGCAATGAAGGGAGGGGCTCACGCGACCCTATCTCGACTTATAGACACTCTTTGTACAGATAACGACCTTACGTTACTAACTCTGTTAGCGGTAAAAGAACGAACCAGAGACCCTCTTAAATTAATTTTATACGTACACAATTAAATACAGAAAAAAATTTTGCTCAGATAAATCAAAGTACTGTGAATACCGCTAATTATTATTAAAATTATTTATGGGCATTTGAATAGTTTATTTAGCTCTGTCTCTAGAGGTTACGAGACTTATAACGGGCTAGCCCGTGTAAAAATATAACGGGCTGTTGACATTGGTTATCATGACAACATATCTAATTTGAAACGTAAAAATAAATAAATAAATATATCATCACGCCTTTTACCCATCACTGGGTGTGGCACTCTGCCTAAGCAGATCTCGGTAAGTGATATATTTTTTCGCGTGAAGTGCGGTTACCAGCCGTCAAATCACGGCCTCCAAAGATATTAGTGGAGGAGGAGCCACAGGGGTAGATTTTTTAAATTGGTGAAAATTGTTTGTCGGTTTGAAACGTTTGACACTTAAATATCTTCTGATTATACAAAATCTGTCAGATTTTCAAAGTCTACTTTGATTGAACATTTTAGTTATTGCATTATACTATTGCAATTAATTTTATTAAATATACATATATTGCGATTCAAATGCCCATAAAACATTGTACAATGCTCGACCGTTACCTGAAATTTACAGGCTCACACAAATAACAGGCGAGCGCTAGCTTTCAATGCTCGCCTGTAAATTTCTGTATAACGGTCTTACAATGGGATATCTTGTTTTCAAAACAACCAAAGTTTCATTTTTCTGATGCTGTAAAATTCGACGATATTTTAAAAATTTGTTTTACTTGATTCGAAATTATTAGTTGTTATTTTATTTAATAATCTCGATTAATTTATTGCTTCATTCTAAATAGAGAAACTATAAAATTATTACACATTTCATATTTTTCAAAACATACTCGTAATGCATTAAAATTTATATTTTATGTAATATATCGCAAAACATAAATTAATCTTTAATAAAATAGAAAAATAAAATGCATAAGCCAATTGGTGCAGCAATGTTGTATATCAATAAATTATATTTGGAAAATTTATCTAGAACATTTTATAAACGATCGAAGTGACCCCATTACGTCAGCACGGCATAATTTGCAATGTGAAGTATCGAAACTGCGCAGTTCTGGGCCCAAAGTAACTCTGAAATAGAAGCTTATACATTCACAAGCAAAGCTTCCAAATGAAAATTTTATTTCAAGCGGATTAAACATTTCAGTAAAATTATATCAATTTACACAAATTTCAAATTACAATAATTGAAATTCAATATGCGAACAAAATTTAACCACATCAATTCAATTTAGAGAAACAAACAAATAATAAAAATTGAACATAGGAATGGAATTAAACAATCATATTTTATATGCGTATTTATATTCTATTTATGAATACATCGCATCAAATGATTATATTCAGAAATGATTTCTTTTATTTATTGATTACTTGTACTTCAATCATACTAAAACACTGCGAAAAAACAAAATGGGAAAGCGAGAAAACGATTTTCTTTTTCGTAGAAGTAAAGGAACAAATGGCTTAAACTGGACTTTCATTTCCAATAAAAAGAGCATAAAAACAAAAGAAATTTTGCGTTTTATTTCAGACAAAGAAATCTAAAAGGGATTCGGTTACCTTAAAAAACAGATCATGTAAAATTTGGGTAATTTATCTGCTACTTCAGAAAACATTCAGTTGTTTCAAACGGTGGACTTAAATAGTACTCCAGTTTTATTATTATATTCTTAATTTTATTGAATGCTGGTGCTGTTAACTAGAATGCCACATAACAAAATAGAGAGCAAAATTTGAATCAGATTTGAATTATATGGCGACCGTAGCTTAGTTGGTTAAAGTATATGATCCGAGTTCATAACACAATGATATCCCATGAATTCGATAGAACAAATTCTTGAAACGTAGACTGAACATTTATTCACTAGATTCGCCACACAATCAATCTTTCTATTCTGCACATCTCTTTCGCTTTATTCAAATTCATAATTCCAGTTATACAATCTCATTTATTCTTATGTTTTGGTAGTAAACGCACGAAACAGAAATGTGAACTGAGATGTAAGTAGTGTTTTCCTGACTAAAGAGGATTAGATCGAGAATTTATGATTAGATAGAAATTTAACCTCATTATGAATACCACGTATATGTTACATTTATAGAAAATATATTGCACTGACGACTCAAAAATGTTTCATATTATTTGCGCGGTAGACTTCTTTTCACAATAGAATCCACGATAAATTGAAATCCTTAATTAATATAAATTTTTTCTTAGTTTCATATCTAAGGCGCCGCCAGAACAGATCTTTTGGCATGATCTAAGACTTTAATAGAGACTTAATATCTAGATAATATTTTAAAATTAACAATTTATTGGACAACATCATGTTTCGCATAATTATTCTGTTAGAAAATATTGAAAAAGTTTAAATCCTGTTACAATTTCATTTTTTTAATATTTTATAACGAGTTAGGATAAGTTTAGGTAAACAAAATTTTAGGACTAGTTATAAACCTTTGGGAAATCCACTAATTATTTTTATAATTAAACTTCAGATTTCGTTTAGATCAAATATGAACACGAATAGAATCTACGGAATAGTGCTCTGATTTTAACCATTTTTTCAGACTAAACTCTTAAGTATGTAGCGCCGATATATGATGAACTTCGTACTACGACTAAAAGAAAAAAAAATGTTATCTATATTTTTCTACAATATTTTTTATTTCTCGTGAACATAAATACAAGATATTTTTCAATCACCGTGCATAACGTGAATTACAATATTTATGATTAACAAGCAACGTAAATATTATTTTGTGCAAGCAAAACGAAACAGAGATAAATAAATATTTCCACAACAATTTCAAGATAAAACAAACAGAAAAATGTTCGCAGTAAAAATAAATCGTCGGAGCAATCGCTCGTCAGCAGACAGGGCTCTCCATTTATTTCCATCAGTTGGAGAAATCGTTATGGATGGAAGGAAATGAGCAAGTAGGCACCGACAGTCGACATGCCCCATTCACGACTTCTGTTTACTCGGTCCTTTTGATAATGCTTTTAATAAAGCAATTCGAATCTTTCGACGCGCAACTGTAATTGCGGGAATTTAAAATGATAATTGGACTCTCGTTTTATTTTATTAATTTATGATAATCGCATTTAGATGGAATCTAATTTTCTTTCTTTTTTAATTTCCTGTGGTGCTCCACTTCAATCAAGATGCATCTTCTCAACGGGGCTTAAGAATTCAAAAATTGTGATTGAATATAAATTACTGATCTGAACAGATATATTTAGTAAGATTTAATTAACGATTTATTGTTTCAAATAATTAAATTTGTCATCATGCTAAAATAATGCCTCCACAATCAAAAAATTATAAAAACAGGGAGTCGAACTTAACCGTTCAGTGAACCGGTTTTAAAATTGATATCCTTCAATCTTTGTAGTCTTGCCTGGATATGTCACAACGTGCAAGTTTAGAATATGGTGATTTATAACAAACGAATCAACATAGTATCTATTTGGACAAAATTCAATTTAATACCATTTGAATTTCATGCAAAGTATATTTTTGTAAATTGGCCATTATTGGACAATTTCGATAAATTAAAGTATCTACTTAAGTTAATATAATAAATAAATTAACCATTTACGAAACTTGAAATCAATTAAATTATAATACGTGTATCATATTTAGAAGATTTAATAAAATTCAATATTTCATTATTATCTATTAAAATAAAACATTCTAAATATTTTTGCTTCATTATTTGCGTTTTAGTATAAATTCGAATCGTAGTTAGTTAATCATTAAATTAATGGTAATTCCAACTGTTCTTTCAAAGAGTTCAACAAGCGCAAAAAATATTCGTAGTTCCTTTTTAGTTAAAACCTATTTAAATCCCTTAGATTTAGAGTCCAGTGTTTTATGTTTTAATAAACTTTTTTAAACTCCAGCTTGGTTTGCAATGAATAAATTAGGTTGCTTTAAATAAAGACTGCCTAATAACGTTAAAATTAATGATATTCAAAGAACATAAATATTTTTTCATACAACTGAAGAAAAATTTATCACTAGTGTAAGAAGAAAATAGTTTTTAATCTTATTCGTTACCAAATATATTAATATTTTTCAGTTATACACAAATAACTGTTTACTTAAATATTAAAATGATTAATTTTTAAATAAGCCTAATTACATTGTATTAGAATAAAATTTAAAAGAAATACAAATTCTTCACGCATCTAAATAACTATACTTAATGCAATGTGAAGTGTAATTCTGGAAGAGAAATTATTCTTCTAGGGTTAGTTTGTCGTCATTTAAGACTACTGTCACAGAAGTCTTTTTACCATAGGTTTTTTTTACTAATTTAAGTATTTTCATAAAATAATACAAAAATTGTTTAAGTATTAATTTCAACAATAATGTTAGTTCTACATCTTAAACTTCATAAACATACAGTTAGGGACTTGAATCAAACCGGAATATGAAACGAAACCGCATTGAACGGCCTATAATATTCAGGAGCGAGAACCTTAACCAAAATGTAAATACCAACCCGATTCAGTGAACCGGTTTTAAGATCTGTTCGATTCCACTTGTTAAGTCTTGCTGAGAAATGTTACAATGTACATGTATATATAGTAAGGTGCACTTATAACGAGAGGATCGACTGTGAATGTGTATATTTTAGTCGTATAAGTATCTATATTTCGTAACTTTTTTGTTGCAGTAAGTAATATTACTTAGTACGCAAAAAATTACATTATATTAATTTAAAGAAAAAAAAAATTGTTAACTCATTCCAAATTGAACCGATTCGCAAACCGAACCAAAAGAAAACTATCGGATCAAATCAAGAAAAAAGGTCATTTAAACCGCGAATCGAATCGAATAGTATACAATAGATCAAATTTATTATAGTTTTTAAAATGAATTAAATAAAATTTAATTTCTAGGGCTGTAATGTTCTTCTTGTCAGTGAATCAAATTGAAATATAAAAAAATTAACAAAACTCGTGAATCATAAAAGAAAATCAATGTTATTCAAATTTTTTATGTATTTCTAAAAGGAGTATGCAGTATATTAAACAAAGAAGGAAACAAAGGCATGTAATAGCAGGGGAAACATGAGAACATGGAATAATGGGAGAGATCGACTGGGAACGTAAGTTATGGCGGGAAACGACCGAGAAACTGTAGGGACGCATTTTAATGAGCGCAGATATATTGCCATTACACACCTAGCATTTGATAACACAGCATGCAGTAATGGACTTCCTTTAGCTCTAATCTTCACAGCCTTTCTTATTCTAGTTGTCCTCCATCTCAGTCTATTGCGTGCGCAGGAATGAAGGTAATGCCCCCGAGTCGCGTGGAAATTAACTCCGTTTTTGTTTTGGGTTATTAAGAAGACCGATAGATGGCGCTAAATTACGACCCTATTACGTGCTTTTTCTGTCGAAGGCCAAGGCACGTTTTCAGCAATCTTGGTACATTCTATGGCGAGAAATATATAGATTACCATAACGCAGTAATTATGCATAATTAGAGTCGGTATTTCAATCGCCTAACAATGTTCCTAATTAATTTATCCGTCTAATAAACAAAAAATACCACAAAGAATGACAGTTAATATTTGAATTATGATTTTGTTATTTATTTGACAGACACATTTATCCACGTTTTCAGCAATCTTGGTACATTCTATGGCGAGAAATAAATAGATTACCATAACGCAGTAATTATGCATAATTAAAGTCGGTATTTCAATCGCCTAACAATGTTCCTAATAAATTTCTCTGTCTAATAAACAAAAAATACCACAAAGAATGACAGTTAATATTTGAATTATGATTTTGTTATTTATTTGACAGACACATTTATCCTATCATATACTCCAATATGTCTGGCAATACGGTTAACGTTATGACATTCGAATTCGAATCCCAGTCAAGCTAAAACTATATAAACTAAAAAACTTCGGTACGATGACACCAGCAATTGGGATTAAATTTATGTTGTACTGAGTAGCTTAAATAAATAAAGCAATTCTTATCTGTCTGTCTCTGTATCAATGATCTCGGAATTGGCTCTAACGAATGATAAAACTTGGTATTCTATTGTTTTTTGGCCTCAGAAAACGATCTAGCTAGGTCTTGTATTCCGAAAAATTTATTTAAATAGTACGTTATTAAGAATATTTAGTTCTATAAAATAAGCAAGTGAGTACTTTATGGCCATCTAATTTGTCCTAAGAATTCGATTGAAAGCAAAGTCAACTAGATATCACCAACTGTTTTCGAGATATGAGCGAAAATTATGGAGAATGTTGTTTCTTTTATCAATGTCTTGGTTTTTATTTGTTATTAACTCTTCAACTCGTATTATTTCCTGAGAGAAGTTTGGTTTTCCAGTTATTTAATTATATAGATAAAGCATTTGATTAATTTGATCAATATCAAATCCTCCTTCAGCAAATCACTATGCGAACGGATACAACCTGAGGCTAGGCTACAATACACTTTGATGTCCTTCTCTGCAAATAGACAACAATAGATACACAGCCAAACTAGCAGGGCCGTTACATAGAGACTATGAATGTTGTGTTTGTCATCTGTGCGACGCGGCAGAACAGCGCTGGCTGCCGTGAAATAATGACACGTGATGCATGTGGCTGAGGCTGCTATGTTTACAGATCTCTACCGGCAATGAATTCTTAGAATTGTTTCCATAGTGCACCTGAGATGCTTTCCTACCAACAAACAAGCTTTTGTGTATTGGAATTCTAATAACATGAAACGTCAAATATCAGCAGTTAAGAAATTAACGGGAATTTACAAATTTATTCCTTTTTTAAATACATATTTGTATTGCGTATACTGTGTATTAATTTATAAACCAGCCATGAGCGTTTAACATATGTAATCACGGTTTCCTTGCGCAAAAGTTTCCAAATTATTTTAGGCAAAAGTACTGCAAATAAATGTACTTGCATAGTAAATGTATTTAAATTAACAAATTCGAATCAATTTTATTTAATTTATAGCATATATAACATTACTGTGAAAAGTTCGACTGTCACTCAAATGAATAAATTTTATTTACTTTGGAAGTAAATTAATTTGTCGTTTATGAAACCGACCAGTAGAGAATTAAATTCTGCATGGAAGTTAGTAATCAGATTTCATTTTTGATATTTCAAAACTGAAAGAATCAAGTTTGTTTTTTAATTTTGGGAATAGTCATGGAAATGAAACAAAATTACAAACAATTTTGTGTTTTGCGTATTTAGTTCCAAGTATAACCATTTTATGGCCTGAAGATTTTATTCGTGTGAAAACTGTTCCATTTTTTGTATTTAATTATAAAAAATAAAATAATGCTTTTATTAAAATACTTTTTTGTCACTATATAGGATTCAAAACAGCGTGAGGATGTCTGTATTATCCAGTCAAGTATTTATTTATGTATTTGCATCAAATCTTATAGACTGTAATCTCGGTAAACGTCCTCGCGATGCTGTGGATCGCACCCGTTAGTAGGATCAAGTCTAGGGTTGTGCCTACATATTGTAAAATAATCTTTTTCAAGTCGTTCTGGCGAGCTATGTTTAGTAATAAGTACTCGTAAATGTCGTTTCTATAGTCTCTTTTACATTATACATGAATCGTGCTCCAGGTCTATTTGTTGTATCAGACTATTTTCTGGTAATGTTTCAACTGAAAATAAAAATCTCAAATGTCCGTGTTTGTCTTTTGGAGGGCTTTCCTAGCATATATAATTGATTCTCCACGAATCGCAAATATTTATTATTAAATAGGTATACTGATTAAAAATTAAAGTACTACTTATCTTTTTCAATTTTAAATAAGATGTTAATTTATAACAAGATCTTAATTCATACAAAATCTGTTCTTTATCTACCAAAAAAAATGACTGACAATGATATTAATTAATTACAGTATAGGATTCTGAACTAGTAGTCTAATTACTTTCAACATGAGTGGGATTTAAACTAGGACTCTTCTGATTCAAATGGCATCAAATTAACAGGAATAATTAATTAATTACTTAATAAATTTTAAAGTTTGATAGCTATGAGTAGTTACGGTTTTATTGGAATTTTAAACATTTTTTTAAAAGGACCAAAATTGCTAAAAATGATATTATTATTACTTACTTTGAGCAGGAATTAGCTACCGGCCGCGTCCCTGATTTACACAATCTATTACACATTATTATCACCTATATTTTAATGTTTAATGTTTAACGATACTCGAAACACGAATACACACAGTATCACACTATTTAAGTAATTTTACGTATTATAATATTCACTAAAATACTCATACAGCAATGCTTTTATTGCAAGCAGCCGCAATGTACTAGACTAGCGAAGCTCACTGCAGAGCATCAGTTTTGACGAGGCAAAGTAATTGGCAAACTATGTTGTAACTCGTTTGTTAGCGTTAAAAATTTATAACAAGATCTTAATTCATACAAAATCTGTTCTTTATCTGCCAAAAAACAATGACTGATAATAATATTAATAAAACTAAAAATTTAAAACTATGCGCCATCTTAGATGTTCAAATTTGTATTAAAATTATTATACTTGCTGCCCAATTCGAAAGATACCATAGTCACAAACAAAAATCTTCCATTCAACCGAAAGTCCTTCTACCTGCTTGATTATTTCTTTTAATATAACGTAACACTTGATTAAATCTCAACATTTTGTTTTGTGTCATATGTTTGTGCCGGCGCAATAGTGCCTGTCACTACTGTCAGTGAATTTATGATCAGCTGTTTGTGTTTACCGACAACATTGACAAGTTTCGATGAAAATTTATTAATATCTTTTGTCGAAAGTAATCTATATTTATATAGTAAACATCATCCGAATATAAAGATGCTTTTAAAAAAGAAAATGCGTCATTGGGCAAACATAAAAAGTGAACAGTAAGAAGATAATATATTTGTTATTCATATTTCAATAATTATTGTATTGTTAAACTAAAATTTTTCATAATTTTTAAATGAGGGCAAACAAAAAAGATGACAGCCAGTCGACAGACATAGCATATCAACCTAATATGATGTAAACTACGAACCTTGGAGCACATAAAAAATATCTGCTTTATGCACTTGTCTCTATTTAATTCATGTAATGTACTGATTGGAATGTTCATCTTACGGAAATCTCTAGATCTCAATAGTGAATATCGAATAGGAAACAGATTCTATATATTCATCTCATTAGGCACGTGATATTTAATAAATTTATTACAACAATATCGACTACCAAGTTTAATGTTTTAAAGAAAATATTAAAAAAAAAAACAGGATTACGAAATCTATCATTATACCAGTACCCACCTACCTTCTAATAAATATGTAGACAATTTATTTTTAAGAAAATACATAAAAAGCATTTTAAAATAATAATAAAAAAAATAGATGGAAGAAGATAAATATATAAAGGGAAAACAAAATTACTGATGTCATAAAATCTGCATGGTTTCTTAAAACTTTTGTAATAAAGGTGAGTTTAAGTTTCTAATAATTCTCTTTTGTAGGTTAATAATTTATTTATGTTAAAAGGTCGTGCATAAAAACATAAAGTACATGCGTAAAACGACATTAATTATTTGAAATTTCACTAGGATTACAGTGATAAAAACATCATATTTTTCCTATTAAAAAATGTATAACATTTTATGGTGTTGTACGGTAGTTATATACGTAATTAAAATGCAATTGCATAAGTAAAATGTAATAAATAGAGAGCGGATTTTAAACTTTTTGCTTACACCCAATATTTATAACAAACATAAATACAAAAATAATAATACATGTTATTTTTTGTGTGATTTTATGCCTATTTTTTTATTTTATACTTTTTAAAGTTTATTTTTAATCCTAGTGCTTTCTTAAAATTAATTTTTAGTCCTTCATTATTTATGGAAAGTATATAAATATCAGTTATGAAAACAATTTTTTTATGATTCTTTGTTAACGTAACTATCATCATTCTTTTTCTATAAAAACAATCTTTACTTGGCGATAGGTTTCTCTATTAATTTTAAAACAAAGATGTAAATACAAAAGATGTTCAAAATTAAAAACACCATTAAAATAAGAGTTTCGCTATTAACAGATTGACATGAGAAATAAAATAGATAATTTTAACGTTTGTATTGGGAAATCTGTAAACAAACAAAATTTTCAAGGAAGGAGGGGAACCAAATGCTATGATAATTGGAAAATGTATATCTTAGACATTAATAACCTTTAACATGCTGTTAGTTAACAATATAGTGACTATCGCTTTAGGCAACTGGACTTTGGGACAATACTTAATTATCAACACATCCAATCAAGAATAAGTTTAATTTTAATGCATTTTGGAAACATTTGCAGTAGTTTTTAATTGATTAAAATTTTTGTACTCTTTTGATATGTAGCATATTTAAAACCATATTTAAAAAGTATCCATTTATTATTTATCTCTGTTTTGTCTAAAAGTGCTTTTTTAGCAATTAAAAAAAAATTAAGCACTTTTTCATCAGCTCTTTAATGATAAACAACCCTACCAAAAACAGTGTCGGGAACCATGCAAAATTAAATATTGTCATTTCTGAATTAAGTTTTCTGTCTCGAAAAACCATCTAGTATCGCTGAATAATAGAAGTTTACAGAAATCTTACGTTGTACTAGGTTTATATTAGTCATTTATGATGATTATCTGGAATGAATATGATTGATCGAAAGCATGATTTCAAGACCGTCTATGAATTTTCCATTCAATGCAATTTCCATTTACTAATGAACTACTTACATTCATAATGACTTAATAAGACCATCATTGCAATTTCGATGTGAAAATTCTATGCATTAAGCGATATATTAGTGCAAAATTAGTTCTTGACATCATGTAAGTTGCAGTGGCAGAAGTCCTTTAATTACTCTGTTTTAAAAGTTCTCGCTTGAAATAGATAAACATACAAATTTAAATTTGGCTAATACTTCTATATATAACATCGAAACAAATATTTACAAAGACTGTTGAAAAATTGATGAAACGATAATAGTTATGTCCGAGCAGCAACCCAGAAACTATCAGAAGCATGCATAGTTAGAGTTGAAATCAAGCAACGCAAAATTCGTGATTCTAATAAGTAATCACGTATTTAAGCTTGTACAAATATTAGTTGGAAATTGATATAAAACTATCAAACTTTTTGTGGATTGTTAGTTATTGACATATCCATTAGTGTTTTATTTACTATTTAAAATGTGTTGTTTACTGAAAGCTTTTCAAAAACTTGTCATAAAGGTTATTCCGTATATATTTGTAAACGTAGTGATTTCGTACTTTTGTAAACATAAATATATTGGAATATATTCGCGAGAATACGAGTCAACTTGGGAAACTTTGACTGTTTTTGAACAGTTAGTTTTGTTATATTAATAAACTATAGTGAGAGTAGCAAATAACTAAATAATTATTCAGGAAATATATCTGATTCAAATTATTACGTTACTGTTCATGCAGTACAATTAAACAATCACAAACTAATTGGACAAATTATAAACCGAAGCATGCGCAGATGAAAAGTACATCAAACTAATTTTTGATTTTTGTTTGAACAAACTTAACACATTATAATTTCAATTTAAAATTAATATAAATGATGTAGTAATTTTATCAAATTTATATCAATAAATATTTTTTTTACAATTTCTACTGAAAGGCGGTTAATTAACGGTTTTCAAAATGTTATTTTATAGAACTAGTGTTAAAAATAAGTTACTTTTATATACAACCAGTAAAAAATCATTTCTTAATATGCTTTATTATTTACCAAGAGAAATAAAAATGACAAGTATTTCCTAGGGAAATAAAGTGATTCAAGACCATTGACAGTGCAACTCGAGACCGACACAAGATTAAAGAAGGCGTGGTTGAAATGAGACTAATTCAAACTTCAGCATTAACAAATTTTTTCATAAGAATCGGGCTGCAAAAGAATAGACGGCATTCCATAATAAAATAAACAAATTTATCACCACTCCTTTTATCTATTATTACATAAGGCGAATGAAATACGGTTACCATCCGTCAAATCACGAAGTCAAAAGATGTTAGTGGAGGGAGTACTTTGAATATGAAATAAAGTTTATAAGCTGTGTGAATCGATTTCGAGTTGTATGCAAAAATTTTGTAGAGGGTGTATGCAAATTATTTGGTACCGTATACCAGTGTTTTTATGCTAGCATCTTTTCTAGCTTACCCATTTTTTGCATCTTTTTAGAGTTTTTGCTCGTATCAATAATATACGAAAAAGAAATAAAAAAACTAAATACATATATATCATCACGCCTCAGGTAAGTGATATATTTACGATGCACGTGAAATGCAGTTACCAGTCGTCAAATCACGGTCCCCAAAGATGTTAGTGGAAAGAGAGCTACAGGGGTAATTTTAACGTAGTATTTGTCGGAAATAAAACCTTAATTATGATTTATAAATTGTATATGTAAATATGAGAGTAACTACAAATAATACACTACAGTAAAACTGAATGAAACTGGAAACATCAAAGATGTTAGTGAAGGGGTGTCACACGGGTAATTTGAATGTGGTGAAAACTGTTTGTCGGCAGTTAAAACCTTAATTAGTATTTATAAATTGTCTATGTAAATATGAGAGTAAATATAGATACACGTAAGTAAAACCGAACGAAACAGGAAACATCAGATGTGAACATCAGCTCACTTGACTGTCAAACAGCTCAACGAAAACATTTGCAAACAGGATGCACGCGACTACAAGAGCATCAACATCAAGAATCGAGAACAGCAATGTCGATAAGACTAAACCGTGACTCTGATTATTCATCTGCTCAGCGCACAGCGCGTTTCCTTTAGCTTACATCATAGTCCACTGATTAAAATTTAATGAGATTATAAATGCAAAGCGGAGCTCTCGTGGGTGAATCGTTTCATATGTGCAGATGGTTTATTCGTTTGGTCAGGGAATTAGTAGACATTTCTGTGATCTCAGTTTGGGTCCAGATAAATTAGTAAAACCTAAAAATGTAAACTGTAAACCTGTTAACAGCATTCATTCTGAATTACATTATATCGATGAAATGAATAAAAATAAGCGTTTGATTGAATTTTTTAACCATTGATTTCCTTTCACGGTTGGTAACCGCACTTCAAGCGTATAAATATATTACTTACAGAGATCTGTCTCGGCAGAGTCCACACCCAGTAATAGATAAAAGGCGTGATGTTATATTTATTTAATTATTTTATTTTATTTCCTTTAAAAAAATATGCTAAAATCAAATTAGCTGATTGAAAATGAAAACGTGATTACTTTTATTTTATTTATTACTCCACGAATATTAGTTTCAAAATTATAAACATTCAAAATGTAAAGGTTCCTTTACGAATCAAAATTAGTGTTTGTTTTATGTTTTACGTTTTATACCACTTTTAAGCATCATTTACAAATCATGTTTTAATTATGGATTTTAGTGAGTAGTGGCACCTCTTGACAAATGTGAGAAACAAATTTAAGGAAACAGATTGATAGTAATAGGTCAAATAGATCAATCTTCAATCGGGTATATTTAAAATACAATGTTTGCGTCATTTAATCTCATTTGTTGTAGTAAATTTTCGTAGTCGCCTCGTAGTTCTCGTATTTTATTTATTGGGTTGTATCCATTGTCTTCTATTTTTCTTTTTCTTGTCATTATATAATTTTATTAGCAAAACTACAGTCAACAACTTCTTAATATTCATAACTATACACTCTATTCCAAACAAAACACATACATTTGACAATTCTAAACAAGGATAAGTGTATCTTGCTATATCAATCTAAGATTCTTCCTATTAGTCGATTTCTAGGTATAAAACCTAAAACTATAATAGAAGTTTTGAGTTTACTAACTTTTGTGTTAAAATCAAAACTAAATACTGATTTGTGAATGCCTGCATGAGATAACATGTCTATAAAATTGTTAAAATAAATATGGAAATCGTAAACTAACACTAATTTGATAATGAACCTTAACATACTTTCGTAGCATTCATACTCGCGATGTGTGGGAAAAGCTCTAAAGGCATTAGAAAATTTGTTTCTCTAGACATTAAAATGTAAAGGTTTAAGAATGACGTACTCGTAATTCATGTGTAATGGCGAAAACATCTAAAGAAAACTAATTAAAAATGCTAAATTATTGACGGTTACGAATGCAATATAGTGAGTGGCAAACCTTTTACGTACGTAAATTTCTAAAAATATTTTGTTTTTTTAAACATCTTTTAAAATAAATTTTCTAGTAAAACACATTTCCTTGGTCATTAAAGATTGAAACTTTAAAAGCTTAGAAAATGTGTTCGCTTGGTATAAAGCCAGACGCTTTAATTTTAGGTCAAATTGATTAATTATGTAACTTGTCCTCTTTGAATATACGAACGACATAAATAATAAAATAATAAAGCAGGACGAGTAAGCGTCTCAAACAATATATTAAAAATTGACTAGTGAGCCGATTAGGTGAACCTGTCTACTTCTTAAGGCTGTGAACACAGTTGCCTTCCGCGTATTGTACAATATTTTATTTGATACTCATTTGTAAGTGAAATTAAAAATTACAATTAAATCCTGTCAGTTACAACTGTTGTGTCAAAAATTGTTTTAAATGATATCTCATAACTTTGGACGTACTCATGTTACTGTGACAACGCTAGTAACTTGTATAACTGACAACTAACCAGTAAAAATTTTACAAATTAGTGGCTTTCAAATATTTATTTTCAAAGTAAATAAACGGTTTGAATAAATAAGTAACAAATAAAATACTTAACATGTTGTAATCTTCACTGCCAAGAATATAATTTTACTATTAGTACTACAAAACACCAATAAAGTTTAATCTTGTATTCACATTATGATTACGTAGTTCATTATAAAATAATTCTGAATACTTAATAATATATTATGAAAACAGTAGTTTCGATTTAGAGAGCAAACTTATATTAATTTCAAAAATAATTAAAACAATTTTAAAATTTGTCAGTGATTGACATGATTTTGATAAATTGATAAAAAAGCGGCTTTTAGGGGAGTAAATGTATCTGCAGGCTATCATAGTTCTATTTCATGACCTTCTTTATAAAGTAGACAACGGTTTACAATTCGATAAACAAGATAAATAATTATTATGCATGTAAATATATTTTTGTTTACCTTCATTACCGTGGAAACAGCGAATATAAATATTAATCAAGTACTCCATTCGGTAAAGATAAGTTCTTCTCAGCCCAAATTTTTATTTGTATCATTGATTCTTGGTTGCATTAAGGTAAAACGACTCGAGCAATTTTCGACAAGATCTACTCCACCCTTACAACCTTTTTGTGGTATACACTTTTGGTTGAAAATTCTGATTTATTTTATGTTTTTTATATAAAAGCAAACATAATTTCCAAACTTCAGATATGAATACTGTATAAAATAAAATTATTTAATATATTTTTCTCTTTGATACTAGATACTCACATCATTAACTGATTGACGCAATAAGCATTTTGTGCACTTATGTAATCATGTGTGGACAAAATGCACATCTATGTATCTATGATTTAATATCCGATAATTAAGTTTCATCAATCCCAAATTAAGTTTCAAGTTTCAATGTTATTTGATGATAAAATTTAATATTGAATGAAAACTATATGTTACTACAATAATATCTATTTTTAATTAGGTACTTGTTTATTTATAGTTAATTGCAAACATACTTACTAAAATCAATAGGTATATAATTTTTATTGATACATAATGAGATTATAAATATACTATTATGATTTTTACCCATTACCATTACCCACAGGGGTAAATATAATTTGTTGAAATTTTTTGTCAGCTGTAGGAATCGAACCCAGTTTCTCAAATCAACAGGCCGGCTTGATACTACTTTGCCACCTGGCTAACCACATTATCCTAAAAAATGCTTATTTTATATTTACATTTAATATAAATAATGAATCTAGCAAAAGTAGAAATGAGATTTGTACTGATATTTGAAATATTGATAAAATTTAAACATCCTTAATGTCAACATAAGTTATATTAATTTAGAGAAACAAATTTGAATTAGATATAATTATTCTAAATGAACATGGAGACTATTACCATAAAACATTTAGAAATAAATTTCAATTATATCAAACTAAGTTTCAAGCTATTGACATTAAATAAAAGTTCAATTAAAAAAGTGGGCAAAGGTTCAGAAGTTAAATAACCAATTTATAACGTGACAAATGACAATCCTATTAAAAGAATTCATCGCCATGAAAAAAGTTTAATGACAAACGACAAATGAGATAATATCAAATCCACTTTTAAATTGACTGAAGCAAATAAGATTATTTGATATTTTTCTTCATAACGTTTGTTTCATCCTATAGAAAAACTACCTTACCAATATTTATATACACATTAAACACATTAACGATCTATACTAACTTAAATGTGTTTATTCCAGTTTTGTATTACAATCAATTTTGATAAAGTAAGTAAATTAAATACTTAAAAAAATATATATTCGGAAATATAAATTAATTACCCAAGAAAGGAAAAATTGTTCCTGATTTGTATTTTAGGTCTGTGGTCAACAGCAACGCGGGATTTCATTATATTTTTACATGTTTGTCCATATCCTATTATTTTTAAAATATAATATGTAAAATAAAACAGTTCACACAATTAAAATAAAGACGCATTTATTGATTTCATTTCAGAGCGATCATAATAGCTTTATTTTCATGTCATCACTGTACATTATAGAAACGTCAGCAATCGTAACAATAAATGCATACGCCATCGAACAACTGACAAGCTGTCAGGTGCAATCATCTACAGATGACTCGACGTAAATGTGGAATATGTCGGTAAGTGGAGTGCGTTTTACTGTTTTGCGACAGTTTATGACAATATGAAATAACCTAAACTCAATTAAAGTTTCAAATTGTAAATTAGATTTATATTTAGATAACGAACCGATTAATTTTGGAACAATATATATACATTCAGGAAAAATAATTAATACTGGAAGATATGAAGAGCATTTAATTTTTATTTTAAACAATGATATGTAAATCAAGAAATCTACAAAACTATGCGATTTATAAACAGTAAAAATGAATAAGATATTATATGTAAATATATTATTCCAATGGATTTCTGTTTCCGGTACATTAAATCGCGAGTTAAATAGCTTCTGTCTGTCTTCATCGTGAATGTCGAATAAATCAATTATTTGAGACTAAATTTAATTGAATTTTCATTCTGTTTACAATAATCTATTCATTTTATCGAAATACAATATCATGTAACTCTTGATGAAATTAGTAATCAAAAGTACAAGCTACAAATTTACTTGTATTAATTTCAATCACAATTAGTATCATTACGATATTGTAATTGAAGTCACGTTAAATTAATCTCCGTTCTTGACTATTAGTTTCAATAAGAGATACAACTGAATATCAATTATATTATTTAATATAATACAAAAACGCAACAAAATGTGCAAGAATATTTGGATTATTTTATTAATTAAATAAAATCAAGTTTAGTTGGATTAAATATAACATACTAAAAATACATTCTTACCAGTGGTATATAACTTCAAGATGACTCACCTGAAACAGAACAAAAATATTGTGATTATACATTTGAAAATGTTACTAATGAAACTAAAAATAGACAAATTTAAGTAATTGTTCGCCTATTCAATTAACTCAGTGCACTAAACTACGATTCAATAAAAAATATATGGCTATAGATTATCAAAAATATAGCAATTACATGTTATTTTGGTTACAATTAGAGATTCTAGAATATATATTTCTGTCATTCTATCGACTAGAAAATTGTCAACAAAACATTTTTGAAAATCTAACATAATCTTGTATAATTATATTATATTATATAATTGTCGATTTTTATTTAGAATGTTAGTGATAAAATATTATTTACTCCTAAACTACCGGCAAATTTGAAATTGAATGAGCAATACAATCCTACTGCTTGTCAAAATAATAACAAAAACTTTCAATAAAATATATTATTAGCTGAATTCCTGTTGTTTGATTTTTTAACAATAAAACCCTGCTAAACAAACTCATAAAACTCAAATATAGTAAACATTGTGAAACGTCAAATTTGTAAATATAATTCGAACTTACATTCATGTAATTTATTATTATTATTATGGGGTAGGTGGTTTAATACTATCGAGTCGAACTGTGGATTTGAAAACCCGGGTTCAATTCACGAAGTCGACCAACCATTTTCGCTACATTAAAAGTTATCCATGTTGTTCCCTCTTCACTAACATCTTTTGGAGGCATGATTTAACGGTTGGTAACTACATTTCACGCGCATAAATATATCACTTACCGAGAACTGCTACGGCGAAATGCCACGCTAAATAATTGGTAAATAGCGTTATTATTCAATTATTTTACATATATGTTTTTAGATAGATAAAATGGTTCATTATTTAAAAGTGCTGAATTATTCAAAGCTTTTAAGGCAAACAGATAGTGACTCCATAATTCAACACTTTTTAAACCAATCATCGCACTGACGATTATTATTATTTTCATGTTGCTTAGAAACTATACAAATTTTATGTTATTCCGACCTAAAAGTAGAAGTTCTTGTAGAATGATCTTGAAAAAGGATAATATTCTA
The DNA here is from genome assembly GCA_947425015.1 of Pterostichus niger. Lineage (NCBI taxonomy): Eukaryota > Metazoa > Arthropoda > Insecta > Coleoptera > Carabidae > Pterostichus > Pterostichus niger. Next base: position 7,968,315 of record OX380335.1, on the reverse strand, counting down.
TTAATTTTAAGTTTTAAGTAATAAATTGTAAAATATATATATATAGATAAACATTTTTTATAATAGAATAGCATTTTACCAATTCGTATTAGTAATAAATTATGAAATTTATAGATTATAAGTTTTAGAAATAGAATACACAAATGATTGGATGAAAATAAATCCAAGTTCAAAGGTATCACGAAGAATTTCTGAATTTCTCGGTCACTATCATTTACCACGCAGAAAACAAAACAAGTCTCTTGACACGACAGCATACACTTTCAAAGTTGGCTCTAAATTGGATTCGATCCTACGACCATCATTTCATTTAGTTCACAACGACAAGTCCCTGAACCCGATGTCATGTTCTATTTTTTAGCGGCCTCAGTCTCCGAGGCAAGCAATAAGCCGACGGAAACCGCACGGTCAAGGAGTGATTCTTTAGTTCCCTAACTGCCTTTAGTTCGCAAACTTTCCGCTGGCTGCTCTGCGCGCTGTCACTTGCAGCCCAACATCAATTTTCCACGGCTTCCGCCCCGACCAACCCCTAACCATAAAGGTTGCAGTACATTCGAGATAAAAATATTAATGTGCGGTACCTACCCGCTGCTTTCTGGTTTTTATGATCGACATTTGTGTTCATTTAAGAAAGTCATATTTCTCCCACGAGAAACTATATTTCCGGAGATAACGCGAATTTTCTATGCAAATTGCATGCAACTTTTAAACTTAACCTAATCTCAAATTTTATATACCCATTTTATAAGTTATAATAAAATGTAAGTACAAAATATATAATAAGTAAGTATATATTATGTTCATATTTCAATGGGTAACTATTGCTAATCTCTAAACCAGTGATTCATGAACATCGATGTATTTATAAAAATTATTTGAACGTAATTTATTTTTAAATATATATATATATATATATATATATATATATATATATATATATATATATATATATATATATATATATAAATATATATATATATTCCCGACCCTCAGGATTAATAATTCAGTCAGAAGCATAACGTCCGTAGATAATATTTGTAAAAGAGTTATGAGTTTGTTGGATGATTTTTCGGCTTTACACCGAAAATAAAGTTGAAAAATACACATTTATAGCTTAATTTGCGGCCATAAATTATAATTTTATGGCTTTAAGACGCAAAGTACTTTTTCTCCTGCAAATAAAACAATCCGTATCAACAATCATAATTTATTATTCAGGAACATAAGGGTTATATTTCTGTGGTTCACTCTTCACTTTCATGTTTTGTACCATAAATCGTCGGTATTATGACAATATCTCCTAAACTAACCACTGAAACAAGAAGTTTACAGGAGAACAAAAAAAAACAAACGATTTATTTGCATTATGTAGAATCCTTTTTTACAAATATACGATAACATAAATTTTATAATTTTACAATTATTGTAGCTGTCGAATAAATTTTCTGTACATTCAGAATAATGTATTTGAAACAAAATAATTAATTAATCGTTATATTTTTTTGACATGTGAAATGTTCATTCTACTCTTTACCTCACATGGGATAGTATTTTCGTGCAAATTATGTAGTTATAATATACAATCTGCAATTTATGTTGATATTTTGATTATTTAAATTCTTAGGTTATAACTCATCAAATTGTAATATCATTTTAAAAATTCTAATTTTTTCTTAATTGTAACATTACAAAACAATTATCTGACGTTGAAAATACTTTAAAATTGTTATAAAGTAACATTGAGAACGCTGATTCGATCCCCACAGCCGACAAACAATTTTCACAAATTTAAATCTACCCCTGTGGCTCCCTCTCCACTAATATCTTTGAGGGCCGTGATTTGACGGCTGGTAACCGCACTTCATGCGAAAATATATATCACTTACCGAGATCAGCTTCGGCAGAGTGCCACACCCAGTAATGGGTAAAAGGCGTGATGATATATTTATATTTATTTTATTTATAAAGTACCATTTTAAAATATTTGGTTATCACCGTGAAATGACGTTTTTTCAAAATTACTTGTGTAAATGACATTTCCCTCACCAATTTAGTTGAAATAGTTAACTTTTTCCTCACTAGTGAGGGAAACGGGTACTAGCACAACTAAATTGATTGAAGGAAATGTTATTTGACACGTATCTTATTATGTTCATTTGCAAATATGACTCCTTTGATTTATATAAAACAGTTCTTAAATTTGTTGTATCGCAAACGTAAAAATATAATTTTTTAATTTTGCCAACACACGTGGGAAAGTGCTCCAACTTTCGTACTCGTTTTGTAATGAAATTCTTTTCTTACTAGTATTATAACATACTATTAATATATATCAGCGCAGTAGTACCAATCTTAAAAATTAAAAAGTTACCAAAAATAGTTTAAGAATACTCTCTACTATTAAACTGATTTTAGGATAATAATGGGTCGATTGTGAACGCTAAGTATAAAAAAGATCTTTAATATTTTACATTTACAATGTTTTTGTAAGTCATGCACAGTAGTCAGTTCTATTAAATTACAAGAAAAACTAATTTATCCAAGTAATGTCTGTTAGGAGGTATTATCAGGTCACCGAAGAAATGCTATAATTTAACAGTTTGTAAATTCAGTGAAATTGGGACAAATAAAAGGCGAATATTCGTAATTTAATTTTATAGAATATTTTATAACTTTTGGTAACTGATACTAAAAATATTATCTGTATATTTAATACATAATAACATATTGTAGCAACTCGCTTAAACTTAAATACAAAAGTAAGTAAACAGAGTATAATTTTGTAAAACAACACGTACAATGCAAGTATCTAATAATAAAATAAACTCATAAACTTCATGTAATCATGTTATCATAACTCATCGTGTAGGCAAGCCTCTCCCTCTATGCGAGTATCTGACTTCCGGTACCAACGGAAATAGAATCAGCGGAAAATCTACACTCCCCATACAGGAAAGTTGACAAAAGACTGCTTAATTGATCTGATTTATTATTCATTGCTTAGATAACTAGAAACAATGCTCTATTTTAGTGTATCAGAAAATACAAGGTTTGACAATAATATATAACTGATATAGGCGCATACAAAAGAGGCATTTAGGGTTCAGTTGGAAATAAACAGAGAAAATATTAAATTGTATTATGATTTATATTACTTTTCGATTTAAATATACTATTTTTATGAGCAAAATTAGCAGCCCATCATTACTATCTATTTTATGTAAAGTAGCAAGTTTTTTTTGTCATTTTTCTCGTTAAAATGGAAATGTTGTAACAATACTAAATTATAAGTATATTATACAGTAGGATAATAGTTTAGCATATCCGAACATTTATACATAAAAATGAAAAAAAAAACTGTATTTCTTTTAGTAAATGACAATAAACCAATATAAATAAAATAACTTTTTTATTTCAAGAGAAAGATAGAAAGAGGTGATTAAATGGTTAAGTGCCATTTTTATTACAAATTTAATGCTATAAAATAGTAGATCAAATCAAAATTTAACCCAAAAATAACACTTTTTAAATAGATCACCATATTGAAAATAATATCCGAGAGCGTTATATCTAAATAATTAATTATTACTATATTGCTTTAAAGCTAATCTTGACCGATATAATTAAAGTTTACAGAAAATTTAAAGGTAATTTTAATTAAGCAAATAAATCAAGTTATCTGTCTACTGTTGATTTAGGTGATAATGAATTGTTTCAAATATAAATTTTAACGTAGCTGAAGAGATATTTATAAACCAGAATTTAAATTTAATACTGCGTTAAAATTTAAACAGTGGCAAGTGAGATATGTTAAAAATGTAAATTATAGAAACAAAATAAGAAACGAATATCTTGTATCAAATAGACAGGCCATTTGATATATTTGGCCTTCTACTTCCATAATTTACTTTATTGAATTTTTTTTGTTTAATTAGTTTCGATCAAGTTATAAGTGAGTGTCGATTTATATATTTTTACGAATTTGTTTATTCGCTTTTGATTTCTTTAACTATGTTCGTAATTTCTACGTTCATTTATATTTTGTTGTTTCCCCTTTTCGTCAAGCAATTTATATTAGTCCATTGTGTAAATACTGTTACACATTTTTGTTCTTGTAACATTTTTACAATTTGTATTCTAATTTCTTTTTACACGTACCTGATTATCACCAGTCAGTGATCGAAACCAGTAATAATATAATTAAATAAATAAGAACAGTGTGAATTAAGACACAAGAACCTGAATTTTTTATTACTTATTTTCACACTTGGGTGTAACCAGAATTTACACGTAAATTATTTGAGTTTAATTGTATTTATATTGTTGTTTTTTATATTTACTATTTACTACTACTAGTAAATCAAATTTGTAGATTAATATTAAAACTGAAATCGGGCTTTGAAAACAATATTTCTGGATTACAACTAAATACTATCACGCTTCTATCTGCATTAAGCCATGACTGAAAATTTCTGTTTCCGTATCTATTAAACTAAAGTATTTGTATGAAATAATTCCTGTTCCTGTTCAATTAAGAGGATTGATATTGGATATGAATTATATTATTTGCCTTTGCTGACAGGCTTAAACAAACGGTTAATAATTTAATATAATGAATGGCATTAGTCAGATTTTACGCTTCTACGAATACGGTTATACAAACATACACGTATTTGAAATTTATGTATACGAGTATAGATATTCATGAAACAAATAGAACGATTTAATCAGTAATACTTACCTACTTCATTAATTAATTACATGTGTTAATGTAAATTCCATAACATGAAATTAATGTATGTGTACCATTAATTAAATGATATAATATAAATAGATACTTCTAATCAAACCAAAAACTAATTTTAATCTTCTATATAAATAATAAATAATTAAAATTGTTTGACTGTCGTATTGTCAAACCACATATAATATTATCGGTTTCAATTTATGAAAAATGATTTTATTATTTTCTTTGAGTTAGCGAAGTTAGTTTAATTCACTTATAAATGATATTAAAAATGTTCAAAAGTTGTTCTATTATTAGGAAAGTTGGCTTCATAAATTATTCGATAATTAAGAATACTTCCAGACGTGATTAGGTCCATTATTAATACAAAATATGGTACAAAACAAATGATTAAATAGTACAATTTCTCTAATGGCAGTCAATAAAACAAGTACAAAACAATTGCGATGTAAACATTATACAGAACAATGTCATGTTAACCACATGGTCATTAGCATCCAAACGTTGACTTAATTATAAACTAATTTTCAAAGTCAACTTTGTCAATAAAATACTAATTTTGAATATTCGACTAGGGCTTAATATTCCCTAACTAATATTAAAAATAGTAGTGGTGGTCAACTTGGTATATACAGGATGTTTCTATACCTCTGCACGAAACTTTAATGACATATATAATTTGATATACTGATTATAGAACAAAAAGATTTTTTTTTGAAATTCCCAAAATTTGGGTATTTCATTCCTAGCGAACATTTTTAATGTCATTGGTTTAATAGTACATTTAATTAAAAATAAAAATAAGGCATTACACCAGGTACCTATATAATAACTAATTAATAAATGATTATTTGTATGGCAGTATTTAGACTTTTATTTCATTACTAACTTATATATAAATAATTAAATTAAACCAAATTTTGTTATGTTATCTAATAATTTACAAGTTACAAAATATTTATTTATTAATTTAACAGTTATTAAATAAATTTAAAAAAGGAAATCTTAAAATTTGGGTGTAATTTATAACATATATAATTTATTCTCAAATAAATAGACACATAGGCGTTCAGTATGAAAAAATATATATATCATCACGCCTTTTGCCTTATACTTATACTAAAAATGTTAGTTGGGGAGAACCAACAGGGGTAATTTGAATGAGGTGTTATAGCTTGTAATAAAATGCACGAGGTACTGTTGCTATTAATTATAAATTTTTGAATAATGCTATAGAAACAAAAGCTCTAAATACTAGAAATTAGTAGATATTTTTCTTCGAAATATTAAATTTTATTACAGTAATTAATTAAAATACTTCACTAAAAACGCCTACTAATTTCTAATATTTATAGCAGAGACATAGTTGTCACGAGAAAACAGTAGTAGATTTACTCGAAACATTTAAATACATCATTTCTGTAATTTGTAGTATTAAAAGAATAATAATCTCTAGTAAATAAGTTTCATGAATTTTAATTTTTTTCACAGTTTCAACTTCTAATCAATTGTGAGCAGGGTTCGTAAATATCATGATATTTATAATAAATATCAAAATATCTGATATATAGGATATATATCAGATAAATATCACTTTTTGGATATTTATTTTTTAATTTTAGTTTTTGTACACATTTAGAAAAACTGAAAAATTCGAAAAATTTCACTTTTCCGGAGGCTATATCTCAAAAACTAAACAAGATATGGAAATGCGCTCAACGGCGTTGAATTCCCCATGTCCGAATTGACTTATAAGCAAATTTTCATACAATTTTATGCAATTTGATATTTTTAATTATTTCCTAAGGGGTACCCCTTTTGTTTTTTCAGAGTTTAATTCAATTTTCCCAAAAATCCTTAATCGTAGGATTATTAAAACGAAAATTTACATACATATGTATTTTGACCCACTGAATCCAGTGGTGCAATCTTCAAATGCATATGACTTCTGGTTTTCGAGAAAATGTTAAAAAACCGCTTTTTGCGATTTTTTTTGGTGGAAAATTGAAAAAAAATAAAAATCGCTGAAACTATGTTTATAAGTTAACTGAAGCACGAGAAAATTAATGCCGTTGAGCGCGTTTTCATATCACATTTAGTTTTTGAGATATAGCCTCGGAAAAGTAGAAAAACTGAAAAATTCGAAAAATTTCACTTTTCCGGAGGCTATATCTAAAAAACTAAACAAGATATGGAAATGCGCTCAACGGCGTTGAATTCCCCGTGTCCGAATTGACTTATAAGCAAATTTTCATACAATTTTATGCAATTTAATATTTTTAATTATTTCCTAAGGGGTACCCCTTTGGTTTTTTCAGATTTTAATTCAATTTTACCAAAAATCCTTAATCGTAGGATTATTAAAACGAAAATTTACATACATATGTATTTTGACCCACTGAATCCAATGGTGCAATCTTCAAATGCATATGACTTCTGGTTTTCGAGAAAATGTTAAAAAACAGCTTTTTGCGATTTTTTGGCGGAAAATTGAAAAAAAATAAAAATCGCTGAAACTATGTTTATAAGTTAACTGAAGCACGAGAAAGTTAATGCCGTTGAGCGCGTTTTCATATCACATTTAGTTTTCGAGATATAGCCTCGGAAAAGTAGAAAAACTGAAAAATACGAAAAATTTCACTTTTCCGGAGGCTATATCACAAAAACTATTTGATATTTTTATATAATGGATATATATCATTGCAAAAATATGACGATATATATCAAAATAAATATCATGATATATATCGATCGATATATATCTTCGAACCCTGATTGTGAGCAGCATTTCAACATTTCTTAAACATTTTTGATTTGCAAAAAAAAAAACTAATTTTAGTATTGCACATTGTTTATTTTGATGGTGGAAATAATAAGGAGGCTTAAAACAATATTTGCTAGACTAGGCTGAAATTTGAAGCACCACCGCTGATTATTAAATAATACTTTTGAGATATGTTTATATCTTATTGTAATTACCTTTCCAAGACATTGATGCATCATGTATGTGTTAGTACTATTATTTGTATATGAACGTACACGTACAAATCGTGTTCGACTGTCGCCAGCAAAAAGCCCTTCCACTTGACTTACCTACAGTAATCATGAAGTTCCGTGCAAAATTTGACGCCTTTAACAAATGTGTCCGGGTCATGCACCGATCTAACAACTAGCAGCGATAACTTGTGTCAAGCACGTCCAATCGTCACTGTCCTCTGGCCACCTCCGCCATTTTGCACAGTGGAGCTTTGAGCAGCATTTATCAGTGCAGGTGATGCTGGTAGGACTCAGTTCTGTAGACCGAGGCCATTTGTACGCCAGTCAGTCCCAAAAGACAGCCTTGATTACGCAGTCAAAGAGATTAATATCAAAGAGATAGTTGCAAGGAAAGGGCACCATTCACAATCCGGTCTGGAGCTGACGGTATTGTGTGCATTGTGAAACTGGCTTTGTATTGCGGTGTCGAATAGTTGTACAGCTTGCCACAAGAACTTAAATGTGCGTATGTCTGATTTCATATACTGTAGGGTATCGTTAAAATTTAATAGATTAATTCAATAATTGCTTTAGAATTTAGTTTTATTAGTTTAGAGATCAAACACTTAATAATTGATTTTTTACATCACATATATGTATACAAAGCCAATTTTGTGACACTGTTTTTGTGAAAAACGATAACACAAAATTCGATTTACTACAACTGTTTTAGGAACTTTTTGATTTGTAAAATTGTCATTCTGTCAACAGACACATCATTATAGCTGTCATTGCTCATATAAGTATCATTAGAATATACTTTTTTATGCCTATGGCACACTGGTCGATGAGCGTCGATGACCATCGATGAACTCCTCGATGAAACAACAGAACGCACTCTTCATTGACAAACAATAAAAGCTTCTAAAGTTGAGAAAGGAAAACTAAATTTCAAAAATATGCTAACGTGAAGTGAGACACAAAAGATACGAGTGAAATGAGATACTTTCGTTTCATCGATGAGCTCTTCGATGGAAATAGAGGAGCCTCTAATTTTCGTCCATTCTGTTGTTTCATCGAGGAGTTCATCGATGGTCATCGACGCTCATCGACCAGTGTGCCATAGGCATTGGAGCATTTTATAACAATTTTCTTTTTATTTAAATTTAAAAATATGAAATATTATGACACTCCAATCTAACTTATAAATGACAAAATTATTTAAATTTGAAATGTTATTTCATCTGTCAATATCACCAACTTTAAAAAATTTTATTTATTTTTGACAATAATTTTTAAATATAAAGTAAATTAATGCATTATAGGAAAAAAAGTATGAAAAACAGATGTTACAATGCCCAGTTGCAATACTCATAATTTGCGTAAGTCGCCTGCGGCTCGTATATGCAAATTGTATTTGTATTATAATTATGGTCATTATAATAATAGTTTTTCAATATACTATTTTATAACCAGTATTTAAATCTCCTAACAAAGTAGATACTGATCTTCTGTCAAAAAATATACTGTTTCAATTTTGTCACTAGTAATTAAAGTCAAATCCAATTTTTCTAAGAATATTGTAAAAAATAAATCATTAACGGGCATACTCATATAGCTTATTAGCGCTAATATCAATTATTATTTCGTTTTTAGATCTATTTTTAATTCACGAAACACGTTTTCTTTAACCTGGGCTAAAAAGAGTGTTCAGTAGCATCAAATTTTACTTATTTCATTTTAATTTGAAATAAATAAATATATCATCACGCCTTTTACCCATTACTGGATGTGGCACTCTGGCGAAACAGATCTCGGTAAGTGATATATTTCTTCGCGTGAAGTGCGGTTACCAGACGTCAAATCACGGCCCCCAAAGATGTTAATGGAGGGGGAGCCACAGGGATAGATTTAAATTGGTGAAAATTGTTTGTCGGCTGTGAGGATCGAACCAGGGTTCTCAAGATCCACAGGCTGACTCGATACCACTGAGCCACCTACCCCATAGTTCTAGATAATATTAAAAGTTATGTTAGCGATAATCCGCTTTATAAATCTGCCTGTTAGAAACTATTTAATAAACTTTTTTTTTATTTTTGAGATAAAAATTAATTAAAATTCTGTGCCTCGATATTTCAAGTATTACTTTATTCATCATTTACTACTAACACCTTAGTTCCATGAAACACTACATGAAAATTTAATTAAAATCCATTAGTACTAATGGATGCAACTACATAAAGTTAAAAGGTACTTATAGATCAAACTTACTGCGTTTGTTAAAAATTAATAATATTTGTACATAAATCATTCGGTTCATACATTACATTACAATGCATCTCTGTAAATGATTATAATTATTAATGCATGTAATACAATATAGTGAAACAATAGAAGATATATACTTAATCTAAAGTCAATATTATTCAATTTTCTACAACAAAAATCAATTATATTCAATTATTAAAATCCTTAAAATTTCATTATATTTTATTAATTTGCCAAAAATTTCATTTCCGTTTGCTTTGAATTAAAAATGCTTTTAATAACGTAGTGCGTAGTCACCATTAACACAAACAAAATTTTATTTCGAAATATACAAAAGAACACCATCATATTTGTCAGAGCCGTCCGCGACGAGCATACATGATAAGAACTTTGAAATCCGTTGTGCAAAAGTCCGCCATTTGTGGCTCTGTTTAATTAAAGCCTGGAATTTCTATGTCCTTTGTGCACGGAATGATCATCGACGTACGTTACTCACACCACATGTATACGTGCACTCCACCAGAAGCAAAATGTGTTGTTTATTTCGATTTTGTCAGTCAGTAGCATCGGTTTCTGACGAACTATTATTGGTTATTATTCATATGTAATATACACTGATACATGATTGCATTTGTTACAAAGGGTTTTCAAATTAAATATATACTCGCTTTGACTTTGATATTATTACGGCATAACATGGATTCGTCATACGCATATGCAAAAAATATATCGTATAGAAGAACTGATAACATTTTCAGACTTCCTAGAGTTACTATTACTAATATATAAGAGCTCCAAGTTGAACTGGTTTCATGTTGTTTCAAATATAAATATTCCAAGTTTCCTAAATAATCTCATATATATACAGGCTGTTTCACAACTTAGAGCATAAAATTAAAGGGTATATTCTGTACGAAGTGCTGATCATGAAACAAAAAGATTTTTTTTAAATCGCAAAACTATTTTCCATGTTTCCCAGTCCAACATTTTTCGTTGCCACTGCCACTGGGTGGATGATTATGTTAAAGTTATTAATTAAATAAAATTCTATTATAAATAACTGCAATTAATTGAATTGTGTAATTATTCTTTCGTAGTTGATACCTACTTCATTGTTTGTGTTTAATAGGAAAGCGAATCCAGTGCAGTACTACAAAAAATGTTTTAGGTTAACAACCCTTAATTTTTCGAATTTAAAAAAAATTCTTTTTGTTTCATTCTTACAGAATATACCCTTTAATTTTTTGCTCTAAGTTGTGAAACACCCTATATATATGTATAAATTATGTATTCGTTATACGAATTTTACAACGCTTGCTTCGCTTTCTAACAAAATAAAGAAATTATAAATTTAAAAAATTTACACAAAATTACAACAAATTCTAGTTTCTGTTTTGTAAATATATTTATCTACGATTACTTGGATAACTACTTATTGCATAATTAATTTATTTGAGTTAGGTAATGCAGCATTACTAGTTATAGTTATGTAGAGAGTAGTATAGAGTGTAGAATAGTCAACATTTATTGAAACCTGAAACAATACCAAAAAATTCCATTTTTATACATGTTGCAAAATTTGTTTGTTGCAGCTTTGCAAAACTACATCCGAACGATTTGCATTCAGTTATCTTAGGTCTCCTGTGCTATTTAATTACCGTCTGCGAAGTATATCAAATAAATAAATACTAGCTACACAACAAAACCCTATTTACGATTGTATCTCAATTTTATTTCGACTATACAGCGTCAAAATCGTAACAAAATCCCATCTAAGCCTGCATCATTTTCTAAAATATTGCACAATATGGTTGTCTTCCCAGTTTGAGCAGTTTCTATATTAGATTGGATACCGGCAAACCGGCAAACTATCGAATATCGAACCGGTTCGAACAGTGATCTCGCAATACGAGCGCCGAGGTGCAGCAAGCAGGCACATGGCACATTTCACGTTACATTCTGCTGCTGGGAATCATCGCGCACAGATCTCATTTTCACGCTTGGATGCTGGCTGTTTGCACTGGTAAGGAATTCGGAGCATGATGCCCGTTGGCATGTTACTGTACGTGTCTCACACTCGACATTATAAACCCGATGCGATGGAAATGTTTAAATATTTAAACTGTTGTACTGGGTGCCAAGAGATTTTGCAAATAATGTTAGAAAATATCTGTTGGCAAAGAGTTAACTTTACGAGAGATATCAAGCTTTATTTTACATTACCTACTGTAGATATTTATTTATAATTTTGTTCAACATACTTAACTCGCTGCTATATCTGTAAGTTCAGGACTGGTTTTACATACTGGGCTAATTAGGCTATAATTTGGGGCGTGAGCTATTAGAGGGCGCCAAGCTAAATTATTTGGTTTAAGCAGAGATTTTAAACCGGTGTGCCACAAGATTTTTTAATACATACTTCATTAAGGACTTCATTTTATCTTGAAGCCTTGATTTAAAAAAATCTACGCTGTAAGTATTATTTAACAAATTTTAATCATCCGTGCAACGTATTTATGTTAACTGACTTGTTACAAATATATAAATTGTACTTCTAATGTGGTTTAATTTCTATCATAATGTTTCAAAAGCTTTTTATAGTGTTGTACATAATCAGTTCATCAAGATTATGTCACATCATGGTCCTCGAAATATTTTTAACAATGGCATAGATCATATCTTATAAATATAAAACAGCATAAAAATTATAAGTCTCAATGAAAAATTCTATTTGAAATACAAACCCAAATTGAACCGAAATCGAACCGAATCGCCTATTTTTATTCTATTTACAGAACGTAGGTATTTGTAGGTATGAACCAGTAAATTTAATTATACAAATCGTAGATAAGTATAAAAAAATCATAAAAATAATTAAACTGAACCGTTGAACCAAGTTGATCTTATGAACCGATTTATGAACTGTTCCAAAATATAATTACTTAAAACCGGTACAAAAACCGAACCAAGAAAATATGATGAACCATAATCTTAAACAAAACCAAACATATTCAAATCTGCTGGAGTAAATTTGAAATAAATAAATAAATATATCATCACGCCTCTTCTCATTACTGGATGTGAACTCTGCCGTAGCAAGTTTCGGTAAGTTACATATTTAGCGCGTGTTATCAGCCATCAAAAAATGGCCCTTAAAGATGTTGGTGGAGAGGGAGCTTCAAAAGTAAATTTAATTTGGTGAAAATTGTAAATTTCTCACTGTTAAATAAATTATGTCTCATTTTAGAACAGAAAGTAACTAACTACTACATATTTGATTACTTATAGTAATAAATCAAACGTCAAAATTGTGCCACTCTCCAAAATTAACTACACTTCTAATTAGATAAAATGCATGAATCTGATCCAAAAGAATAGCACCGCAAAAATAAAATTATCTCATGATTAATTAATCACTCGCAACGAAAATAAATCTTTGTCATATTTTCCGTTGTTACTACCACGCATAATGTAATCAACTCAGGACAGACTAATATATAAAATATCAGAGAAAAAAATATCGATCTAGGTTGATGTTTACTCCAAATTTATTAATAGAAATTATTTTAGATTCAAATCATAATCCACATTCTTAAAGATAGGACAGCTATTTAATAGTTATTTACTATCGCTTTTATTGTCGAAACAAATGTATAGATAAATTATATTTTGTGATAATTTACTTCTGTTATATTTGTCGTATTCAGAAAATGCTTTACGAAAATATTTTTTTTGTTTTAACTTTTAAGAGAACGAAATAAAGATACACTCTTTTAAAACAAGAATTGTAATCCGAACTTGATTCGATGGATATCCGACAAGATTCGTCGGCGCGATGAATACATACCCAATCCGCACAGATTCGAGTAATATCTGCACCTCTTACACAAGTATAGTCTATATAAAAAATTGGAATTGTTTCGATTTTCGTGAAACATAAATTTTTTAAACTAGTGTTTCACGGGCGTTTTACATTTTGCTTGCACTGAAATACAAGTCATGTATTATGTAACAAGATAAGAAAATGGTTTACAAGCAGAGTACAACAATGACAATATTATTTTCACATTTTCTTGCAATCTAAATCTTTTGTTTTGTTCTTATATTTATAATTTTCCAGTGTTTTATTATAGTAGTTTCGAGTATACTATTAATTTCTACAATCTTGTACGATATAACGACATACTAACAGAAAATATGCAAGAGTCATACAAGCACCACAAGCTTTTTGTCTTGCAAGAGAGAAACAAGAGAAAAGTTACTAAAATTTCTTGTCTTATACCGTAAGACTAGACAAAAACAGCTTCGCAGTACAAGACGTCTTACTTTGTAAAACATTAATTAAATAAAAATAAATATATAAATCACAACGTCATTTACTCATTCTCGGTATGGAACTCTGCCGGAACAGATCTCGGTAAATGAGATATTTATGCGCGTGAAGTGTAATTACCATCTGTAAAATTTAGGTCTCCAAAGATTTATTTATTTATTTATACTACTCTGTACAATAAGAACGCGTCCGGAATCACCGAACCGCAGCGTTAGTTAGTGAAGGAGAGCCACAGGAATAATTTTAATGTAATTAGTAGGTAACTCGTTGGTATCAGGTTGGCCTGTGGATTTGAGTACTAGGTTCAATTTCTATAGCCAACAAACAGTTATCCTTGTGGCTTCCTAATCAGTAGAATCTTTGGATGACATAATTTGGTGATTGACAATCACACTTCAGGAGTATAAATATATCACTTATCATGATCTGCTACGGCAGAGTGCCACACCCAGTATGGGTAAAAGGGTGAAAAAATGTTTTGAAATTTTATATATATATATAAGGTTTTTTTTTATTTTTGGTCGAAAAACTTTGATTTATTAGAAAATAAATCTATCCGTCTAAGGCGAAAACTTCAAACTGTTTCCAAAGCAATAAATTACCTGAAAAAGAAAGGTAATATTAATCACGAATAAAGGAAGCGTATTCCCTGTAGCGTATTTTCTGCCAATGCATAATGCATAGCAGGTCATCAGGGTGATATATAAAGAATATCCGTGAGAAAATATCACATTTCATTATGGATCGACGCAGGCGGATCCCAAAGTCTAAACAAACATAGACAGAAACTTGTGAAAATTCGAGAGGAAAGATTTCACCACCTAAGGAAAGTCGTTATGAGCGGGAACGAAAGCCGTACATATTAAAGAAAATACAGAAAGTAGACAAAATTAAAGTTAGTGTTAGTGGTCCCAGTTTAGCCATCCTCTTTAACTTGAAGAATCTTATGTTTCTTATTCATTTATTATATTATACGTTCTTTTGTTATTCAGCATTTACTAAAATAATATAATTCTCTTTGATTATTTCTCATTATCTTTTTCTCAATATTCGTATACTTTTATGCCTATTATTTAATTAAAGTACGTATTTATTTGTGAATTTATTTTCTAAAAACTGGGCACCTTTTTTGAGGATTTGTTTTCAAAAGATCTAAATTTATGGATATAATATCATTAATATATGTTGGTGTCTGCAAATTTTCAAATATATGTTGTTGCTAAAACTTATAACAAAAGTTGTATTTCAAGGAAATAATAATATAAATTACTTGCCTTATATTAACAAGAACAATAAAAAGGAAATTGGGATTTTTAATTGTTGATAGTCATGTAGCTATGATAATATATTATTAAGTGTTACAAATGTCTCTTTAGTTACGAGTATATAAAAAACAAGTATTTACAGAGCTTACAAAACGAGTCACATTTGCTATAACCGCAAATTAAGACAATAAAAAAGTAAAGTTTTATTAATTATTTGAAAAGTTAAGTTGTTACAATGACCAATACAAGAAACTAACTTTACGATGTACTTAACATATCAGTTGTCAACTTCGCGGTGTGACTATGTCAGAACGTTCGAAGTCACAGTTTATAAATTGTTATTTATAATCAACATGTAACTTAACTTTTGTAGCCTTTTGCCTTGATACTGGCTGAAATCAATGGCCAAAACGTTGCTGATTAAATGAAGTTTTTCAAAGCTTTTCGTTTGAGTGTGTATATCAGTTTAAAATCTATCTTGCGTTCAAGAGACAAAACTCATATCAAATAAAGTAAACCGTTTTCATCCATAAATAAATTAACTTCACCTAAATAAAATCTAAAACGGAAAACAGAAAAGAAAGAAAAGGTCTCACGAAAGACGTCCAATATTTTCTCCGATATTAAAGAAAAAATACATAAAACACAAAGCGGATGTTCGGAAAGTGAATTTAAAGATCTAATAGAAACATCGAATAGCTACAACGGCAGCAAGAAAGTAAACAAACATCTGCTGTTCTCGAGTGTCTCTTGTGTTATCTGCTCCAGGATTTTACAAGAAGATGACGGTGTCACACGTCACGTTGCCCAAGACATAGAACTTTGTTCATTGTGTGAAAAGTATTACATTTTCAATAGTAAATATATGTGTTTTAGTTTACCGTACTTTTAAGAATATTTTGAACATCAAAATTCAACATAAATAATATTTTTTTCCATGGCCGGAAGTATTTATGATACAAAAATCGGGACACAAGTAAAACATTTTATACCTAGGGAATGTGTATATTATTCCTCTAGGGAGAATAATTAAACAAATAAAAACTTAAGTACAGCTGCAGAAGCTGCATCAACAATTTCTTGGGATTCTTTCAAGGGTTCTTCGTTCTATTCTTGGTACTCCAATTTAGAAATATAATGTAATTTGACATAAATTAAACTTGTTTACATACATTTTTGCTGTTGTCAAAGTACTTTACCGTCTTCACACAGATTACTAATAATTTAATGGAGGAGGAACCACAGGGGTAGATTTAAATTGGTGAAAATTGTTTGTCGGCTGTGGGGATCAAACCAGGGTTTTCAAGATCCACAAGCCGATTCGATACCACTGAGCCACCTACCCCATATAATAGTAATAGTCTTAAAGATAATTTTAGAGAGTTCTCTGTTTACAATTATTAAATACGACAAACTAAAAACACCAACAGATAGCAAGTCATAGCCTCTCTTTATAGGCGTTTATATTTATTTTCACAAAAATTTAATATTAAGTTTTGCAAAATCGGTTAATGTCACTTTTGTATCCTAATTGGAATTAGTTTTTATTGCGCAGAGTAACAAAATTTATCAACTTTAATTATACAAGTTACTTACGATTTATGATGCTCTGGAAGTACTTAATCGTTGGCGCGAAAAATTTTATCAGTTGCAAAAAAGTTACCCTTCCATTTATTCACTGTCGAACTAACAACATTGTTTTTTATATTGCAAGCATGACATTTATATCAATAATTTCGATATATTTTTAAAAATCTTTTTTCAAAATTGCGAAGAATATTAAAATTAGTGAAAAAAGTCAACAGTGCATTGTTCTTAGTTTGATTTAATTTTTTAACTATTTTTTCTTATTTATCTTCTTGAAGATTATTTAACATTTTTCAATAAGCTAATGAAATTTCGATGTCTGTCAAAATAATTGTTAATTATTAGCATTATTTTAGCTCTTATGTTAATTAGACTTTTTCTTATTTAATATTAATATTGGATATTAGTATTGTAAAATACACTAGTCGTTATAATTACGATTACAACATTTTGTGATAATTTGTAGTCCTATATTTTAAGAGATAATAATCATACACAAGCCAGGTCTAGGTGGAAAGATACTTTACTAGAATTAAAATTTTCCTTAATCTAATAATAATTAATAATTGCTTTAATCAGTTGATTTATGGTAGATTTTATAAATAACAAATTAAATTACTCCAAAAATTTATTCATTCAAGTGACAGTAGAACTTTTGACAATAATGTTATATATGTCATAAAATAAATTGATTCTAATTGAACTTGAAGACATGTACTATAGAAGCAATTTTATTTAATCATTTATAAAACCGGGCATTAAATAAATAAACGGTAATAAGACATTATCTTTTTTTTTCTTTATAACAGCATAAAAGTAAAGTCGGACTTATATCTGAACATCAAGTACAAAGTAGAAGAAAATCTAACTTAATTCCAGCTTCTCTTTGAAGGAATTTCCGCATGCCTTTAAGAAATCCCAGCACAGTACGTGCATCGAGGCCTTAGTGTCTTTAACACGAACGGAGACAAGTTCGGAGCCGCGAGGAAACTTCCAATGTCGAAAGTCGACCAAGCCTCGGATCGATAGCGAAACACAGTTGACAAGGGTTGAAAATAGAGCGCAGATAAAATCTACTTTATGTTTGTGCTGCTGAAGCCTACCAGGCAAATAGTGCACACGCGCCACAAGGGCGTGCGATAACACAGAGATATCAAGATATTAGCCCGTCATTATGATATATCTTTCACACGTAAGTAGCATAAGTAAGTTTGATAAAAAAGTTCGAAAAATAAAGAACAGACTATGATCAAATTATATATCTTCTCAACTGTTTTCATATCTTACTCGGTATTTGTTTCTGACTTATTGAAAATCTTTTTTCTTTTTCTTGTTTATTGGTTGTAAATGTATTTATGAATATTCAACATCCTATTGCCAATGGTTGGTACCACAAGCTCTGTTTTTGCTTGTTTTAAAAGCGGTGTTTTTGGTTGTTTTAGCTATCTCTAATATGTTAAAACCGTGATGAACCAACAACAACGCTTGTGGTACCGGCCGATGTGTTTAATTCATAAGGTATACTAAATTTTATATGTATTCTTGTTAGTATATCGCAGGCGTCGTGTTCATTTGTGACATTTAAGTCCGTTCTTACGTAACTAGTGTTAGTTCGTGCCTTTATAGAAGTAGTCGTATGTACGTTCGAAACTGAAATAATATTAATGAGTATATTAGAAAATAATAATAATAATAAGGATGTGCAGTATTATTTTCCGAGATATTAGCCACGGTAGTCAAGGTGTATATTATATTTTTTATGAAATCACAAAATAATATTAATATATAATATTAAAGTTAGTTATTATTGTGAAACTTATCTGACATTCAGGCCAGTTTAATAATTTACGTCAGCGATCAGCAGGGGCGCCGAGAGGAAAAGCGGGCCCCGGGAAAAAAATTCGAGCCCCCTTTAACTTTGAATATTTATTAATTAAATATAAGGTAAAAAAAAATATATTTATAAATATATGTATGACAACAATAAGAATTATTAATATCTAAATAAAGTTATAACAATATAAATAAAATTAAATACAAAATTGTGAGTTAATTGGTGCAGCGATGTGTATTGTATACTCACTGTATGACTATATAATATCTAGTTGCATATTCGATAAATTCAGGGGATACCAAAACAGCATTACGCACAAATGTATAGAGCCTTTGCCTATGTGTGTTGTATACAATGTAGTAATATAAGAAACAAAAATGCAACAATGTAATAATGTACTTTTGAATAGTGTATAAATTTATTTAAAATTTGCAACTAGGGCCCTTGATTAAGTATTTCGTCATTTAGTACTTTATACAATGTAATAAATTGTTGAAAACGTGTATCAGACATTTCGTTATACATATTTTAGTAAAGAATATAAAAAATTGGTGAAATAGTAGAAAATTAAAAGCAATTTATAAAATAGCTATCACATCCGGGCCCTGGGTATTTTACCCCCTCTGCCCACCCGTCTCGTCGGGCCTGGCGATCAGTGGTAATAAGATTTTACTTATTATAATTTTCATTTATTTTTGTTTTATTAGTTTTACATTTATTGAACCTTCCCGTAGCATTTCGATTGGGTGAAATATATAGGACGTATGACATTTCTTTGTCACCCATTTTATACAAAAAGAAATCAGTGAAGAGTGACAATCATATTCGAACCTATATCATACTCTATTATTTGGATGTCATCATGATTGTCAGTCCTTTAACTGATAGTGAAACGTTAAGATCGCCAAAATAGTTTTCTTCAAAAATAATTTTTAGTAGTTTAGGATTTAAATAATTAATAATAATCCAAGTTTAGTAAACGGTAAAGTCTTATATAATGAGTTATTTATACTATTTGGCGTCTTTTATAAATTAAAATTTTTAAAAAGTCTGCGATATTTTAAACAGAGTCAATTTAGGGTGTTTTGTATATGAAATGTTGTGGTTGGTAACTATAATTGACATTTATGCAATTGTTCAGATTTTGAGGTTATATTGAAATTTTGATGTTCTCAGCTTGATAGATTCAGTATGTCATCAGCTACTACCAACCGTCTAAAACAAAATGTTGCTTATCGTAATGAATACTCTTTCGATAAAGAAATGGATTTCATAATGACTTCCTTATAAACGCAAAATAGAAAAAATAATTTAAATTGAGTTAAATATATAACATTTTCAAGAACCTAACGCGGTGGTTGGTATTTTGTATCTCGAGAGACTTTGGTGCTATCTCAACTCAAGTCACAAAATTGTCAGTTTAAAAAAGTGGCTATATTAACGCGGTACACCTATTTATACCTGACTTATAATAGGACTAAACAAATGAAAAAATAAAAAAAATCGCACATGTTTATACCGAACAAATTCTTGATCTAAACCAAATAAATATAAGGTAAGACATTCTTTCGAAACAAATGCTTCTTCTCATTTGCATAATGCTAATTTTACATACAATATTTATATAAATAGGGTAAATAAACGTATGCATTTCCAATAAAATTATTATCGGAAACAGCGCCTTTTGCGTTGCGGTTAAGTTTGGTACCTATTCAGAGACCCTTTTTTGTGGAATTCCAGATTTTGTATAATAACGTAGACAATGATCGGAATAAGTAAAAAAATAAACCTGGCCCGAAATTAGATCATTACATATTGGAACTGGTTAAATTTTGTTACCTATTTTGATTTAGATATAAATATAAGATTTAGATTTACTATAGGCCTGCAGTATAAATGTGGTCAAGAACTCCTACAATACACCTTCCAGTAATGTTAGACGATGCCATGATTTGACAACTGTTACTAATTGCATTCAAAATAAAAATATGATTATTTATGAATAAAAATCTATCAAAATACTATGTCCTGAATAAAGTACACAGATGTTAGTATTTACACAATTGTGTAGTTTTTATTGGAGTTCAATAATGACTTCAATTTTACTTACATTTTGATTACGTGAACAAATGATTGTAACTAGAACACGACACAAATGCAGTATGTCACGTCTATTGAAGACTGATTATTAGCTGAATTTACAATGTGATACAATGTGATTCTGTGTAGGAGGATGCATAAAATAAATTTTATTTTTCTGTACTGTTTCCTTAGTACGCCACTGGATCTCTCTTAATCATAAAGACCGAAGGAAACATCTAACAGTCTTGTAGCGCGGGAAACATTTCATCCGACAGCACTATGTTGACAATAGTCAAATTATAGTTCAGCCAAGGAAAGCATTCACGTCTAATCACTAAGTGAACCTCTCTCCCCTCAGTCTCTCCTTAGACGCTCTTCGAAGTGTCAAATGTGTATTGTTTAATTAACAGCAAATTTCATCTCAATGGTCGCTTAAATTAGAACGATTTTCTTACATACCAGTTAAGAAATGTTGAATAATCATATTTTAACTGTAATTTATTGTAGGTTGATAAAGTTTTCCTTACTTTTTGCTCTAAGACCAAGATATGCAAATAAGATATGTGTGAAATAAGAAATGAGAATGTTCAATATATGCAAGAAGAGAGAATATATATTATGGTATTTGATGTGTGAAAGATGTGGGAGTAAAAGATGAAAGAACTAGATATGAGAGAAATTCTAGACGTTTCGGGAAAGGACAAGAGTGGATGAATAATATTCTGAGAAATAGATACAAATTTGCCCATATTTTCCAAGGATGTGAATGCCTCTTCCGTTGTTGAAGTAAAAAAAATTAAAAGCAGTAGTTGCGCAGACAAAAATAATATTTGTTGGTTATATTATAAATTAGAAAATAATCATTATGACAAATTAATTTTGTTGTATACAATTAATTATAATACTAGATTTTGTTCCGAAGTTCATCGTAAATATTAGAACTAAATTTAAATTTGTTCCGTGTGAACTTGTTAAAATAGTACGACACTATACTCGATAGGATGTACATCACAATATTAGAAACAAAACAAGACACAACACAATATATATATATATGTTAAATACTAAACAATTCATTATGTGTCTCGATCTTATACTATCATAATCAGGTGCATTGGCCTGTCCGTCTAAGTATCGTTCTATTTTGAAGATTTCATAAACAAAATAAAATAAAGTATATTAATTAATTTTATTAGAATGAGTGAATTTTTTTTATAGTTTTCTTTTGTACAGGATGATCCATCGGTCGGTATTTTTTTCCATTTTTTCCATTTTCGCGCAATGATATGCAACTTTATATTTTTAAATGTAATACTCTATATATTGTTGCAATATTTTTAAGATCTTTTCTTTCTCTTTAAATCAGTTCTTATTCATTATAATCCTAAAATAATCAGTACAGAAACTATTCATGAATATGTCATAAATTCACTTGTTTGAACAATTAGTGTAGTTAGTGTCAGATCTTCAATAATTATTACTTGCTTCTCTCACTTACTTTATCAATTTTTCTTTGTAAAAATTTATTTATTTTGTTTATGTAAAATGAATTTTACTAAAGACAGTATTTACTCTAGGTAAATTTTGGTACACTTTCAATGTGTGTGATTATTTATTAATAAAAACATGAATAGTTTCTGTACTAATCATTTTAGCACTACAAAAAATAAGAACAAGAACTGTTTTAAAGAGAAACAAAATATTTTGCAAAAATATATAGGTGTTCCTTTAAAAAATATAAAGTTGCATATCATTGCACGAAAATGGAACACCAGTAGAAAAACTTGTACTGCAGATATGTGAGCATTTTAATTTAAAATAAACTTTCTAAATTTTCGAGTAAATAAAATACAGACCGATGGACCAGCATTTGTATTTGTTCGTCATCAAAAAGAATTATTTACAAAGTTGTCATGTCAAAATTTCCGCTACTCGATTTAAGCTAAAAAAAGATTGAACAGAACAACAAACATTATATTGTTTCGACATCCCAAATACATGTTGGAAGTTTTGCCTTTCAACTTTGGACGAGAATGGCCTGCATTATAATATACCGTATGTAAACTGCAAGTGAACAACGTACAAATAAACAATTTAGTAATAACAGAAAAATAATACCTACTTAATTATAAAAGGCTGCTTCATTTTGTATCTACCGGTAGCAGCAGAAACTCTAAACAAATGTAATTGTAACTGCAAATAATGTATGTCATAAGCTTTTAGTGCTTTTCCTACAATGCACATGTCTAAAAGATATTTTTCTATATTGTTTCTCTTGTAAAAATATAGAGAACAGTACATTTTCTTTAGAAATAATTTTTACAATCTTTTGTTATGTATTGTATTTGTTGAATTTGTTTTATTTTCTAACTATGAACTTCACGTCATACAACACTCAGTTTATCATTCCACTATTATGGCTATATTTACTGTTATAGTTATTCTCTGGTTAAATGTAGGTGACTATATCTCTCATCAAATAACAAACCAATCAAAATACTGTAAATTTTATAAAATCGTAATACAACAGCTAAGCGATATTAAGGAGACTTATTTATTTTGTAGTTAACAGTTAAAATAGTTATCTAAAATGAATCGTTATGGTGATTGTTGTTATTAAAATAATAAAAAGAAAATACTCTTGTCTCCTGGTTTAATGGTATTGCCGCAAAACTTCCATGTCCCCGGATCGCGCCATATAGTTTTCTATTTGTGACTGTAGAGTAGCTGTCTTCAAGTAAAAATTATAATTTTCTATAATACATTTCAAAATAATCTGTGTATAATTATGAAGTATGTAGTAGAGATAAACATCATTTCTAATGCAAAAATATTTAAAGTTTACTTACTATTTGACGATTGCAAACGTATCGCTTGCATTATACTGTAGAATTCTACATGGCATGATTTTGGGAGAGTTTCTATGGTAGCTTGTCTAGATAGTCGTTAATATTTTAGAAATTTTTATGGTGTAACAACTGAATAAATTATATATAATATTGCTGTTCGATTGATAAACTAGTGAAAATATGAAATTTTTATTTTCAGAAATAATTGCTGGTACTACAAGCTCTGTCTTTGCCTGTTTTAGAAGTAGGGTATTTGGGTGTTTAAATTATCTCTAACATGTTAAAACCATGCGGTTTCAATATCCAAGAACAAAGTTAACAATGTGAGATATTTTTATAAACTATTAAAAAATAACAACTTACCAGCTGTGACTTAAAAACGATTTCTTTAACTTAGTTTTAGTTTTAAGAGTATATGTAAAGAGCCAACTTCGTATCGCTCTCCAGGTACGTTTCCTACTTTCTAAATTCCACTATCGTATAAAGTTTACCATGATAACATCTCAAGTCGACTTTAATCCGGACATGATTTACCTTCTTGGACATTTGTAAATCGCCGTGCGATCTCTTAGATAGCGACTTCACATCGTCACTATCGGGGCTCGAACCTACGAAAGCCCTTAAACTTTTATCAATAGCTCAGACCGATGCGAGCGACGCGTTACATATGTATAGAGATTTGTCACAGTACACTTCGATATTTTATTCCGGTGACAGGTGTACGGTGCGGCGATCAGCAACCGAAGCGTGTGATGGCAAACTTTACCCGCATCGAAAGAAGTAAATTTAAAAATAAAGTTATGGAGGTGAACGGATTTTTGAAATGGCGACAGCTTACAACTGGTTCCGGCATTCTTTGTTTTTGATTTTGTGAGTAAATAAATGTATGTTTGAAGTTTGAATATCGAAATTCTATTTCAAACAGAAATGAAAATAATCTATAGATAGTTCAAATTTTAAAATTTAATATTTTCCTAATAATTTTTTCCGTCTAATGAAAAAAAAATTGCACATAAAAAAGTATGATTTAGAACTGATATTTTTTAGTTGTTTAACATATAAATTGATTAGAAATTTTGTGATTGAAATACCGGCCCTAAAAATAATGGTATTTATCTATATACAAATTCAATCAACGTCTTAAAAAATATATTGTTGAAGTCAAAAAATGAATAAAAAATTTATATTGAGATGTATCTACACATCAACAGTCAAAAAGTAACTCCGTTACATTTTTTAAAGACATGTATTAATTTAATTATTTGTTAATCATTAGCCGAAACATTTTATTATAACTTAAAACCTGGTATTCAAATATAAAAATCTGTAAAATAATATTATTCGACTTCAAAGTTTAAGAGAATTTCTAATTACATTTACCGGTAAGTTTTATTATCTGTGATAAAATGGCTTCTAGATGTCAAAAAAATTATTTGTATATTAAGAGCGTAGGTAATGTAATTATTTGTTACTTAAACACGGTAATAGTGCATTATAGTTTCGTGCAGAGGTATAGAAACACTCGGTATATTCCAAATAAACAGTATTCGTTTGTGATGCGAAACTGGGGCAAAAATTTAAATATGAAAAAAGTGATGAAAATTAATTAAACAACGGATGTCTGTGGTTGTCAGGAGTTTTAATTTATTCTTTTTAAAAATGTACCTTTTTCTATTTGTTTTATGCAATATGCTCAAATTTCGAAAGCAACTATTGGGATCTACAGAACTATGGGAGTTGCGAATTATTGTTATGATATTAGGCCAATTTTTCTATGATCTCCGGTATGAACATCGATTAAGAATGATTACATTCTTAAAACTAACTGAACAAGATCCTAAATTATTACTTTTAAAAGTGGTTACTATGTATCTACGCAGGAACTAAAAACGAAACGAATACGAAACTGAAATAGCTAAATTAAACAAAATTTATATAAATGGAAACGACAACGATATAATTTTGTTGTTGTTCAAGATAGAAACGAACGATACAAATTTTGATTATGCCCTGGCTCAATGTATCTTTAATTTAAAGCATTTATCTCTAAATTAATTTAAGAATATTTGACAATGAAACATAAATAACAGTTTACACTTTTCCATATGTGCATAACCGTTATTTTATCTGATCTGACACTAGGTACACTAAACATTGTGCAATATTTGTTTCTTTATTAAAATATAACATAAAAATAATTTATGGAGATAAAGTACATAGAAATATAATAAAAAATGTTATTTTAAGACTCGTGCTCTAAAAAAGATTATTATTAATTGTCAAAATATAAACTTTCGCGTGCTAAACTTGCTGCTCGTATATCACGCGTTATTTACCTCCTTGCTTCGCACGTCAGCATTTCGTTATTTTTACTTGCTTCGTTCACAGTGTGAATATTTCGCAGTTCATTTGATTATCCAAGCAGTTTGTGCTTCAAACGCGTACACAGCTTTTCCGCCAATATGAAAATCTCACTCTGTGGTTATTTATGTTTTCTTCTGTTTTATGTGCATAGCTGCCTATTTACGTTCTCCGACACAAAAGTTTCGGTTTCATAACTGTGTACACAAATCATGGCGCTTGCTGCAGCAATATTTTTACGAGTAGGTACCTACAATCAAATTCATGAAATGAAAAGGAAATGTAGTTATTTCAGAAAATCTGTTCAAAGTTATTTAAATCTTGTAGTTTTGATTATAAGTTTGTATTGGCAATTTATACTATTATTTTATAATCAATCTATGCCAAAAAGAGAAACAAAATAAAAAATAAAAATCTAATGTATTATTTACTATTTTATTAAATAGTAGATGATTGTATGCAGCCCTCTACTAATACAAATTGGGGTAAACGGTAAATGACTTTTCTATTAAGTAAGTCAAGTTATTGGCTTTAAATCATACCTTTCAAAAATGTAAAAGGCGGGCTACAGAGAAAATTTTAAAATGGTGCGAATTAATTGTCGGTTTTGAGAATTGAACTGAAGTTCTTATTTCAAATAACAATTGAAATAGACCGTTTTGATGAACAATGTTTTTTTAAATATTATAATGCGCAGTCTTAAAAGGAACAAAATAAATTACTTTCCAAAGTATATTTAATTAACAAATTCTAATCACTTTTATTTATTTTATGATATATAAGACATATATAACATTACTATCAAAATTTCGACCGTCATTTGAATAAATACATTTTATTTACTTTTGAAGTAAATTAATTTGTCGATTATAGAACTGGGCATAAGAGTAGTTACTGTTTTATTATTTTATTTTTCACTTTAAAGATATGTATCTATCTCATAATTTATCAAATAACTTTCAATTTTATATCTTGTTTTGAAAAGTAAAAATCTAAATTCGTTAGACACTGCAATTCAAATCCTACTGATATCGAGATATTTAGGTATTTATACAGCGACTATTCTATATTGTCTTATTTTTTATTTATAAATATCCATTTGGATCAGATCCAAGCGACATACGAGTGCTGTTGTCAGTTTTTGTCATAAATTTAGTGTACATAAAAGTACAAATATAGCGAGACTAAGGACCATGTCCCCCCTGAAATAACTGTGAATTATGATATCACTTTGTTCTAATCTCTATCAAATATGTCATATTTAAATATGATAGTAATAAATAAAAGCTAAATGTTGAGTTAATTGTTTCCATGAATCGTGAAAACATATATTTTATTTAAAATAATACTCTAAACAAAAAATCAAGAGTTATATTTTTTTCGTATATCTGTTCATTTTGCATATAATTTACTAATTCTTCTTTTTAAAAATGTATTTATTATGATAATTATTACAGTTTGTTTTGTAAACTCTTCAAATAGTTATTTCCAATATGCTACATCTGAATTGTAAATAGTTATCTCTTTATTAAGTAGATGCTAATTAGTAGAGTTAACAAACATTGCAGTATATGTACAATAGTTAAAACCTAATAATAATCAACTTTGTAATATTGAAATAGCGGTGTAAGGTACCTAGCAACGCGAAGTTTAAACAAACGCTAGCTGTGAATCAAGAGAAGTAGTAAGATATGCATGCAGGATGGCAGGTGTGTGCATATTCTCACATACGTAATTTGCAAACACGCTTACATACGAGTACATACACAACTACAACTCTAGCACGTACGCTTACTCGTATGCAAGTATTCGTGTTACTAATATGTAAATACCCTCCACTTTGGTGTAGCTAGTGCAAACTGCACATCATATTCCTGAGATCTTAATACATGTATTAAGATATTGCTGCACTAGAATTTATGCCTTCGTAGATAGTAAACTTTATGTCATGCAAATCCGAAAAAATAAGCATTTCTATTGCAATATTTTAGCTAAGACATATTTTTCCATCTGAAGGCACAGTTTCCGATAACTATCGGTTGGATAAATTAAATAAATATATCATCACGCCTTTTACCCATTACTGGGCGTGGCACTCTGCCGAAGCAGATTTCGGTAAGTGATATATTTTTTCGTGAAAAGTGCGGTTACCAGCCATCAAATCATGACCCCAAAGATATAAGTAGAGAGAGCCACAATTGTGGTTTTAACGTGGTGAAAATTGTTTGTCGATTGTGGGTATCCAACCCGGGTTCTCAAATTCACAGGCCGACTCGATACCACTGAGCCACCTACCTTTATATTAAATAATATCGAATCAATATGATTAACTTAAATCTACCCCTGTGGCTCCCCCGTCACTAACATCTTTGGGGGCCGTGATTTGACGGCTGGAAACTGCACTTCACGCGAAGAAATATATCATTTACCGAGATCTGCTAAGGAAGAGTGCCACACCCAATAATGGGTAAAAGGCGTTATTTTATTTTAATAAATGATATTTCAATACAGTTTCTACCTATGATTTAGATACGATATTATTTAGTTTATTACGTCGATAGTTTTCGAGAACTTTATATGAAGATGGAAAGATCAGTCCTAACAAATTATAAGATTGTGTATTTTGAAAATATTTGCAGGTAAAATACTTATTTTTTTTGCTATAAAAAGGTTTGAAACAATTGAAAAGAAAAATTGTACATTGTAAGACATATCGCAAACAACTCGACTGCTAATGCTAGTTAACAATAATATAAATTTTCCTACGACAGTGCGAAAATTGTTATTTCTAACACTCAAATATCAACTGTTTAACATTATTTTGCACACTTAATACAAAAATAACTATTTTTTACTTTAGTATTTCTTTCGTAAAAATATTTCTTGTAATTATTGGCATTTAAGACAGTTTAGTATGAAGATATGTTCATTTGTTAACTTTAATTTTTTCTCTTGCGTTAATTTATGATTTCATTTATAGTTTACCACTTGTTAAAATTTAGTAACATGTTACGTATAACATATTTTTTATGTATACTTTTAAATAAGATTCTAGATAACAGTTGCAAAAGACACAATCTTGTATCCAAGAAATGTATATGTGTAACTAATTTAAAATTCATAGAAGCATAATGAATGAAATGTGCACATCAGAATGTATTGAAAATAAACCGACTTTCTACTGGGCTTTTGGTACTCTATTCCAAAGGTAAAGCAGTGCGGTCTCGGGAAAACTCTTATCGCTTTCCGCTACAAGGATCTTGTTTGACAGAGATGCTCGCTTGTCAACAGCTGACGCTCGCTATTGTGCACGCGACACGATTTTTTGCAACTTCCAACTTTTTTGTCATTTCTCCTATCTGGTTTTTCTGGACGTTTTTGTTACAGATCAATTTATTTTTTGCGTTCGATGCATTCGGGACCTACTTTTTTCGGTAAAAAAATCAACTCGTGCGGTACGTTCGGGACTTTTAATTAAAATCGGTCAAAAGGCGATTGTTGTTAGTTTTACAATATTAATTTAACTACATGAACTATGTATGTGGCCGTCTATACAGTATTATTTCGATATTAGCACCAGATACACTAGGAATTTAATTTATATGAGGTTCGACACATATTGTCTCTCTTGCTTCATGTAAGAGGTTTTGTGACATGTAGATAGTGGCGTTTACTCCATGCAAGCTAGGCAAGTGTGGTTGACTTTGTATTTTATTATTTTTACTTTATTTATCCAAAATATTTCTATGCAGGGTGTTTCATAACTTATGGCAAATTATTTTACCCCATATAGTACTCAACATACTGATTATGAAACATTTTAGAGCCACTAATTTGAGATTTATTTATAATATATTAATATTTAAATTATAATTATAACACTAGTAAGAGGCATGTATCAGATGTTGTATAATTAATAAATGGACTATTATTGTGTTTATAATTATAATTTAATTATTAATATATTATAAATAACTCAAACCAGTGGCACTAAAATTATTTATTTTGTGTAAAGTGCAACAAATTATGCAATTAAAAAAATCTTTGTGTTTCATAACCAGTACGTTCAGTACTATATAATTATTTATTTAGAACGTCAATATATCAAACAGAAATATACAAATGTATTTGTTTTTGTATACTGCACCGCTAGTCAAATGCATTCACCGCACATATCTACATTATACAGAACATTGCTGAACGTGTAGTCCTCTACTGGAAATATTGCGTTGTATACGTTAAACTGAAAGTAGTTTTTATAATGCTTACATGAAGAAATGTTTGTAGTAAATATAGGACAGAACATTTCTGTATTATATTTGTTCTAATTCAATTAAAATTATATATATTCTCTGCATGTTTTTACTATAGAATAAACATTATTTTTCACAATTTTATTCTTACCTACCAATTATTTCTCATTATTTATCTTATTATAAAATTCACGAAAAACCACTACATGTAGATATTGTATACCTACTAATGTATTTATTGTACCTTCCTCTTTCCAACTAATTTTTAATTTATTTGTTTTCGGTTCTTCTGAGTCTAGCAGTATTCATACAGTGATAGCGTGTTTATTGAGGACTTTGAAAAACAGAAAAATGATGGAAAATTAGTCTGCTACGTGAAATCTTAATTTATTTATTGTTTTTCTCACAACATGTTTTATGTCTTACTGATCCTTGAACATTCGCTAGTTCACGAAGATTTTTACATAAAAAACAACAATTTTGATGGTTGAATAATATTTACAAATGTACAATATTTTTTATCTGTGTATTTTACTCCTGTATTTTTTTATTGGATATATATATATATATATATATATATATATATATATATATATATATATAACATATATTTCTCAAATCAGCTAAGTTAAAAATGTATAATTTTCAAATATTTCTGTGTAGTCACGCCGCAATTGGACTATTGGAAGCAGGCAGCTTAATACAGAAAAATTTGTATTACGAGAAGTACTACACGGGTCCTATGTACCCGCAATATATTCTGTTGATAATTGGAAAGATAATGTTTATACATACAACTGTAATTTGTTTATCTACAATCTTTGAAAAATATAATAATAAAGTTTTTTTAGAAAGTTTAATTACTTTTATACATTCTACATTTCGATTTCAGTGTTTGATACCACATTGTCTGTGTCACTTGAATGAGACTTATATTCAATATCACTAAAATTTTCTACTATATTTTCAAGATGTTATATACTTGTTTACGTTTCATGTTTATCTACTTGGACTTCAAAACAAATACTAAATAATATGTAAATTTTATCTCCAACAAAATTTTAGTATTGTAATAAAATGAAACAATGCAGAATTTGGTTTTGTTATAATCACAATTTTTCACTCAACTCAGCTTGTAAAGATGTAGAATAATTAAATGTTGTCTTAAGTATCTTTTTAATAGTTGACTTCATAGAGTTTTGTTTATCAATTGTATTAGAGCATAATAATTATAATAATTTCAGCATTCCTTAGATCATTAATGATTGAAGCTTCTCTGATATGTTGCGCTCTGTTTAGACATTGTGTTGACATATCTAGGTAAATTGGTCTGGGTTGGATTTGACCTTTCAAAAGTTTAGATTAGCACGTGCCATGTTATACAACAACGATTAGTTAGTGGTTCTTTGGCTTTGATCGCGACAAGTCGTCTCTTTTGGATGTGCAAGATGTACAATCAATTTGTAACTTAAATAATATTTTGATTATACGTTGTTTAATATTAATTTGTAAATACTTCAGTGATTTTTATAATTTAATTCTGTTATGTTTATATATATATATATATATATATATATATATATATATATATATATATATATATATAAATATATTTTACAATAAAAATTGTTTGGCTTTTATTTATTCTTTCTTGGTTGACTATATTTACAGTATGTACTTGCTTAATCTTGCACAATAGTATATAATAGCACACAGGTCCATTGTTGAGACTGATATTCAATATTTGGTAAATCTTTATAAAGCAGGAGAAAATAATGAAAATCATAACACGCGCCAACAAAAAACAAATAGTTTTAGAAACAAAACAAATCATATTTGTCTCTTCATTGCATCCGTTTAGTATTCTTATGACCGATTTCACCAACAAAAGTTAAATTTTAAACTTGGTTTAAATAAATGAAATCAAATTAAAATTACATGTCAAATGGAGTAATTGATATTATCGTCATGCATTCGATTTGCTTTTATTTATTTAAACCAAATTTAAAATTTATCTTTTGTTAGTGAAATCGGCCATAAGGGTAAAATAAACATATAGAATAATGTGTTCTAGACAAATATTTTTCCAAAGTTAATTTCTAATTTCCTTTGAGTTCTTCTAGGTACTGGTACTCGACGAAGATTATTTAGAGCCCTGACAGATATATCAATTTAATCTCTGCATATATTGGCATGAGATATAAAGGTGAAATAATACTACGAAATTATTAATAATAATTTATAAGACAATAGTGAATGGTATACCTCCTGAAATAGTTATTTTATTTTGAATGTACACTCTAAATTCTAATGCCAACATCGTTCGTTATATGCTTCATTTTTCTTTGGTGACACGACACTTGGAATTATCAAATTCTGAACTCGCTAATGGAACGTGTTTATATAGCTAAAACTATTCAGCTGTTACTGGTTACTGCCTGTTAAATTCTTAATCCACCTACTATTCATATTATGCACAACAAGATTGAATAAATTCATGCTATGAATATACATTCTCACGAAAATACAGTATACAGAATGAACGAAGTAGAGGGGAAGATTTTAATCTGTAAAAAATATAGGACAAGCCGGGATTTCTTCGCGGTTCGTCCGTAATCCACGCAGCGCAAAACATACCCACAATTTTTTCTGCTTCTGCGAATATCTTCATTATGCCGGCTCGGATAGGATGCGTCGCTGTGCTGTTTTGAATTTTAATGCCGCGTGTAAACTTCAAGTTTAAATGGAACAGATAAGACATAATGACTTTGTCAAATGGAGACCTACATTTTTCTTATAAATTTTATTACTACTATTTCTGTAAAATGTTTTCTTTTTGTTCTGTAAGAAGAAAGCAATTGCTTTCATTTTATGTAAATATACCTAAATTCTTTTAAGAAAAAGTATACAAACTCTATTGTTCATAGAGAATATTTATTGAAACCTAAATTATACAGAGTTGAACACAGGGTTTTAGGGCAAAAGTACAGGAATAAAAAATTTAAATTTAACATTTAAAACATTTAAATACTAGTTGAAGTTTTTAAATAATAAAATGAGACATTTTTTTTTGAAAAATTGGTGTTATGAAAATAGAAAACAAATAAAACAAAATCTGATTCAGACAGTTCCGCTCAACAATGAAAATAACGAATTCCTAATTGACCTAATCAGAATAAGATTTTATTTTATTATTTTTTTATTAATATTATTATTTTCATAGTTATTTGATTTTTGCCAAAAATATCACCATTTATTTTTTAAATATCTAGTGCTACAGACTTAGTATATAAATTTAAAGTTTTTAAACGTGGAGTTTAATTTTAAAACATTTTTATTCTCGTACTTTTGCTCTAAAAGAGCCAATAAGAATTCATTATTGCGAGCGGTCACGTTCTGGTGAGCAGCACTATATAGATTTAGAAAATACATCTGGGAATACAAGGAATACAACATAGCAATTAAAGCCCGTTTTATATTCAGCAACTATTGCAGAAATTTATTTTAATTATAGGTTCTGACATTTAGTAATATAATTTCTATGTACATCAATATCAATCATTAAATTATTTTGAAACAAAAAAACCGAGAGGTATTACTATTATTTATTTAGTAATATAATTTGATACTCCAAAATATTTTTTTATATTTTACATGACGCAATTAATTGCAGAAATACTTTTAAAAAATAAAGATATTCCTTAAGGTGGTAATTTTTCTAGTCGATCCACAAAACTTCATATCTATTTTCACGAAAATGTTTATTTATGTGTATAGAAAAAATTACATAGTTACGTGATTTTCAAAGAACTAAATTAGCGGAATTAATTATTAGTAAAGTATATGTTGGTAGAAAGTAAAATTCCCTTTATCTATTAAAAAGTTGCAAGCTGCAGGAACAAAATTAGAACATCTAATTTCTGAAACTTCACTACTCGAATTGTTTATAGCTTCTGTAATATCCTCAGCAATTTATTGTAGATTCTTTAAGTTAAATAGATACGTGTTTGATCCATGTAAAACTAACATCAGTTGACTTAAATGATTCGTTGGTTCACATTATCGCAGAAATATTATACTACAAACAAACAATATTGACGTCATTTGATTTTTAACTATGGATTCGAATTACGTTAAAACGTATGCACAAAAAGTTTATTCTATTTTCGTTGATCAACTACATTCGTCTCATGAGATCGCACCTCAACGCTACACATCATTATATATTTATATATTTATGTGCACAACAAGAACTTCATCTCAATTACAGTGCTGGGTCTGGAATCACCGAGTCGTAGTGTGGAAGTTCAAATATCTTTAGCTTGAGTAGAGTTAGAACTCTGAATTTTCAGATTCGAATACCATAACGCTGTATTGCCGATCGATAAATAAATGACAATCCTTATTTTGCACGGTTACTCTATAATAGATTAGCATCATTTTGGCAGTCTGTAAACAAAGTCATTTATCGTGTTATTTCTAATTTACTTTTCCACATTTTGCTCTAGTACGAAGCTGCCAATATAAAAATATACGCTTTCATTTGTCATCGTAAAGTTGACGTTTTCTGTGGAACAATCGAAAAATAACTTTGTCGGACGAAAGGAATAGTTATTTAGGTAAAAAGTTAGGAAAGCTTTCAATTAAAGGATGAGTAGATAGTTTAATGCCGAGCAATAGCGAGGCCTGAAACAGCTTACGAATCCTGTACGACACTTTACTGACATGTTACATATAACATTTTACCTGAAACTTATAAACAAATAATAAATATTTTAAATTAATTTAAACTAAAAGATATATTTGACTTACATATTCAGTCAGTATTTTACAGGGTTCGTAAATATGATATTTATAATAAATATCAAAATATCTGATATATAGGATATATATCAGATAAATATCATTTTTTGGATATTTATTTTTTAATTTTAGTTTTTGTACACATTTAGAAAAACTGAAAAATTCGAAAAATTTCAATTTTCCGGAGGCTATATCTCAAAAACTAAACAAGATATGGAAATGCGCTCAACGGCGTTGAATTCCCCGTGTCCGAATTGACTTATAAGCAAATTATCATACAATTTTAAGCAATTTAATATTTTTAATTATTTCCTAAGGGGTACCCCTTTGGTTTTTTCAGATTTTAATTCAATTTTCCCAAAAATCTTTAATCGTAGGATTATTAAAACGAAAATTTACATACATATGTATTTTGACCCACTGAATCCAGTGGTGCAATCTTCAAATGCATATGACTTCTGGTTTTCGAGAAAATGTTAAAAAACCGCTTTTTGCGATTTTTTGGCGGAAAATTGAAAAAAAATAAAAATCGCTGAAACTATGTTTATAAGTTAACTGAAGCACGAGAAAATTAATGCCGTTGAGCGCGTTTTCATATCACATTTAGTTTTTGAGATATAGCCTCGAAAAAGTAGAAAAACTGAAAAATTCGAAAAATTTCACTTCTCCGGAGGCTATATCTCAAAAACTATTTCATATTTTTATATAATGAATATATATCATTGCAAAAATATGACGATATATATCAACATAAATATCATGATATATATCGATCGATATATATCTTCGAACCCTGGTATTTTATGTTGCTAAGTAACTAGACACTCACGTTTCATTCATTACCTGCCTAGGCCGGCAATATGTTATTTTCCTGCCTATGCATACAAAGCAAAGCTTTCCGGACTCTTAAAGGTCAGACAAATGTTTATTTTCCTGTCAGTTTCAGGTAAAATATATTAAATGCGCGCTTACTTTAATAGTTACCAAGGATTTAAACAAAATAGAAGTTTGTCATAGTGACAGAACGAATTTATTTTCAATACATTTACGTTACTTAATTATTTACTATGCAATTGTAGAAAAAATTACCGTACTCTAGTAACAAAGAATCACTTTACACTTTTAATACACAAATAACTATGTTTGATTAAAGTCTAAGTGTGCACCTATTATTATACAATGGCGGATCTAACTCATTTCAATTAATGTATTCCTTGGTTGACTACGAAACGTCACGTACCTCTTATTAATTGGTAACATGAAATTTTTGTTTTAAATTAATAAATGGAGTTAAATAGAAATTGTTAGATTAAAAAGCATGAAAGTGGAGATCCATGGATCCCTGGTTCAGTACCCCTTAAACAATATGTATTTGAATAAGAAAATTTATGTAATTTTTGTTTAGAACAGAATACAATATTCTACTAGCAAATATAAATTTTTACGTTCTGTTATGTCATATTTTAATTGTTTATTCCACAAAATGAAGATTTATTTTTTTGTTTTATATACTAATATAAACCAGATCTGTTGAAATTAAATATCCTGTTGGGCAGAGTGGTATAAATAAATAAATAAATGTAAGTCTTTATAAAAATTATAATCAGTAGCAAGGTCACAAAATTAGTAAATAAAAGAGAAAAATAATAAATAACAGTAGATAAATTGATTTTCCCATGTTACAATAAACACGTAATTAATATTTTAATTATACGTCCATGTGTGTAGCAAAAAGACACCACTCCAATGACATTTGCATCAACCAGCAACAAAGAAACAAGAACAAAGGGTTGCATCCAAAAATAATCACTTCCAAGCGACCGAGGATAAACGAAGCCAATCGGGTGCATTCGATTAACCCGAAAGGACGCGACGTCAGCCGAAAACAATGAACGGCAAGTTTGTAATCAATCAATCAATAGTTAAAACAATCTGTGATCGAGTGTGACCCCAGTGTAAATCAATATAGACGCCGGCACTGAGTCCAGCCGAGTGTGAAGACGAACGATGCGGGCAGCCGAGCGTCAAATGACACGACGCCGCGACGCCGCCGCAACCGACCCCGCGATTTTCACACCCCATACCCCAACACTCCGTTGACGACTCACAACATAATCGTGATTGCGCTTTTTTATTCTTTTTTGTAGCATAAAAACTGTATATAGTAATGTTTCAAAGTACATGCTTTATTTCTTGTAGGGTATCTAATTGAATTAAATACTTTTACAATTTCTACTACAAAATAAACATATTAGGAAATAAATAATTTAAAAATGTCAAATCTTTCATGAACATGTATAAGCTACGACCAGTAAGTAGCTTAAAATTTAAGTGAAGTTTTTACGTTTTACATGTTTATAGTTTTATAAATCTGCTTCTTAAAAAACATGTTTTATTTACAAATCCATGTTGGCTACCATTAGCACGACATTTAATAACAATTCTCATTATGATGGACAAAATTTAAACCGTACTTGGCATTTAGCAATACGTAGTTCGTGGTTAGAAGTTTATGTAGTGCGATTTTTACATAAAGTGAATCACATATTAATAATATATTTTTTCTACGATTGCTATGAAAAGTTGAAAATTATGCTCTCATTTGTCAACGTAAAGCTGACGTTTTCTGTGGAACAATCGAAAAATATCTTTTTTGCCGCGTCTCCAATGGCAACGCGCGAAAAGATGTTAAATGCGCAAGTTTCCAATGACAACGCGCGAAAAAGATATTAAATACAAACAAAACAAAAACTTGTCATATTGACAGTTGACAGAACGAATTTATTTTTAGTACGTATACGTTTTTTAATAATTTTAAGATGCAATCGTAGAAAATAGTTATTTGTGTATTAAGAGCGTAAAGTGATTCTTTATTACTCGAACACGGTAATTGCACCGCGAGCCGAAGGCCACTCCATTAATAATATTGAAACTGCACATTTGGAAAAACTGTTATAGTATTATAATGTTTTTAATGAATATTAACACTGAATTTTCGGGGACCCAGCTGCTTTTTATCCACTGGATTTCCTGTAATTCTCGTTCAGGATTTTCTAAACGAGAGTAATGTCCTTGAGATTAGTTCAAGCTGAGAATAAAAATGATCTAAGCAATTTTTTACAAGTAAACTATTAAAAATATAGTATAGGTTAAGTGAAATAAGACAAGATTTTATTTTAATTTATCTTATTTATCTTATCTACTACTCTCTATAACAAAAAAATTGCTCAATCATACAATAACAGTAGAATAAAAGAACAAACAGCTTGTAGTGATTTCCAAACTGCTAGGACCCAGTGTTTTACTTTTCCAACTACGATAGGGAAAGTATTGTGTTTATGTTTTGACAAGTGAGTATTAGGTTTTTTATTATTATTTAGTTTTTAAAAATTGATTAGGTTTAGAATATCGTGACAACAAGAATGAAATGTCGGTAGGGGATTACTGATAACCGTTAAACTATTACTTACACTGGTTGTGGGTTGTAGATTTATTTAATAAAAATGAATGTATATTTCTATACTATTTTAGGAACGATCTTATTGGTCAAGTTTGTGACATCACACTATATCATGCAGTTAAAGTTTGGTCATTGTAATGTTTAAATTAATATTTTGAATTTAGCAAAATTAAATTCTGAGTTGTGAATGGTATCATAGGATAACATGAGATCAAGGTCTTTGAAACTAAAGTTTGAACCACAAAACTAAACCAAATTTTCATTTGTGCATGTACCTTAAGTGTATGATAATATTAAAATAACTAAAACACATAAATAAGTTGATTTAAAATACGAATAACTTATCTTGTGTCACATGACCCTAAGTTTGAATAACTTGAAACCTAAAAGAGTTGTTAAAATACAAAATATTTCACGCTGAAGACCGTATCTCAATAAGATTTTTAAGCAGTGTGCATTTTAATTAAAATTGTTGTTCAAATTCTGTGTAAAACTTATTTAAAACGTAAACAAACAACCACTTTAAATTTTAAATCCCATTAGCATACCAGCATTAAATCGTCTTCATGTCATCATATTTTACAAAATCGCAAAGTAAGTTTAGGTCCGGAGTGTTGTGGAAGAAACAAATTACAGCCTAAACTCAGCATCCTGCGGTAGCGGAACAGCGCTAAGGCTGAGCTCCGAACCTGTTTCGTTCTAGCTTGTTAACAGCAACAACCCTGCCCTAACGGCGTACAGAAGATAAGTGCATCTACAGCACACATGTAAGGTTTCAAGTTAAAGAACTTCAAACTTGAATTGGAATACAATCCATTTTTAGACGCATTTCAACTTACATTAGAATTTTTGTACTTTAATAACATATTGTACAAAAAAAAACACAAAATGGTTCATTATTCCATATTTATAATAAGATCTTCCTGTCACATTTTATTTATTACCCTATAATATTTTTTATGTGTAACAATGCTGATTTAGATTTATTACAAAAGTTATAAAATCGAGCCACTTGCGTTCTACCGACATTTCAAGGTCTAATAAAAATGTTATTTATTTATTTATGCTATTCTGTACAATAGAAACCCAGTCCCAATTACAGTATACGATTTCGAACTGGTAGTTCAATTATTTTAAACATGAATGGGATTTGAACTAGGAATCTTCTGATTCAAATGGCATCAAATTAACAGGAATAATTAATTACTTAATTTTTTTAAGTAGTTACGATTTTATTGGAATTTTAAACTTCTTTTTAAAAGACAAAAATTACTAAAAATTATAATTACTTACTTTGAGAAGGAATTAGCTACCGACCACGTCCCTGATTCACACACTTTATTCCACATTATAATCACCTATATTTTAATGTTTAATGACACTCGAAACACGAATACACACAATATCACACTATTAAAGTAATTTTAAACATTATAATATTCACTGAAACACTCATACAGCTATGCTTCTATTGCAAGCAGCCGCAATGTACTGGCCTAGCGTAGCTCAGTGCACAACAGCAGTTTTGACGAGGTAAAGTAATTGGCAAACTATGTTGTAACACGTTTGTTAGCGTTAATATTCATCATTTTAATGTACAGTGTTTATATGAGCATCATGAAAAAGACAGAGGCGCTGTATATAATTTAAACTAATAAAAAAAATTCAAAAAACAAATTTTATTTTCAACAAATTTTAAATTGTAATTATAAACAAAAATTACACATTTTAAATTAAGTACTCGTACCTCATACTAAAAAATAAATAAAAATATCATCACCCCTTTGTTGTCAGCCGCCAAATTACGGCACCCAAAGACGATAGTGGTAGGAGAGTCACAGGGGTAGATTTAATTTGGTGAAAATTGTTTGTCGGCTGTGGGAATCGAACCCGGGTTCTCAAATCCATAAGCCGACTCGATACCACTAAGCCACCTTATTATTTTCATGTAGAATTTTTTAATTATGAAAACTTATTATTTCCATTTCATTATATTTAGTTTTGAAGTTTGTATTTGATTGCCATTTGCATAGATTTCACTTGTAGTAAGCAATAATATAGATGAGTATTAATGTTGAATCTAAGGGGTTGCATGATATTTTCCCTCCCCCTTAATGTAAAAGCAGTAAGATAAATTCAAAAATGTTAGTATTATTTTATGCATGTCCTACATACTAAAAATATTTTTCATTGTTTTATTTATCCCAACAAAAATAAAACTGCTAAATGATATACGACCACCAGAACACATACACTCCCAAAAATTTCACAAATTTTTGTTTACGAAAACAAGGTTGCTTGGTAACAATTGACATGAGCAAAACATGTTACAGATGGTGTAAAGATTTTCTCTAATGACAAATTGCTCAAAGCTTCCAAGATCCCATAAAGTAAATGAAAATTTAACTTGAGATAAACCAAACCTCTAGTAGTATTAATTTATATATATATATATATATATAACTGTATAAATATATATACCGTTTAAAACAAATATAGATTTATTCACTTGCAATCTGTCACTGATAAAAGTGAAGGTGAAGTGAAGGTATGTGAAGTTTAATAAAAAGTATAAAATCAACCCTTGGCTCAGTTTCACAAAATTCTTATTTTTATTAAACCTAGTTTCACCAAGTGTTGGTTGACAATTAATTTTGACTTTGTTGTTATGTGAAGTTTTTATGAGGAATTGAATTTGAAAATTGCCGCTGTTGATTTTCATCATTAGGGGAAGGTGTAAGATCTACAAGAGATGTAATAAGTAAAATAGCGTAATACAATACTTATTTATTTAATTTAGGTACGTTTTAATTTCAAATCGTAAACATAAAAAGAATATGTATTATTCTTATTGTGAAAAATATAATAAAACAACGAAAGATATGGCAGAATGACAAAGTCGGAGTTTTGTGATTTGCAGTAAATTTTATAAATAATATCTTCTATATCAGAACGCAATCTATGTATTCCAAATACATACGTGCACACACACACATAGATCTAGTTTATATATCCGTGCATGTGCTACGTACGACCGTTGAAATGTATGTTTTATTTCCATTGGTCCGATGAGCTTTATGGACCGGCGCTCGTAACACGAAACAGCGGTTCTCAAAATTAGGCTGCTGTGAACATGTCCAATCCTCAATAAGGAAATTGCATTTACCGGCTTGTGCGATTTATTTCACTGGTATTGAAATAAGGGAATTTATTTGTAATTTACTTCTAGGTTTAGAATCTCCGTAGTTTAGTGGAACAGATAAAGTTTTATA
Organism: Pterostichus niger; assembly: GCA_947425015.1. Classification (NCBI taxonomy): domain Eukaryota; kingdom Metazoa; phylum Arthropoda; class Insecta; order Coleoptera; family Carabidae; genus Pterostichus; species Pterostichus niger. Next base: position 7,926,225 of record OX380335.1, on the reverse strand, counting down.
GCTCAATCAAAGACAAGAAGCTCCAGAGATTTAAAATTATGTTCATAACACTTAAACGCGTCATTAAAAATATTATTTATCTAGTTAAATACCTAATAACACTAAACTTTTATTTATTTTTCTTTTTTCTAAAGTATATAAAAAGAAAATGCTAGTTATGGTTGTGGTTTTTAGTTGGAACCTACACATGGTACAAAATGATATACTGAGTGGCTATAAAGAAGAAACAAAAGTTATGGATATTGCCTACCACTTAATTAAAATTTAAAAATTTATTTTAAAAATATACAGAAACTAAAAACTTATTATATCTCTATGTTTATTTCCTCCACCCAGTATCTAGAATGTCGCATGAAAAGATTTCAAATAAAACGTATTGTGAATTAAATTCTATATCTAAATCATTTAACGCAATTCATTTGACTTATTTTATTACAGCTAAAATTAATTTAAAACGATGTAAATATATGATATTATCTATATGTAATCATAAAACTGAACTAACGTATAACATTTAACTTACGAGTACAAACATATTTTTAATTTGCTCTCAACAGTAAACAGTTATCTAGACTGACTTAGAAGCAGAATTTAATACTATAAACATTAATTTCATTTTTTTGTATGTAAAGTAGGTAATCACGGAAGCAACGATGTTGCTACATGATATACTCATCTCGAATAAAAATAATGGCTGGTAGCACAAGCTCTGTTTTTGGGTGTTCTAAGAGCATGATTTTAACATGTTAGAGATAGCTAAAACACCCAAAAACACTGCTCTTAAAACAGGCAAAAACAGAGCTTGTGCTACCAGCCATTGTTTTTAAAATTCGCAAAATTATTTGCACGTGACTTGAAGTACACATTTTAGTGCCACTTGTTTGAGAGATGTTTCTAATATATAAATAATTAAATTATAATTATAAATACTATTAAAAGACAATTATCTAATGTTGTATAATAAATAAATTAACTATTGTAGTAGTTATAATTATAATTTACTTATATTAATATTTGAGAAGTAACTCTAAAACTTGCGGCACTAAACATGTTTACTTCAGGTAAACTACACTTAATTTAGCGAATTCTTTTTGATTCGGGATGAAAATATCATTGAGTATTTATCTGCCATTTAATTTTGTTCTTGAAGTATTTAAACACTATGTATACTCTTAATGTTTTTTCGCTGTATCTAGATAATTTTGTTCGAAAAACAAGTTTTAATGAACTTTGAAATAAATAAATTATGATTTTTATTATACCTATTAAATAGACAAACAAGTAAGTGTTCTGGATAATGCTCTACCTTAAAAGTAAACTCATTATATTAAAATACATACCTAAATTCAATATTTTAATTAAAAGTAAACATTTTGCTCGGGTACAAAAAAGTAGGATCTATATTTTAATACAACAATATTTAATGGTTAAATAAACTTCTACATTATACCTCACATTTACCTTCTGGTTTAAAAATTCGTGTTTAGGTAATATTTAGATTAATTAATTTTCAAATACTAAAACGAAAGTATACAAAAATTTAAATAAATGCATTAGAAAATTCAATTCTGCATCTAAAGCAATTAACACATACTTTGCTTATTTAATTACCTACTATTAAAATTGATATTAAAAGTTTTCAAAAACTACTGAAATATTTCTAAATTGAATGTATTATTCTAAATTTATTGAACTTTTCCAAATATTTATTTACCTTTGTATGTCTACTGTAAACTATATTTTAGTATTCTTTGATTAATCCGTTTTCAAAAACAGACACAAATGTAAACAAATGTTTAACAGTTAGTAAGTAACTCAAATAAAATATCTAGATTGTAGATATAAATTCAACTACATCTTTTATTTGAAGCATATTTCTGTCAAGTAATCAGGAAAGTAATAGTAACGAAAAATTAACTTCTCGATTTAATTTAAAGCAACCCGCGAGTAAAAAATTATTAGTAATATATAATAAATATACATATTATATAATTTTTTCCTTTGCTTTAATTTGGTTATCTGATTACTATTAAAATTAATATTATAAGTTATCAAAAACTGATATTATATATACGATTTATCATGATATTAGAACAAATATGTAACAGTTACTAAATAAGTCAAATATAATATTTAGAGTGATTTAGATGTAAAGTTTAGCCATCTATAACTGCATATTATTGACCAGAATTTTTTGAAATAAATAATAATTATTTATTTGACACGTAAAACAAAAATTGCAAACATCAATTTTAGTAATTATATGTAACTGAAATCAAATTATACTGCATTTACAGAACTTAAATTGAAATATTTTTCCTAAAACAATTTAGGTATCAAATTCTGCCTAAAAACGTTGATCGAATTATCATTTTTGTTATAAAATGAATGATACTATTTTTACTTGCGATTGAATCTAGTGAATAATAAATAACACATAAGAATTCAGTAAAAAATTCGAGGGTAAAACCAAGAAAATAAGGTTTCACCGAACAAATTTTTGTTTACGAAAATAAGGTTGCTTGGTAACAATTGACATGATACAGAGAAGGTGCAAAGCAAATAATATCGAAAAATTTATTTCCCATGTTACTCGCCTATGGCGCAGTTTAAATTAGGCAATCTGTATATGAAAATTAAACTAGCGTATAAAGCTACCAAATAAATTAATATTTTTTTTTATTATGATCAAATATTTAATATTTTGGAATCGCATCAATATGGCGTATAGCATGGTGTGCGATGGACAAAAAGAATTCATGTTTTGTCATACGAAATTCAAAAGCAGAATTTAAGTAAAACTCTATTTTTAAGCTTCACTATGAAATGAGTAACTTATTTTCATTATCGATGAAATAGCGACGCAACTAATTTCGTATGACACACCGGTGTGAAATATGCAGATATTTTTTCCAAAATTATGTAATAATCAACGTCTACTTAACAGCTTAAGCTATCCATATTTATACTTGTCAATTGTTGTGGTTATATTCATGTAACGTATAATATGTAAAAATGCGTTTTGTGTTAGTAAAATTTTAAAAAGTCATACATTTCCAAATTTCACATTTAAAATACCTTAGTCTACTACTGCTATCTACAAGCTTTGCTCAACATCTCCCATTCTAAAAGAGATAAAATATAGCTTGACTATACATAAAATTGATGTATTCCAACGACTACGTACTTACACGAAAATTGATGTTATAATATGCATGAGAAGCACGTTCCAAACACATTTTTTTCAGTTTGAAAGATATAGGTATTTGACGTTTACACGAATGTCTTTAATTTAGCTGTTACATCCACAAACCAATTGACATGATATTAGTACATTTTTATATTTGTTGTATAATCTAATCTAGCAAACCAAATGGGTATATATTGTACGCCGTGGGCTATGAGTTCGAATTTCAAAAACTCATCTAGAACGTGGATATCAGTGATACATAAGTTAATAACTATCTACAGGCTTCAGATCAATTTCTAGACAAAAAGAAATAGTTATTTCACTATATCAAAATTAAAATTAAGTCAATACACCTTTTACCCATTACTGGGTGTTGCACGCTATCGTAGTAGATCTCGATAAGGGATATATCTATGCATATAAAGTGCAGCTACCAGCCGATAAATCTCGGCCCCCGAAGATATTAATGAAGGGGAAGCTACAGGGGTAATTTGAATGTGATGAAAATTGATTGTCGACTGTGGAAATCAAATGCACATTTCGACTTGATACCACTGAGCCACCTATCCCATAATACAGAATTTTATACATGAAACGATTTCAGGCATTTTCAAGTTAAAAACGATTTTTTACAATTGTTGAGTGAAATCATGTTCTGGATACAAATTTAGGTTTTAACGTACCAATTACATTGAAAATTAGAATTACAGTTAAACTTTAAAAAAATTCAAAGGTTTATTTAAAAGTTTATATTTAAATGTACATTTTAATATTCAAATAGCAACTAAATAATTTTACAATTCTTAACGAAAGCATGGATGATAATGCCCTCTATCGTCAAAATCAATGCATTTAAATTAATTATATCTAGTTATGAATTGAAATAATGTAAAATAGATTTATTTTGTGAATTTGAACACTTATGTAACGTGGGGATCAAGAAAAAAATCCATATGAAATGAATCATACCCGAGACTTGTATTCTCTCCCAAAGTTATGATCAAAAATGCTCTCTTAATAACATATATTTTTTTAAAATATATTTTAGTAACATATTAATACTACTACAATAGATACGTAGCTTTATCAGTAGGCCGCTTTCAAAAAATATTCTTTTTAATTTGGAGTCATCAATCATACGAATAAATCACTATCAATACTAAAAATACGAATGTGAAAATGAATATATGTATGTGCGTCAAAGCAAAGCAGTAAAATGTGTGTGTTTAAAACAGCAAAACATAAAAATGAATTTCATGTCCATGTTTGTAGATCTGGCTTTTGAATATAAGTAGGTCAAATCGGATTTTTGAAATATTATCCCCGTTTACAGGAAAATGTAGGCAGTCTGATTGTATGTCCATAGTGCTAGCATGAAGCACGTTCTGATGCTATGATGCATTGTTGATTGTCAAAAGTGTCTGGCAGAATATTTACTTTGGATATCGATGTTGGGTAGATGCTGGAACCGAACCCTTGTCGATAGCTCATGCCGTGGTTATAAATTTGAGTGCACAAGTTTTGACAGTGAAACGATCGGGTTTCCGATTTACTGTTCATGGTTATAAGTGGACTGGATCCCAAATATTAATCATATTCCAGCATTCACTGAATAAGTTTATATAAAACTTATGTAATTTCATTATATATTACTAAAGTTATTTATATTATTCCTAGGAACAAACAGCCCTAAAGCTAAAGTGACCATTCGTCCGCAATTAAAAGGGATAGTACCCTATTGAAGTCAAGTGAACGACGTCCTCCGAATGCCTCTCATCGGTATTTTAAAACTCTCTTAAGTTAATGTATCGTGTAATGTAACTAAAAATATATGTTATTACAAGTAAAAGAAAATAATTTAATATTTCTTAGTTTACAAAGGACTAATTCCGTAACTGAGAGAACATTTTCAGCAGTTAACAAACTATGGAAAAATATTCACTTTTTGATAAAAGTTTACAGTTCCCAGAAATATAAGTATGATTTTGCAATTGTTACTGTTGTACATATTGTAATGTATTTATATTCTATAGTACTTGTACTATAGAATTTTATTGATGAATCTTAATGTTCTTGACAATAAAAAGGAGACAAAACGAATAAAAGTTTAATGGTAAATATTTCGGCTTTGTTTAACGCCATTTTCAGCTACAAAAATTTAAAAGTTATGGTAAATAAATACAAAGCAGTAAATTTACAATAAGTGATGATGCCTCCTTTTTATACATTGACTTTTAAATCTTAAAATTCTTCAATATCAATATCTAAGTCAATATTTAATATAGAGTTGTATATATATTTTGAATTTAATTGTCCTATTTCTAGATTTTATGTTTTATAAAGTTTATTTTTACTATATAAAAGTTATAATTAGAAATCAGTAAATATTTTTATAATAAAAAAATTGTACACTATACCTAAAACTATTCGGTAATTTATGCCTAAAAGAAATTATATATCTAACCGTGAACGAAACGTTGTTACGGCTAGAATTACAATGTATCTGAATATAATAGTAGCCACTATATGCGAGATAAATATTATACTTTTCTATGAGTACACTAAAGGAAGTTACACATTTAGGTCTAGATAAATATGAAAAAAGTTATTAAAAATTATATGACACGATGTTAAACTTTACTAGTCGAGTTGATTCTCCCTAGATGATAATTATTTATTTTAATGATTATCTCTTCATAGCACAGGGTTGTAGCCAAGGCAGAGTTTTCTAAAAAGTAGTTCCTTTTTTAAAATTTTGTTTTAATGAGCTATTATATTAAATAACAATATATTATTAAAGTATGTAAAATATAATCAAAACACGAATGAAAAATATTTAAATTTCGAACAACAGAACATATGAAAAAATTCACATCCTTTGTATCACATTTTATTCTTTTTACCTTTCTCTGTTTAGCATGCATTCCCAGCAGAATACTGTATCGAAATTTAAATACATACAGTGTTGTGCTATTCGTAGCGAATATTTAAAGAGTTCAAGGCGGCAACTAGCATTACATACTGGGTATGGCGGTGGCTAAAATTTAGATTTTTCTATTATAAATTAATAAACCTTAAAATATATTTATCTTTATAATTATTTCAGAGCTTAATAACAGTTATAAATTAATATTTAATAAATTAACAAAAATAATGATTATAAAAGTAATATTTGTCTTTAATTTCGTTCGTGAAATAATGCCTCATTTGCCTTCTCTGACGAGCCGGCACTAATGGAAACCGAGATGTGATTGGCACAAACCGCGAATAATAAATTATTACTCGCATATAATTAATGCCTTTCTTAAGGTTCTGAACGTTCGAAATATTTAACCGGGTTCATTTTAACAAATCAAAAACTTCGATGATTTAAAACGCAATAACGTCGCAGAATAAAATAATATATTGCTAGAAGTTTAGAAGTTTCGATTTGGAAACAATAACAGTAACATAGAACACGCGGTGGAAATAGGTCAGTTTTTATTTTTACAAAAGTTGCAGCCAACACAAATTATGTGAACAGATAACCTTATATGAAAAGGCCAACGCCTTTCAACTAAATTCTCCTTCCTATCCTGTTGCAGCAAAATTATATTGTTTTATGTGTTTTACTATTATAAATTGAATTAAAAATATCTTTGGGAACCGTGGTTTAACGGCTGGTAACCGCACTTCACGCACATTAATATATCCCTTACCGAGATCTACTACGACAGAATGTCATATGTACTAAAGAATAAAAGATTATTTGAAGCGGGCTGTACTATTTTGAAGATATATGGAATGATTAAGAACTTAATTTACACAAAATGGTAGTAGCTATTTAAATTTTTTAATTTTATATAAAAGATATAATACGTGAAAAGTATTGTATCATTTCTTTTTAATAGTTGATCTACGGAAGCACAAGTTAAATACTCCAAAGCAAATATTGCAATACTACAGCATATTGCGGGAACCACAAAATTTTTCGTTTAGTATAATACATTTGATATAGATGTACATGTTTTTCAAAAACCGATAACCAATCTACTTTATAAAATATAAAAAGAGTAATTCTTGTATTTTAACAGTTAGGTAGGTATTCGCATGTGTTGTTATTTCAAATTTACTACGGGGCAGTCATTTAATTCTCAGTTATGTATCTATAGTTACACAACCTTCTATCAAGCTAACACTCTGTTAAAAATACACATAAACTATGTGCTTAACCTGTCATCATATTACAGAAATTTGACTAACCAGTTGTTAGTTACTAACAGTACTATAAATGTGATTGGTACAACTGATTCTTTACTGATAAATTGATATGAAATAAATAAATAAAATAAATCAAGATTAATTTTTAATAATAATACAAATGTGATATATACAAATGTGATTGGTACAACTGATTCTTTACTGATAAATTGATATGAAATAAATAAATAAAATAAATCAAGATTAATTTTTAATAATAATACAAATGTACCTAAATAAAAACGTCCGTTTCTCATCGAGCCTATTTTAACATTCCAGAGAAAATAACTATAACATAACCGATTAATTACATAAAATGAATATTAAAAACCTATAAGATAAAGAGTACTTAATTGAAAATAGTAATGAAAATGTAAAATTTAACGAACGATGCAGAAACAGGGATGTATTACAAAAATGATATGCAAAATACAAAATACGTGTGAGCTAGAAGTAGGTACAAATAATAGTTGGAATTTTGCAGGTGCGTACCTAGCTACCTTAGAAAACAGAAACATGAACGTCGTCTGCAGAAAATTAATGGACAATTTAACGATCAGATCTTTCGGTCGATTTCCTCCAAGGGCTTAGCTACCTTAAAAAGCAATTCTTATTCTCTCCGCAGTTGATCGCACCAGGAGTGGGAACAAGGAGATCCCAACTCAGCTCGAACCACTTGACCGGTTCCTTGCTTCCGCCATCACAAACCTAATCTTACCACTTCTCACGCACCCGGAAAAAAGAGGAGAGCGAATTTTCATCGAGTTTAGCGGCAGAACAGCTGTGCGCCCATTTAATGGATACTAACACCTTTACCGCCTGTTTTTGCACGCATGTAATTAACGATAAGAATCTCATATTGCTTTTCAATGACTTTTAGCTGAACGGTAAATGATGAGCGAAGATATTTTTTGTCCACCAAAAGCTTAAGTACGTAGGAATGATCTGATATCAAAACCCATTATATATGTTAGCAAAAAGTACAAGAAAATCTTTATGGAATATTTACTTAACAAACAATTTAAACCACGTTAAAACTACCTTACATTAACATCTTTGGGGCCCTAAATTGTCGGCTGGTAACTGCACTTAACGCAAAGAAATATATTTCTTATTGGTTGTACACAATAACACCAAATTCAATTACCATTTCTTACATTTGATTTACAATGAACAATTCAGCTCTAAAATTGGTAAAAAATTTAACCCAGGTAGTTGATACCAATTCAAATCTTACTAAAGTCCCTAGTTTTTACCAATCTAGGCCGGAAACAGGTCGTTTCCGGTCGATTTTGAGTTATGCAAAACTAGTGTTTCTGGACGGAAGCATGAAAATAGCTATTTTCTATACTTTCAGTATACATATCACAGGTCGGCAAAAATATCCGATATCTAAATTCGATCCGATCCGTAATCGGATTTAGGATTGGATCGAATCGGATTAGAATTACTTCCGATTGTTTTTCTCATCACATGCTAACTGAAACTCCGAAAAAAATTTGAAAATCATACAAAAAAATATAACATCGTTATATGATAAAATTCATATTTTCATAACTATTGCCATTTTTAATTTTTACAAGCATATTAGAAACAAATAAGAATATTTTGAGGTGAAAACGAGGGTTCGTAAGACGCTTACACGCCTAAATCTGACAATTTCATCGCCACTTCTACAACTTGCATTTTCTTAGTGTACCAGTACCTCAAAAGCAAGAGCAGAAAAGATGCAATATATGCAGATGCTTATTTCATTGAACTCGCTGCACTAAACTGACGCCATCAAAAAACGCTTCAAGACCAAAAAGTGTGCTTTAGTACATCCTGCTCTTTTTCAACGAACAGGAAGGTTGTTTTCGAGATTTCCATTGTCTACGAAATTCGGACAGATTTTATAATTTATTGATTATCTTTTAAATATTTAAATTGATCTCTGACAATTGAACAACACCAGATTTAATTTGAAGTCCAGATTAATAGAAGTGAATAATTCAGTGCCAGGGTAATATTTGATTTGTTTTTCTCCTGTGGACGAAAATCTAATTAAAATTAGTTTTGCAAGTTAGGAAAGAATGTCGTTGATATTACTGGTGTGTAATTTATTGACACAGACTTGTTTACCAGCTTGCTACATGCGGTTACAGCGGAATGTAATTAACTCATTGAACAATTTCAATTTACAGCAGAAAAGTTATATACCTATCCACATGGTCACATGATATGTATTTATCCAACATTTTTATAAAATCCAATCTAAATATATTAGAACATGTTCAATTCTATAACATAGCTAAATATATTGGCTGGTAGCACAAGCACTGTTTTTGGATGTTTTAAGAGCACGGTTTTAACATGTTAGAGATAGCTAAAACACCCAAAAATACTGCTCTTACTGACATCCGATAATTACGCGGGAACTAAACTAATCTGAAATTCTAAGAATTATTGAATTTTCCACTGACAATAAACAACTAACCATTCACTTTTTATTTACTGTTAAATCTATTCAAAAGTTGAGTTAATTTTTAGCGTAATAAACGCAACTGCCGTGTATTACAAGAGCAATGCGCACGAAAATACTATTTCATGCAACTGTCGAACAAACACAATTAAGCTCGCAAAATTCAACTTTTTTTTAAATAGCCCAACAAAAATTCGTTACTGGGCTGTCAGGTAGTTTGCGGGCTGTTTTAAATCAATCAAAAACACGATTACAAAATTCCGCCGATAAACAAACAAATTGTAATTTTTTCCAAAAACGTTTCCTTCGTTACACATTCATATTTATAATAACCATCATTTTGAAATTAAATTTGTAATAAATTTTGATGTTTCTTAATTAACATAATGCAGTTGCGTGAAACATTTTCTGTGTACCTCGGTCTCGAAATGATTTGGTGCGCTCAGAAAATAGTCTGCCTCGGCTTTCAGCCTTAACCGTCGAACGTTTTCTTCGACGCACACAAACAATTATTTCACAGCCTAGGTACACAAATAGCTATTTTCTATACCGCCTACGTACACATTATAAGTCGGCAAAACTATCCAAATCCGATCCGATCCGAAGTTTTATTTTGGATTGGATCGAATCGGATTAGAACTCTCTCGTATCGCATTCGGAACGGAGCCAATGAATTAAAAACCGATCCAAAATTTTTATTCACAGGTTTTAGGTATATAGCTATTCTGAGTAAAAAATATATAAATTACAACTACACTTTATAGAAATGATGACGCTAAATACTCGTATCTACAATCTATAATACGTATGTACTATGATATAAAATGATTATTATTAATTTAGTTTTATCTATTATTATTTCGAATATACAACATCACAATATATAAAAAAAATATACGGGTCTAATGGTATTCCAGAGGTCGGATGTCAGATCGGATCACGGACCGACTGAATACGGATAAAATTTTGGATTGGATCGGGAGTGTGTCAGATTTTCGATCAGATCAAAATTTTATAAAATGCTGGTCTCCTTACCACTCGCTACAACATTACTGTTAAAAGTTCGCCTATCATGTGAAAAAGTCAATTTTATTTAGTTTTAAAAATAAATTTATTTATCGTTTAAAAAACAAGCCATTCGAGTTTTCTAGCACCTACTGTACTTTTAGAATTAAATATGTATTATTCGTTTATTTTTTAAATATATCAATGGCTGCCGTTATAATTAAACTTATAGAAAAATAAAAGATTTTAGAACTGATTCATCAAATTCTAAAAACTTGCGAATATAACTTTCTAATAATAATAAACGACCGCAAACAAACTTTTCTTTTTGAATCGATAAATATTTTACTTTTGCAAGGGTTTTATTTTCTTTTTATGAATCTGACGTCTACTATTCATAATCAAAAGTGAAATAAGAAAAAATTCAAACGCAAAAATGCATTTTCTAATTAATTGGAATAATAATTTAACACTGATAACAAAAAAAACTCTCAGTGGCTGCATATTTCAGTGAGTAGAAAATTTGCGTATATTTTACTCAAATATTTCTTCTTGAAAACATATTTCATGAAAATGAGAAAAAAGAGTCCGGTATATAAAACATGAATTTTGTTATGCGCCGGGAATTAAATTTAAAATTGAGATTAAAACGGGCTACGTTATGTTTGCTTAGTTTATAAAACATTTTGAATAGTTAATAAAATTGCTGAACAGCAAAAATATTTTTCGTAGTAAAATTGTTCACGTCGTAAGTTATACTTTTAAGTTCATATGTCTCGGTACACTATATAACATCAATTTTAGATGAGTACGATCTTGAATGTATCGTACAAGTAATCAATTTACTCATCTATTTTTCAGAACGGAAGAAATAAGCACGAGCGCTAGTATTTGATGTTTGACAGATGGATTGACATGTAATCATCTTGTTGTACTTGCGAAATGGTAGAAAAATGTGTCATGGCCATACCAAATAACTGTACACTCAAACTAAGATCTCAATTGACCTCATATTAAACGCACAAACATGGAGAGTTGATAAAACGATATATTTCACAAATATATGATTTATTTTTTCATAAATACTTTGATATCCATTTTTGTATATTTTGTATTGAAGTTTATGTTAAATCATTAGAACATTCTTGATATATTTGCAATAATCAATAATAATTGTTAGAAGATTTCGATGTTTCGACTTATGTTTAAGCTATTATAAAGTGCAAGATAAAATTAGATAATATTTTTCTATACAAATTTGTAATACTTTGAAAAACTTCTAAACGTGAACTTGTACATATTGCAGTATGTTCACTGCAAAAGTTAGATGTTGACTGAATATGAAATGTAAATTAGAATTTAAAGTAAAATTGTAACTGTCACCTACTTGTCAAAAGAAACAAAACTAAAATTCAAGTATTACTCTAACAAAATGAACAAATGCAAGGAATTTTAAACTTTTGCATCTAGATATAAAAACTCTTCTACACTTTTCTACGCAGTCAACACCTGTCTCTTACACACTACAATATTACAAGATAAAATTCATATATTTTTAAAATTAATACAAATTTGTATAGGAAAATGTAACTTTGGTAAGAATCTCTACTTTTGTTTTACACTTTTTTAATATATGTAATTGCATTATAATTTGTGGTTTGATAATGACTTAAATTTGAGACGAAATGTCGGCATCTTTATTATTAAAATCTAAAAACCTAAAATCCAATATTCATTATTGATTATTATCAATATTCCAAGAACATTTATATACTATATATATATATATATATATATATATAATTTAAAATGGCTAACAAATAATGATCAAATATGTATCATGATATACGGATTTCATGTTTTTTTTTTTCAGTCAGCAAATTACACAATTATATGATTTATTTTTGGGGTGGATAGCTTAGTGACAACGCATTAGACTGTCGATTTCACCACCCAAATATAATTTTTACAGCCAACAAAGTAATATTTATCTGATAACTTCACTCTACGTACAGAAATGCAGATATTACTTATCGAGATCCGTTATTTTATTTTATTTATCATAAAAATCTTCTATACCTATGGTAAAAAAATTGTTAATGAAATTTATGGACATAGAGTGTTGGTAACATAAATAAAGCCGTACTTAATATTAAAGTAGTGTTGCGCTTCAAAGAAAAAATCAAAACCCCAACAGACTTTCAAAGCGAATCCATTATCCACGTCCACCATTAGCACAGTTCTTTCAATACAGCACCTCCATTTAGAATTAAGCAAACGCTTCCGTTCTCGCTTCATTATAGTTTGAGAACTTCTGTTTCATTTTGCTTCATTGTTGAACCGTTTCCGTAGATTGCGAAGTGAAAATTAAAAGCGGCCTTTACTTTTTGTCTTCATAACGACCGTATCTCTCGTGCACAACCTAAGCTAAATGCGGCCGAGCGTGTATATTAAATCGCGTGTTCGTAGTCTAAGCTTATTTTATTAAAATAAAGTTTGAAGTTTTACAATTCTCTACAGCATATCCCTTGTTTGAGTACCTACAAGTGTAGAACGATGTAATAAATTTAATCTTACAAATATTCGTCTGTGAAAATAATCTCGTTGAATTTGGCAATGATGTTTGATATTGAATTCTCGCGTTTATTGTTATTAAGTAATATTTGAGCTTTATTTTCTAAATTTTCCAGCGCAAAATATTGGTTTCTCTGCTATTGGCAGCCCTGCAAACAGACAGCTGCAGGCGATGTATTGGTCGCTTGCGGGATACGTGGTCAATACAAAAACATCAGAGAAAAAAATGAATTAGTGTTTCGGGTTTCTAACTAAATTATCTAAAAGGTAGAATATCATAGGTAAATTGGATGACGTAGGAATCCAGGTGATAAAAATATATTAGGATTAACACATTAATCTTTATTGATTTCACAGGACGTTTCGAAATCGCACGATCCTCATCATCACCTACAATAAAAATTAAAAAATAATACGTAATTAACAATAATAAAAAACAACAACACATACTTAAAATGTGAGCAAACGAAAATATGAAAAAAAACATTAATAAATAATATTTTTATTGTAGCTGATGATGACGATCGTTCGTCCTCGAAACGTCCTATGAAATCAATAAAGATTAATGTGTTAATCCTTATATATTTTTATCTTTTTATCTGATTTAAATCTGTCGGATCAATTTACTCTACCTTTAAAGGTAGAATATATTTTTTTATAAATTCGAGAAATTACTAAAATGGCGTCGCTCGAAAGAAACCATTCGATGTTTCGTTAAAAAAAATCGCTACTAAAATGTGCATAAAAAATCGAAAAGTTTGAATATCCAAAAAAATCCTATGCTACCTTTTAGATAATTCATTTTCACATCGCAAACCGAAAGAATCAGCAAAATTGATCGAATAGTTTTAGAGATCTCTGTTTTGCAAGGTAAAAAATGTGGTTTCGAGAAAAACGCTTGTCTAAAACATACATACAATGAATGTATTACAGAATGGTTGTGAAAGAAATATTAAATTATCAGTTTAGTATTAAAATATGTTACATATTTATTTAGAGTTGGAACTTGGTAAAATAACTGCAGTAAAATTACCGATTTTAGTCATAGAAGGTCAGGAAAGATTTATGAATGACCGAACATATTTTATTTTCAAATAATAAACTATTTTTAGGTGAGTAATATATAAATAGTTGTTTTACGTATACTTAGGCAACCATAAAGCATTTCCAATGGCAACGCGTGAAAAAAATATTAAATACGCAATAGTTACCAGGGATACAAACAAAACAGAAACTTGTCATATTGACAGTTGACAGAACGAATTTATTTTCAGTACATATACATTTTAAGATGAAATCATAGAAAAAATTATGTGTGTATCACACAGCGAAAACTGGTCCTCTTGCACTATTACAGCGCGAACCGAAGAATAACAAAGAATCACTTCGCGCTCTTAATACAGAAATAACTATTAACTTCACTATGAGATATAATTACTGTATGAATTTTACGACCATGAATAAATATTGAAATTTATATTTTATTTCATTACATGATTTTAAATATTCTTTTTTATTCGGTTTTTGTATGAAAATAATGTATGAATGTTGTCATTTATATATGATATTTTTTTAAATATTTAATAATATAATGTATTTATTATATTTTGTTTCTCTACGCGGACATAAAAACGAGATAACCATAACTCAAGATGATATGTAAGCTGTGAGTAAAAAGTAACACCAAGCATAAACTCTGAAAGCAACAGACGACAAATAACCATGTCATTCTTTGTCACAAATATTTGTGTGTACCTGTCGTGTTCAACTATTTTTCAATTTTTCTCTGCAAGTACTTTCACAAAAAAGATTTATCTCGTAGAAATTCACATTTGCAACTAAATAAATATCACCTGCAAAGTAAATTCGCAGTATTTTTTTAAAAGTATTAAATTTATAATGCCTACGAATCCAGCTTGGAGGATTGACGGAGATTTACATTTTAATCCTTTTTATTTTACTTTTATTTTCGTCAGTTGCCACAAATACTTAATTGGATGGAAAAACTGGGTTCGTTTCACACAACACAAAGCTTCGTTTAACTAAATGATATTTTGAAAAAAAGTAAAAACCTTCTTTAGTAACTATTAATTGGATAACATGGCTTTATTTATGCAACATTAACGAAGTTTCGATATTGAACTTTGATCATCTATGACTAATTACCGAGTTATTAGCGAAACATTAGTATGAATGCCGATTAAGGCTATTTACTTTATTTTTCATGTGTTGAAACTAAATTATTATTGGAGAATAATGCTTGAAATATAGACTGTAAAATATTTAGTTTCGCGGAAATATATTTAAAAATAATTTTGGAATATTTTGTCTGCGAAAAGTATAGTTAGTTTTAATTGCCCCTAATCGGGTTTTCATATTAGCGGCAACGGTCCTTAAATTTAAACACTGAATACAAATTAATACCTTTTTTCTATTTTCGTAACATAATTATCGATGGTAATATCGCTAGAGGTTTAGTTTTTACCGATAAAATTTAATGATTGCCTGATAATTACCGATGAGAGCTATTGACAAAAAAATCGTAACACCAAAGTTGAACAGATTTTATTTAATGTCAATTTGCTCGAATTGTTTTATATAAAAGCAACTAAATTCTTGTGAAGAAAATACATATTTATTTATTTATGTTACTCTGTACAACAGGAATTTAATCCCAATTACAGTACAGGGTCCGCACTCACCGAGCCGCAGTGTGGTAGTTCATATAATTTTTAGCTTGAGTGAGATTCGAACTCGGGATCTCCGGATTCGAATTCCATATTGCTATCCACACCACCGTACTGACGGACTAAGAAGAGCTAAACCACCGTGTAGTATTTATTAAGAAAATTTACAAATTGGAGTATTTTATGAAAATTGCAAATTTATATTTGGTAGTTTCGAAACTAATAGAATTAAATAAAGATGTATCCACCTACCAGGGTCGTAGTGACTTTTATCTGTGCAAAAACCAATAATGGCGCCAAATGTTACATTCTCATTCTATAAAATAGCTCTTCGGGCTTTTACTATGGCACATTCATTGATTATAGAATCATGACTCAATTTATTGCATCCACAAGTTTAAATGAAATACTGATTAAATTTGATAAACGATCTTGAGCCATGATAAGTCTTAAATAATTTGTAACATGCTAAAACTACGCACACAGAAGCTACTGTCACTAAAATATACCCAAAACAATATCAATATCAGGGTAAGGATCTTATAGTAAATATTTATATAGGGTGTTTATATACTTCTGCACGAAACCTTAATGACATGTATAATTTGATATATTGATTATAGAACAAAAATAATTTTGTTGAAATTCGTAAGAATTAAGGTATTTCATTCCTAGCGAACATTTTTAGTGTCACTGGTTTAATAGTACATATAACAAAAACAAAAGTGACGTTTCTAAATGGAGTTTTTATGCATAATTATCAACTTTTTTCATTAACTTACCTAGTTTAGAGAGTTCTAGATGAGATCTGAAACAAAAATTATATTTTCATTAATTAAGTATTAGCAGTTATTTTCTATCTAGTCCTCAGTTAAGTTATTAGGTCACAGTTGTACATGAAACATAAAGAATAAGTCAAAGTACAATTCTTCAATACAAAAATTTGAAAAAAAAGAATAAAAAAATAACATGCAATTACTCTCTAAAAATATTTAAAATATTTGTTTAGAATTCCTTACAAGAAATATAAATAATAATATGTATTTATATACCTAGTGTTTAGAACACCGAGAGCAAAAGGTTGTTTGACGAAGCCTGCCTTGTCAAATAATAGTACTAAACACATTTCACGCATGTTGCATGTATTTTTTTCATCCTCTTCAATATAGCAATATTATTTCATTCAATTTTTGGTTCTAAAACCGATGTCGTATCTATGGTAACGTAAATTATGCACATGCGTAATCTCCACTTCAACAAGACTGTCAATATTATCACTGTTATTGAAACATTGGATCGTACTTGGCCAATATGTGCTGTGAGATGAATATATACTATAATACGAGTATATAACTAACCGAAACTCGACTTGGAGAATTTAAGTTCGGAACATTCATTGCAATCTTTTTCCAATATTAAGGATTTTAATTTGAATAAATCTGCGAAATTTTCTAAATAAAATGGGTGGAAAAGAAATTATATGCTTCTCGTTGTCGGGCAATCTTTATTACTCGATCCGAAAACTTGAATTTTTAATCCGAATAAAACACTATTAAACAATGAATTACAATATTTAATACAACTATAAAAAAATCATAATAAAATATGTTGCTCATAGCAGCGTGAATAAACGTGTATCAAAAATCAAAACGGTGAAAAAAAAATCTTTTATCTACACTATTCAATAATAACAATATCTTATTTATGTATCTAACTCTAAATACATAAAGGTGTTCATATTACACCAGTGTAATATAGAAGTTCATATCTCACAGTCTATTTTCAAATAATAGCAATCCATATATTTTCATGATTTGTAGCTTGTTGATCCATAACAGATATAAGTAAAGTTATGTTTATACTACTTTTGTTTCATATACTTAAATAGTTGCAGAGCAAGTATAGTATTTGACTATATTACATAAGGATGAAGTTTGTAGTCATCAGCATTACTTGCTCGTTAAATAAAAAGCTTTGTTTCATGGCAAAATTAATTATTTTTGTTCATAAATGTTTTAAACTTTTAATTTATTAAAGTGACATAAAATACGAACTATCTAATGTAGTAAAAATATAAATTTTATAGTAGGTTAATTAAATTTCATTATTATATAAATAATTTTTATGATAAAACGTCATATTAAACACCCAATATCCGACAAAAATTTAATAATCCTATTTAAAAGTAATTTTTGTCACTTTACATAAAAAATATTATGTTTTAACAGGTTTTAATCATTTGAAAATACATTGAATGCTGAATAAATTTACATTTTTCATTTATGTATTTACAAATTTTTGATCCACAAAAACCTGCAGCGTTTAATTTATTATTTATTTCATTAATTTATCAGTTAATAAATTTATATTAAAACAGCTATATATACCGAACTACTGAATTTTATCTATTCGACAGAATTGTATTTAATCATAAGTTTCTCATATACCTAGCTATAATACTTGTAAATTACTGTAGTAAATTGTCGAATTACGATGCTTGAAATAATAATTACTCTTTTTTATATTCTATACGATACATAGGTATATTGTCCAGATGTGAATTCATTTTAACATATATAGAAGATATAAGTAATATTATATTGTAACATTTCAGTTATGAATTCACGATTCTTCGAAAAAAATAAAAATATTATTTCAATAATAATACAACAAACTAATAAAATATAAAACTAACTACTTGTCTAAGTCTCACGAAATTCAGCCCTTATAAGATCGAAACGCGTCTATGGTTACTAACTGTGCTGGCCAGCCTCTGACGAGGACCTCATAAGTTGACTTGGAGGCTGAATTTCGTGAGACTTAGAAAAGTGTTTAGTTTTATATTTTATTATTAAAGCTAGTTTCACCAAGTGAGCATTCAAAAACAATTAATTTTTGTCTTTGTTGTTTTATTAAAATACAACAAATATTTGTTAAAATTTATTTTCATTTCCATGATTATACAAACAATTATTTCTGCCTTTTGAACGTCTTTTTAAAAGGAATGTTATAATATTACTATTATTAACCAAATATATTTTTATTGATATAATATTCCTTGACGATTTCAGTATGATATATCATATACAGGATGTTTCAATACTCCTGCACGAAACTTAAATGACATATATAATTTGATATACTGATTATAGACAATTTTTTTTTGAAATTCGCAAAAACTGGTTTAATATTACATTTAATTATTTATAATTATGTTGCTAATGAAATAAAAGTATAACAGTTTTAAACCGGTGTCCTATTTTTTAAAACCCTTCATTATTATAAAGTTCTTGATATCGGTTAACCATAAACCAGTATTTTTTGCATGTATCAAAGTTATTGTATAAATTTCAAACATAATTGCATATTATATTGTTGCAGCTGTTTATAGTTAATAATAACACTTATTTAAAATATTTTAGTTCTAACTGATGCATATTTATAAATAGTTATAGATGGCCATTTATCAATTAATATATATTTATAAAATTTTAGTATTTAATGCGACACCCTTATGTCGTTCACTTTCATGCATAACGATCCCTATTGCCCGCCAGCATACCTAGCGTCCCATGGATAATTTAAACGCCACTTCCCCGCCCTTACGGGAGCGATATTACCGTAAGAATAAGAGATAATAGAAAAAACTAATTGATTTCAAATATTGATAATTGCAAATGGTTGATCGTGTACAATGATAAAAGGATTTTGTATGTCCTAGAAAAAGAGTGTAAACGTCATGCAATAAGGATTCAAATGATTAGAGAATTCTTCTCATTATAATAAGATCAAAAAGTAAACCTCAAATGAAATTCATTAATCTTGAGCTCTGTACTGTAGGTTTCATAGGTCGTCCTTTCTCGTCATTCAGCTGTGCCAACTCCAGGAAACGGAACGACTAACCAATGCTGCCAACATTGATCCAATTTCCCTGAGGATATAGTTAGTCGAGACCTACGTCTCTTCTCTAGTGTTTTAATTTTGTCAATCCTCTTTGCGCAATTTGCTCGACCGCTTGTCTCTTGAGGTTTGTTTCATTATTGAAAAGTTCTTAGGGATTTTTCCGTAATATGTCTCGGTCGACTTGATTTATTTATCAATTTTCCGAGATTGATTCCGCTTGAAGATTTTGACAGCGCAACACAATGTGCTCTCAGAGAAGGGATTTGCAACACGGAATTAAAATTCAATGCGACGGCATCTCGTTGAATTCTATTCCAACATTTCAAATCGTAAACTCTCAGCGACGAGTATTTCACTACGTTTTTTCAATGTAAGAATTTATTTTCTATACATAATAATCAATAAAGGTTTATATTACTTCTTATATTTAACATATTTCAAAACTCTTGCGAACCTCATATTATTTAAATGTAAAACAATTTTTGAATTAATTTTAGATTTTAATTTATTTATTAAAATGGTTATCACACCACTGTAACAGCCGGAAAAAAGCCTTTTTTATACAAGAAAAGGTTGTATTGAAATATGTTATTAAGCATATATTAGAGAATATAAAAAAATCATTAAAAAAAAATTAAAAATGGTGGAGCCGGAGCCATTCTCCCAAGTCATGAAAATTATCGAAGGAAAAATAATATGTAATACATGTATTGAAAGGTCGTTGGAAAAATTGTGTGAATGTACTCGTAATATCTTCGCTGCGCTCGTGTTCTTATACACCCGATATCTAATGATACCCTTTCAACAATAATATTACAATATACTATTATGTTGTTCGTACATTCAATACAAAATATACATAAAATCTCTGAATAGAAACAAATATAAAAACATATTAGGCTGTGGATTAGAGAACCCGAATTCGATTCTCACAACCGACAAACAATTGTTGCCACATTTAAACTACCCATGAAGCTCCACCTCCATTAACATCTTTGGGGACTATGATTTGACTCCTGATAATCGCAACTTCAGAATGTTACACCTATTAATCGGTAAAAGACGTGATGATATATTCATTTTTTATATATATATTATACAACTTAGATAAACATATTTATAAATGACAAAAATAATGTTTTTATATGACTTCAAAACAATCTTTAAGTACTCGTATAACAATGTTGACTAGAATGTTTTGTTATTATTGGTGAATTTGATATATTTCTTGCATTTGCGTACTTAATACGAAAATAGATTGATAAGAGATAGTAATACTGAAAACTTCCGGGACGGCAAGTTAAATAATAAAAAGAAAAGGAAATTAAATTAAATTGAAGGTAGCCTAATTTTGGGTACCCTTTATATAAATGAATGTGCTACTCCAGTATCATTCGAACTCACTGTATATGTACGCTAATATAAATATAATAAATAAATATATCATCAAGCTTTTACCTATTACTGGGTGTGGTACTCTGCCGTAGCAGATTTCGGTAAGGGATATATTTCTTCGCGAGAAGTGAGGTTGCCAACCGTCAAATCACGGCCCACGAAGACGTTAGTGTATGCTAATATTTTGATTAATATTGCAAACTTTATAGTAAGAAGTAAGGTAATGACGGATCTTACAAAATATTTAATATTTTTTATTAACTCGATTTAACTATTTCCAAGCGTTAAAACAGCATGCGGTATAACTGGGCGTAAACACATCGACCTATTTTCTTGTCTATGACTCTATTTTGCATAAGTCTAGAGTCAAATGTCAACCCTACTCAATATCACGAAACACAACGGTCAGCCACACTTGCACCAGACCAAAGTAGAGTAGAGAGTAGGCCAAGCTTGACATCCGACATTCGTCTGTTCGCTTGGCACCGCAGCTGCTGCATATTTCATGAACTTTACCCTCTGACATCCCACTTCGCTCGTGAAGCGCCATAACTACGAGTGATTGACGTTTTGTATAAGGAATCGTAAAAAACGAATCAGGTTAAGCAACTAAATTTTTCCGCAAGAAAATAATAAACGATACGAAACGAACAAACTACGGATTTTTTTTCTTTTTCCTCTACCGTGATTGATACTGAGATCTGCGCCATTTTCTGATTGAGTTCGAATATATATTTCATGAGGTGGGTTTTTATGTGGTGGCAAGGTGTATTATTGGTGAGATACTGAATGAGGAACACACCTATAAGTTATAGTGATTAACGTTCCGAGTGTTGGGTGTTCAGGGAGAAATGTAGCAACATTTGTGTTTCAAATTTAGTACTTGGTTCTACTGGTTCTAGTGGCAGTGTTGCTACACTGTGTACTTCGAGATGCCGGATCTAATTGTAATGTATTGTACCAACAGACATGGTTAAATGTATAGCTACGAACACTATTGATTGAGGCTACATTTAGGGGATTCAAGTTTCCTGTATTATAGACCTATAGACATAATAAACTTAAACAAAGAAACTGTTATTTGGAGATTTATATTAAACAAGATATATGAAAATAGATAAATCAAGTGGAGACGGGCGAGCGATAATCTGTCCTAAATTTTGCGTATTCCTCACAATGTTTTCTAAAACAACATGGTTTAAGTAGAAATCATTTTTCGCTACTTTTTTGATATTTATTATACTCCCACTCCTTAAAATACATTCAAAATTAAAATCTCGTATTGTAACTATATAAGACAAATCTCACATAACTTCACACTATATTCCATCATATGGGATAACACGAACCTCTCAAAAAGTCACTCATCAAATTTATCAAAGAATCAGTCCTCATCTAACATTCTCCTTCTGACACACCATCCTCGCTTCAAGCATATTCACATTTCCGCCATACAAGCTCATTATACCACACATTCAGATTCCTTCATCACGCAATAAATCTTCAATTACATCCCTTCGTTCCTATATACGTATTTCATTATTATTTTATTCGACAAACACTCCAAATGCTCAAATAATCTCAACTCACTTCCGATCTCTCCTACAACAACAAATCTAAAAAGATAAACAAAGAAAAGGAGTGTCAGTCTACGCTTGTTTTTCAAAGTGAACACCACACAATTTCAGGTAGGCACTATATTGTACGAACAGAAAATAAATCAAATGATAAGAAAGGAAGAGAAAGTTATACACTATATTATAAGACAATTCAAGTTATTCAAACATGAAAATAATACTTACAATTAAGAAAAGCAGGCGAAGTTATTCTCAATGGGTGCTATTCAGATGGTCGGAATAAAATCTGTAATAAATAATAAACTATTTTAGGTTATGCAAAGTAAATGGAAATATTTTAGTGTTACTATTGCTATTTAGTAGAATCACTGAATAGTTCTGATTATTCTTATCACATTTTAAATTAAAAAACATGACTATTTTCAAATAAAAATTGCATATTAATTACCACAATTCCAAGAAAATCATTTAATTATCACCCGTGTACAGGATGATCGACGAAAGTTCGGCACCAAGAATATTTCGATTATTTTGAAAGAAACAAAAAATTATTAAGAAGAAAAGTTAACAATGGATGTATGACTTGGCTTGATATTCTTATTTAATTTAACAACGTTTCTACCCTTTTTTGGGTCATCTTCAAGTCAATAATAGAATTATAAAAGTAAGAACCATTGTCTGAACACAGACAAAATGATGAAATATTTTACATATTAAAATGATAACAATAAAAGATACCAGAATCCACTTAAGACTAAGGGTCGAAAAAATAATTAAATGTACTATTAAACCAGTTACAATAAAAATGTTCGCTAGGAACGAAATACCCTAATTTTTTCTTTTTGTTCTATAATCAGTATATCAAATTATACATGTTATTAAAATTTCGTGCAGAGATATAGAAACACCCTATATAAAAGTACCTTCCTAACAATATCAAAATATACATCAACTATTTCAAAACAGCAACCATTTATTTAAAAATATTTATGTTATGAAAATAATTTTATCACCTGCAAATAAAACAATATAACAAAATAGAAATAGTAAATATGAAAAACTAACAAATGTATAAAAGACGTGCTAATATGTTCATTTAAATTAAAATTAATAATAATTTTTGTATATTCATATTTACATTACCCACATAACAAGTTTGATATTAATGTAATATTTATATTCTGTATTATATGCAAGTATTTGATTTATATCGCATTATTAAAAAAAAATATATGTATAATAAATTGGGAGAGGAGAGACGCGCTCCGATCAAACTATGCACAAAGAAGCCTGATACGACTCGGCCTCGTATGAACCCCTTTGTCGAACTTTTCGTTTCTTACATGAATTGTTTTGTATCTCACAAAATAAACGAAATATGCTTGATGTTGGACTTTCGACGATCTCTCTGTATACGTTTTTATGACTAGTAGGTGACTTACTAAAAGCATAAATTACCTAACCAAAACTATGAAACTTTATAACTGGATAAATTTTCATGCATGTAATATTCAAGAAGTTATTGAGTAGATGACTAGAATGAGTAGATTTAGGTCAATTGGTTGGTGTAAAAATAGCCTGTAGAGAATGTGAATCATGCAATGGTTTAATACAATAGCTTGACGTGAACTGAACGAGTATGGAAGCTCCCGAAGGAAAAGTGAGACAGTGATTACATTTCGGGAATACATTTACGGTAGCGAAATATTTTCGATTTTATCTAATCACGATTTCCTACGATCAACCAATGAAGTTATATTTCGATATTTCATCTACAACTTTTATAGTTAATATAAAAACATTGTTAATCTTATTATTTTGACGAAATAAATTTTGTTGTTGTTTTACTTATGATAAATTTCAGAATCAAAAGTTAGATTTTAAAATTAGTTTAATAATTAAAAGCGAAACGAAGTTCTATGTCATATATATGAAATTACATTTTGTGCCTAACGCATGTTTTCATATTTTAAAAAATTACAATACAGAAGAATAAAGATAATTTAAAGTCTATTTAAGCAGTCTGCTACAATATAATTTATTTACATAATGTTTTACTTCAGAAAGTTCTTTCCAATATTTAAAATTCATCAGAATTATTTAATTTTTCATTGTTAAATTTCAAGCAAGAATAATCTAAATCGATGGGCTGGAACAGAACGAAATTGAACAATCGAACCAAAAGTAAAAATAATTTGAATACACAATTCAATATTCGGCTATAAACTTAAATATCAGAACTTGAGATTATATGAAGTTCGCTTTATAAGTAGAGATTTGACGACAAATAATGAAAATGAATCGTCTTATGGCAAAAAATTATTTTAAAACTAATCAACTCAAACAATGAAGCAATATTTGTGTAAAGTTTTGTATATATCTACGTTTAAATAACAAATTTTGATTGATTTTAGATGAATAAATATCAAAGAAAATAACTATAAATATGTATAACCAAATATTACTTAATTATTTAAACTGTAAGTTCTAAAAACTTATTTCTAATTATAACTAGTCACATTATATACACATAACAAATATGAAAGTTACAAAATAAACTAGAATATAGTTTATTTCAGTATTACAATATTTAATTGAATAACTTGATACAAATATTTTATAGTTAATTAATACATATATTATTATTATAAATTTTATGATACGTTTTTCATTCGAATTAGGATTAATCACCTTTAGTATATATTTATTAGTAATTAAGAAAATAAAACTATGTACCTTGATACAATATATTTATTGTTGACATTTCAGTACCAATGTGAACCATTTTGAAAATAGCAACAAACATAAGACGAACAAACAAATGATAACACATAAAATAATAAATTAGTACATTATTAAAAAGAACAACTGTTGAAATTTTTCGCTAATCACATTTTTAGTCTAATATTGTCATGCTAAATGGTTGGAAATAAATTCCGAATTTTTTAAAAATTTGTTCTTTTTAATAATGTACTCATTTATTATTTTGTGTATCTTCATTTATTTGTTTCAGATTATGCCTACTGCTGTGTTGAAATTAGTACCTAAACAGTAACATTAAATATATTGTAATAAGATACTTATAATTTGTAAGAATAACCGTACTATTTTTCAATCATTTTGTATTTCACGGATCTATTTGACTTAAAATAAATTTATTTTATTAATAAATGTATCAGTGTCAATAACAATAATTATAAATTATTGTCTTATTAAATAAATTTGTATAAATTTGCGAGAGACATTCAATTCTCAACCGGTCAAAATTATTTTACTCGATTATTTCCTAGCACTGTGTAACGTTAAATTGCAAGTATTGGTTTTTAGATTCAAATGTATTTTGAATTAATTAAAATTTGTATTATTTGTTTATCATTCAAGTTTGTATATACAAGGTTCAGAGTTTAATTTAAAAAGTGAGCCACAGGCATTTAACATAAGCAATCAGTTTTTCCTTGAGAAAAAGTTCTAATATTATTTTAGACGAAAATTCTTGAAATAAAGATTGTAGAAAAGTACATTTTAAACTCAAATAAATGAATATAATAATAACAATACTGGTTCCCTGATAACTTTTGATTTGCACAAAATGCTCCTATGTCTATAATATTTGATGTAATTGTAAAGTGTTACATATTTATGTATATTTACACGGCAAAGTATAATATTAAGCTATATATTAAGAACCCTAAGAAAATATTCGCCGGGATGAAGGGTAAAGTGAAATTCGAATCCACGTCACTAGGTAAAACGACTCAATTTAATGTGTTCTCAAAAACAAACATTTCGGTGAAACCTAAATCTTTTCAAAATTCAAGGCTGAGGTTATTTGTATTCTGTGGAACATTTAAGAATAACCTTATTTCAAAAGTCACAAAATGTACAACAAATAATATTAATAAAATTATTATCACTAATTACAATATTATAGTAAAATTTAATACTTTTGCATAGACTTGCACCATTAATCATTACCATAAAATAGTACTTTCTTATAAGCTCGTTCTTAAGCTCTTATTATTAAAAAAAATTACATTCACTGGACTGGACTGTAATTGGGATTAAATTCTTGTTGTACAGAGTAACATAAATAGATAAATAAATACTAGTATTGCTTTCTTTTATGCTTGTACCACCAATTATTTCTAACATAAGCAATTTTCTCTAATTTGTCAGCAATCGTAAATTGAATTTGTCATGCAAGCTGTTTATTAATAATTTAACTATACAATAATTATTTTGTGTTGCATTACATATACAGAGCCATTTTTTATTTGATTTAGAATTATTATAACTAAATTACTATATCATCCGTAAACAAGGAAAAAACTAATATTAATTTCTATTATAATTAATTATGTTTACTTCCATTGTTATCATTTCATTTTAAACTCTATTCTAATTTCAATAATTGCATAAATTACTTGCACAAATTAATATAATTTCCACTTTCAAACAGAAATAATTATAGTTAGTTGTAATCAAATTTTATTACTAATGACATTTGCCGAAAACTAATACAAATAATAGTAACTTCAGAACTGAAATATATGGTAGATAAATACATGAAAATAATCGTAGTATATAAATGAGACCATTAGAAATCCGTTCCGATAAAATGTAAATTTATTTATAGCTTTTTTCCAAATTAATTGACTTAATGCTTGTAATAAATTTGCATACATATATACAAATAAATAGTTATTAGGACTAAAATAAGTTTTCGGGTCGAATAATAAAGGTTACTGAACGTCGGGTAACGGATTTAGAAAATTTCGCAGATATATTCAAATTGCCAAAATTATTTTACGTCACCATGGATACGTCATCAAAATAACCTTTCTCTACAACTTTCATCATTTACATTATCATGACAATGCGTATTTCGAGCACTGTTTTGCACTCAAGTGCGTAAAATGAGTATTTCACGCACGCTCCAAAGTTATTATTTTTTCACGTTCGATTGGTTACACATCAATAATACCAAATTTAAATTATTTTTGGTTGTTTTCCTTCCATTTACAGAAAAATAAATAAATATATCATCACGCCTTTTACTCATTACTGGGTGTGACACTCTACTGAAGTAGATCTCGATAAGTGATACACACAGGTAGATTTAACTTGGTGAACATTGCTTATCGGCTGTGGGGATCGAACTAGGGTTCTCAAGATCCACAGACCGACTCGATACACTGAACCACTTTGCCCAAATAATAATCAATAATTATTGTATTATTCGTTTTAGACAATTGTATTTCGTGAGTGAAATTCTTGTTGTTTGGCGCGTTCGAATGACTTCTTTGTCTTGACCTGCGGTCTCGACTAAAAGTGATATTCTCAGGTGTAACAAAAAAAAAAACTCATTTCGCGCATTTAATACAAAAATAACTATTTTACTACAGTTGTCATGCCGATAAATAGCATTTCTGAAATGTCGTTCATTTATTATTCAAAAAGTTGAAATAATAGCGTCATATTGAAGTGGATGAAAATAAAAATTAATTTGTTTACCACTCGTAAAAAATACACAGCTTAACCCAGCACTTTTAGATCCTTTTAAATCAATATAGCCCTTGACCTCATTGTGAAGTGTTACGTACCCTTTGTCAATTAGTCATATGAACTTTTTATTTTACATTAATAAAGCGAATTGTGAGTTACTAGTTTCAAAAGCACTAATTATAAGAAAAATAATGTACGTAACCTCTATGTACCCCCCTTTACGTACCCCTGGTTTAATCTAATAACGAATCCAGTAAAATAATACATAATAAAAAATAAAACTTGTAAATTACATTCGTTTATTTTCATTATTTTAAAAATGGAATATCTAGATTCTTATTGTCACTATAAAAAAAAAGTCAAATATATATAAAAGAAACGTGACATTTACATTTTCTAATGTTCGATTTCATTTGTCACTCAAGTCAAGGCCATATTTGATGCGTTACCCTCGTAATATTCAGCACATACCAGTGTTATCCGTCTTCATTTATAGCAACCATTTGTGAGTTCGCTGTATATGTGATATGAAGGAGCTGCCCCAAGTCGTTCGTTATGGCTTTCTCACCCTTTACTGCATCCTCTTCCCCACTTCATCTCTTTGCACAGCATTTCTCAAAGATTTCACATTCGTAGAACGTATACCACTAACGCACACAAACCTTCTATAAAACTAAATATCTACATAACAATTGAAACTGAACTATTACTCTATTATTTTTAATAAAAATAATAATGGATTTTGTAACCACGTAACTGATATTGAATAACAAATGAATTATTTTTATTATAAATTGTGTGTCGACCAGTGGCATTAAAAGCATGTCCATAATTTTGCGAATTTTGAAAAAATTCTCCTTGAATGTTGAAATTTGTTTACCCTTTTTTAACACCCTGTATATATTGAGCACTTGGTGGTTAAAATAAAAACTATATTATAGTTTTGCCAAGTAATTTTGGATTTTTGGTTTGAATATGGATTTAAATGTATTTTCTGAATAAAATTTTCAGCTTCAATCGATATGCATATCACCCTCACAAACAATAATGTTGAAAGTTTCAATTTGAATGCATTTCTTATGTAAACTATTTAACTGCATTCAGCTCGTAAAAGTATTCTTGTATACCGTGTGTACCATAACTCAAGTGAATACAAACATCTAGGCGTTTAACAAAGGAAATTAGTTTTATGCAAATATAATTTATTTATCAGTACACATTTGATGTTATTTAATATAGATTTACTCATTTAGAAAAAAAAATTAAAATATTTGCAGCGCTGCAGGAAGTTCTGAAATCTTTAAAAAATATGTAAAATTTGATCAATGATAATAAGTAATATAATGTTTTCATGAACAATCATTAAAATTGTGAACACATATCTTCGATTGCTGCAGCAGACAAATAATTTCCACCACATTATAATTATCCCTGTTTCCCTCCCCCCTCCATTAATATCTGTAGATGCCGTGATTTGAGTACTAATATCTGCATTTCGAGATCTACTCAGTAATGGGTAAAAATCGTGATGATATATTTATTTTAAAAAGTAAGTACTAAATTATATGTCCGGCAGTACGGTGGCTGGTTTAGAGTTACAGGATTCGAATTCAGAGATCCCGAGCCCAAATCTCACTGAAGCTAAAAATATATGAACTACCACACTGTTGTACTGTAATTGGAATTGAAGTCCTCTTATAGAGAGTAACATAAATAAATAAATAAATATTGCACCGGTTCTCAATCTTCCTATTTGATATCTATTTTCTTAGAATTTTTCATTTTGCACACAATGAATGATCAAAGTGCGTGAGGATTTATTTCCCGTCGGTTTATAATTGAAGTGCTCAGTGCAATAATCGCCTAAAACGTCATTTTAATAAAATCAAGAAAAATATTTAAAATTTCTATCAAGCAAAATTTGTGTAATTTCATAAATAACATTTATGTAATAAGGTAAATATTAAATAAAAATATAATATTAATAATAATAAAAGAATTATTAAAATAAATAAATAATATATGCCGGTACATATATTATTGTTACACCCAACATCACAACAAATATTTATCAAAAGCTAGGCAAAAATCATTTTTGTCAAACTTGCATGTAGACAATTGTTGTCACAATGACAGATATTGTTTCCATAACGTAGTTGACATAAAAAAACCATAAGAGGCGATTTACATGAATTAGTAAAATTATCTATTATGGGGTAGATGACGCAGTGGTATAGAGTCGGTCTGTGGATTTGAGAACCCGAGTTCGATTGCCACAGCCGCCAATTTTCACCACATTAAAACTACCCCTGTGGCTCCCCCTCCACGAACATCTTAGGGGGCTGGGATTTGACGACTGGTAAACGCACGTCACGCGAAAATAAAAATCACTTACCGAGATTTGCTACGGCAGAGGGTGACACCCAGTAATGGGTAAAAGGCGCGATATATTTATTTATTTATACGTATCTAATTTGCAGCATTAGAATGGATTAAATAAAATACATACATTGGTCAAGTGCAGTATCATAAATGTTTACTATTCACTTTTATATTTGTAAAAAAAAATGATTTACACATTAAACGATTATTATTTATTTATTGAAACACACGATATATTGTTGCAGAAAATATGTTCTTATTTATATTTAATATTCTGACCAAAGCATCCTTGCCTAAAATCATCAGAGAGTTAGAGAACCATGATTTGAGAAACACTGTTTATCCCCTAGGAGAACAAGGGAACACGCATGTATGTATGTGCACCAGGCTTGGACTGGTCATAAAGTTACCGGAAAATCCCCGAGAGATTTCAATCCATAGTTCATGAGTTTACTTGGGAAATTAAAACCCATAAAGTTTTATTATTTGATAGGACCTTACGTCAAATTTTAAACTGAATAAAATGCTGATTTTATGATGTATTACGAATGAATATATATATATATATATATATATATATATATATATATATATATATAAAAGTACAGATTTACGAAACAGGTGTACAGGAGCGAATGGATGGATGTTTGTTGCGTGATGATGGATTTTGGTTGTGAGAAAAGAAAGAGTTCGCATGGATGAAGTATTAATGTGGTCGAAACGAGTATCGGGTGTCAGAATGAGAATGTTGACGGCTTCGTGCTACCCCATTTAATGGGATATAGCGTGATGTTATGTATGTATGTATGTACATATATATAGATTAGCGGAATCCCTGAAACTCCGGTTAAGAATCACTAGTCCAGGTTGTTTGTAGTTACCTAATAATTATTTATTTATGTATTATACGATACTGAAAATCATTATATAGAATAAATTACATCATGCTGAATATTTAATTGATATTTTGATAATAATACCAATAAAATTGTTCTGCTCTGTAGCACCAAGCTTAATGTATGTAGGTTGAAAATCATTAATCCTATTTCCAATCATCAATCCTTTAGATAAACAAGTAGGATTCGTTTAATCCAGAATACCTACAATTGAAGTCGCTTAAATTTGTTAGAAAAACATAGACCATTAGATAAATAAACAACCAATGTAAACTGAAATTTGAAATCCCGCGAGGAAGGCAATGGGCAAATGCAGGCCTGTGCAAAATGCGCGTACGTTCACACTTCGCACACACTCGCCGCGGTTTACAGGGCCCCGAGGACCTGCGCTGAGGTATATGCCACGTTGGGGATTTCAGGCGACGTTTGCTTTGTTCGCGATATCGCCGCAGTAATGGCAGCGGCAGCAGTAGCTGAAGGTCTTGCTACCTTTGCTCTACGGTCTGCTCCGGGCCAAAAACCCGATTTCGTAGATTTTGTTTGCACTGATTATAGCCCGATGAGAAAGTTTTTTTACCTGATGTGGAAATTGTAAAGAAAAATATGTGTACGAGATTACACGACAGTATTTCAACACAAAATATCTGGAAATAAAAACACCTGGAATACAATTATTTTCAATCAAAGAAAAATATATGCTTCGGATTTATTTTATTTACAATATTTGTATATTGATACATTGAACGTATATCGTCATCAGGATGAGTAACGTAATAAGTCTTAATTTATGCTAGCCATTATTATCTACCCTTAAACATCTACTATTGCGATTGCACAACATGGAATTGAGTTTCTTGATGTCATTATTTTTGAAAAAAACAAAAGAGCGCCAGAACTAAGTTTATAAATATCAGATTAAGGTTATTCGAGATGCGAATGATATTAAAAAACATTCTAATAGTTTTAATTAATGTAAATGAACAGAGTAAGTGCTCGTTGTTGGAATCAACTTCAATTTTTTTCCAATTATCAATAAGTACATGTAATTTCACCATAAGAATTTCTTTCTACAACTGTATTAAAAATAAATAAAAGGAAAACGGAGTTAATTCACATTCTGTGTACATGGGAGATTGTTTCTCAATTTATCTACAACAATCCCATAAAATGTTGTTAATTATCAAATTGATAGATCAAATTTACTTCTGTAATTTTGACATGAAGCTATCGTGCATTCTTCTTTAGTTTTGAATTGATTCTTTAAAGAACATAGTGTAAAATAATATTAATATAATAAAATAATTTAAAAATGTAACAGATTTTTGAAAAACAATCGACTTTATACATATACATATGTTAGAAAGTGAATTAAACTCTTTTCTTTCTTATTTATTTTTTACACAATTGAAATTAAATTTGCAAAACAATTCCACTTATAACTTTTCATTATATCAAATTACAGTATTTTGCTGAATTGAACCAATCACAGTAGTATTACAGCGACAATTTCACTAGTGAAAATTGTCGCAAATCGTTGCTTAGATATAACGTTTGTTAACTATTTTGAGTAGATTAGTATTTCATTTGCCTTACTTTGCTTAGTTATGTCAAAAACTTAAACAATGTAATTTGATCACCAAGGTAATAGTAGTTCAGACATACTGCAGGTAAATATTTTTTGAAGTAAATAAAATATTTCGAGGAATTGTCAAGCCAAATACCATACGTGACTATGATTTTCTTTTGGTAATTTTTGCCCAGATCACTCCTGCTTGTTGCTTTAAGAAAATCTACTTTCGTGCAATCGCACTCATGCAGATTTTTGTCGCAACAAGCAGTCGCGATCATGACGACAAAAATTTCCTGCAAAATCATAGTCACTAATGGTATTATATATGAAAATCTTATGACAAAATTATATGTACTTACCGTTTGTTTGGAAAGGTTTGAAGCTTATCCCAACAACCCAAAAATAGAATTAGGTCACACTTTCCGTCCATTGAATTCAACAAAATATGGTGCTTTTAATTGATTCTGTTCCACATCATGACGAAGGTAGGCGTACTGTGCACCAAAGCTTTGATATATTTGATAAAATAAATCAGAACCTATACCAGAAATGTGCTTCTCTTTAACTATGAGTACTAAAAGATTATCCTCTTACGTAATATGTTTATTGAAACAGACATACAATTGCAATTTGTTTTAGTTACAAACACAAATCATATATGTACATATAATATAGAGAAATGAAGTTCTCAGTATATTGTTGTTTAAAAACTATTGAAACATTATAATGGTATACATGTCGCGTTCGATGCAGTGCATTGCATATGAAAGCAGAATCTACTACAAAATATCAAGTAAATAAGAAAGTTCATTCCATTATTCCAGTCCAATGGATTTAAATTATGATTTGAAGATACGTTTATATCTACTGACCTATTTATGCATAAAAGAAAATATTAGATGCAGTATGCGCAAGTTGCATGAATATGCTACATATTTCATAAATTCAGCAACTTCCTTACTTGCCACAAGATTCCATTTTAGAGAAAGATGTGTCTTTATGTATTACAAACTTTAAAAATACTTAATTAAGGAGTTTGTAGATGAAAAATTGACTTATTTTATTTACAATCAAATCTTAATTTTAGACAAAATAATAACATTTTTATTTTAATAATTAATATATCATCACGCTTTTACTAGGTTTGTTACTCTGCCGAAGAAGATCTCGGCAAGTGATATATTTTTGGGCATGAAGTGCAGTGTTCAGCTGTAAATCATGACCCCCAAAGGATATTAGTGGTAATTTGAATGTGGCGAAAACTGTTTATTTTAATAATACCAAAGAGCATACATTACATAAAGAGGAACGGCCCTGTGTATATAAGTGTAATTATGTAATTTATGCTCTTTGATAATACTCTATTAATAAAAATATAAACCAGGATCATAATTCAATATAATATTTTGATAAAATAGATATTGTTTTACTCAAATTTTCTAGAAATCTATTAGATCGAGGTTGTCCAACATAATTTAGTTAATAGCGGATCAGTGCTGGGATCCTGAGTTATAACCGCTAACGAGCTAACTTAGCTATAGCGTAGCGCGCGCTACGATAGCTAGAGCCGATTGGTAATCTGAGTGAAATACGCTATTCACTTCGGGTCCTGTCGGAAAGCTATTAACTAAACTACAAATATTGACTTTTTTATTCTTTGTAACCTATATATTTTGTTAGAAAATTTATTTTTACTGCAAAGTGTTTGGTTAAAGGTATGATAATTAATTTTAATTTGTATAAAATAAAATTCCTAATTACAATTTGAAATTTCAAGACATGATTCCTGTAAATATGTTAATGTACAACGCTCTGCGAAATAGAGATTTTCGTTTACAACACAAAGTCGTAAGAGATGCTAGCGACCCTTTTTCTTTACCTGAAGTTAGATTAATAAAACTTTTCCGAATAAATGAAAATATGGCTCAATATCTCTTTCATATTTTAACACCAATCAGCAAACTGTAGGTAGAGCAATTAGGGAAATAAGTGTGCTAATATATCGTCATATGTGTGGTACTTAAATAAAATTTCTAAACACAAATGAAGAGAAAATGAACTTAAAAAGAAGATTTAATGAAAAAACAGGTTTCCGGATACAATAGCTGCGTTGTTACTGCCTGACGTTTGACGTTTCTTCTGAGATTTGTTTGGTTATGGTGTTTAGCGCGAAGTATTTTTACACGCTACGCTAGCGCTGAGATTAGCGTATTAGCGGACATACAGAGTACCGTTTTAGCGTAACGTTTCTACAAGAGCTTGCGGGGAAGGGAAAAACTAGCGTAACGTAAGTTTGGGATCCCAGCACAGGAACAATGAATTCGGAATTCTATATTTTCACATTGATTATTTTTAATTTCGCATTACCATTCACATTAACAAGTTAATACTAGAAATATTGATTTACTATTATTATTTAACTGACAATAAGTATTTTAATGCTGATATTAATTAATTGTAACACAAAAATAATGTGTAAAATGTGGTGTCAACCATTTTGGCTCACGATAACTTTTACTATGCTGTTGTGTAAGCTAACAACTTAGTTAACATCGCTTTATGCAACCGATTCTAAGATTCTACTGATACGGTGAAATAAAATAGGATATGCTAATGTCTATATTCGAATATAGGTAAGTAGATATTTATTTTGACAAAATATAGTATATACAATTGCAGAACTAGTACAAAGATTATTACTAGATATCAAGTTTTAAATCCATACAAAATGAAAATCACACTTATAAAATTAGCGCAAAGAATAAATGCAGCAATACCTACGTCTATCTGCATCGAGAAGTGACAATTTTAATAAGAAATTATTTATATTCAGAACCGTTTACAAATGCAAGCATAAAGTTACAGTTTAAATAAATTTTAAAAATATTACAATGAAATTACAAAAATTATATTAACTATCACTTATTGATACGATATGTTTTACTTCAAATAAGCTCTTTATATTTAAAGTAATATAGTAATCAACAGAATTATAAATTCAGTAATAATATACTCTCGCGGCTATATTATTCAATACGAAGTGAATTTACCCTCAACAGAAAACAGAGCAATAATTCCACGTTGATTGACATGCGTCAGCCGTCAGCAATCAATTACTAACGTTCATCATTCGTTCGCATATCTATACAGCACAGTTATGTGCGTTCATTCATAACTGTGATGCCATTTTGAAAAAAAAGCCAGAATTAAAATCTTCTTTGTAGCATTAATATTGTGAAAATAATAAGATCAAACATTTATTAGATGGTACAAATTATCCTATTCTATTTTACGACAACTTTTATATGGCGCAAAAATGGCTATAATAAGCGTAGCGCAATTCAATGAAGTTCAATATTTCCATCTAGTGAGAGTATACTTAACTACTAAAGTTTGACGTTTATTATATAACCTTAAAAATTTATTATTTTCCTCAAACTACCAAACTACGACTTAAAAGTGCAAGATTGAAAGGTCGTGAAAAACAATAGTATTTAACTGGCGATATGGCAACAACTCATTCGGATGAAATTGTTATCATAATACGCTCATTAAATAGTATACTGACCACAAGTTCCTGGGTTCGGATCTCGCCAAGCAAAAGACATATCGGCATATGATCTTTATAGTTGGTCCGATATATATATACAGGGTGTTATATTTTAAGATACCCAGCAAATATCTCGCTTATTTATCAACTTAGCAATTTCTTTCATATAACATGATTTATACAGCAACATGTAAGCTAGTTGATGACGGATGTACATTCATGCTATCATTACCGGTTTATTAGTAATTAATATCAACTTTGAAATTTCAAATGGAACATACTATATTTTTTTGCAAATTTGAAAAGTGCATCAAATTTGCTTTACAATCATGTAAAATAATCCATATGTAGCATTATTAAAAAGTAAAATGGCGGGCACTTTAATATACACCTAATCGGAAAGAGAATAGTGAGCCATGACTGTGGCTTAAAATAAAACAATTAACTAAAACAATTGTAATTTTTATTATTAAACGAAATAATAGGTTTTTGTCATAATAATACAGAAAATAAGAATAAGGAACACTTAATAACAACAAAATGATTTTATAACTAATATTCAAAATGGCTCCCAGTATATATAAGTATATATATATATACATAAAAAGTATACTATTATATGAAATATTATTATAATTTTATTTTATTATCCTTTGTGAATCAAATTTTATATTTAAGATTTATTAATGCATCAGTATCAATGTTACTGTGGACTTTTGTTAAAGTTGAATATTCGATAATTTCGAGCAAAGAAGACGTAAAATTTCTTATATCAGTGCCACATAACATGTACATCAAAGTAAAGACAGAAACCACACAGTGTGTCCCTTCAGCGGTCGTCACATGAACTAAAACTAAACACCGACGCCTTAACTAACTAATTCACGTGTTTGGAGTATGGTGCCAGCGTTCTGTCGGCCGGAACTCTGTCAACAACTTGTACACACACGCGTACTTGGAACTCGAGAACTCTGAAGCTTCAGAAATCTAGAGTTCTTAGTTTCGTATTACTAGTAGGGTACAAAATATTGATTGCAGAAGGTAGTTCAAGTTTTCAATTCCAGGCGTACTGATATTAGTGTTGAGTAATACTTCAAATACTTGTACTATTGTTTGTAAACAGTGATAATTGAGTAAGTAGATCCTTAATATGACAATGAATAGTTATATCAGTTGCTAAATAATTCTTAGTTTTCACAAAGCACAAATTTTGTGAAACAACAAAAAATCAAAATAAAGCCAAAATTTTATAAGTTTAGGCAATATAATTTATTTACTTATTAATTGTACGACTTTTTAAAAATCTAAAACAGAGAAAAAGGTTTTGGATGTTGAATCAGACTTTTTTCTCTGATGGTAGAAACTTTATATGTTTAAGAGCTCATGCCAAACAATTTTTTACTTCCTTGTACGAAGTAAAGGAAGTATTGTAATCGCGAAAATTGTCGGTTTTGAAATTTCAGCGGAAATATCCATTTTGACCATCCCTGAACCCATTTTGATTAATTTCGTCGTAACGTCTGTATGTACGTAAATACGTATGTATATCGCATAACTCAAAAACGGTAAGTCGTAGAAAGTTGAGATTTTGAATTTAAGACTGCTATAACATCTAGTTGTGTACCTCCCGTTTTGGTCATTATATAACTTTCGGAAGTGGTACTTTACTAGAAGCCTATAATAGATTTGAATGAAAAACTATATTAAAATATAATCCAAAACTTTTCAAATTTGGTATATAAGACTACTATATCAATGAAAATAACATAATAGATTTTGGTTAAAATGGACTAACCGGATGTGATACATCACACGAAGCTGCTAAGAGTTTTTCTGAAAAAAATGGTATTATTTTATTTTTAGAAATAAATGCTGCAAATAAAAGTTTTGGAGATTTAAATTCTGCGTCTAACACATTAAGAATTATTAAATTAGCCTTTTGTACAAGCGAGATATCTAAAAATTTTAAAATTTAAAAATTATATATTTCTTGTTTTTTGTAATTGAGTTTGCTATGGATTAGAACAAAAAATAAGAAAAAAATAAAAAATTTAATGTCAATAGCAAATAACGTCAAATATGTGTAATAAAAAATGTAGGTACAGTATAATACGCGTACAAGGAAGTCATGTGGTATCCACATCAGATTTTTATAGTTTGCAATGTTGTTCAATAACATCATATTTTTAAGTTTCGCCCGTATTTGTAAAGCTTCAATAAGCTATCTTTTATTTACACATAAATCTGTAGGGTACATTTCTACCACTGGCGTCTCCATTTATCAGAAACAAGTAGCATGGCAAACATTGTCAATAACTACAGTTGATGCAGTCAATTTTACAATCGATGAGTTATTTGGATTCGCAAGTGATTAGCGAGCACTAGCACTATGATATGTGTACCCTCTGCCTTCTGTCAACCCGCGTCGGAACTGAATGACAATAATTGGATGCCTTTGTCGACCATCGCGTAACGCGTTAGGACTGATGACAGGGGCATAGGTTTAATGAGAGAACACACTGGAAACTGGCATACCAGGTGATTCAAAATCAATCAATACAATAGCGCTCTAACAACTATATACTTAGTATTAAATAGTTAATTTGTTGATTTTAATATGTCACTAATAAAAACGATCTACAAAATTATATAATGAGCTAAAATCTTAACATTTTGTTGACCGGTGAATCGTCTTTTCATGCCCAAACGTTGTTGATCGGGGACAAATAAAATTCTTTCAAATTTCAAAATAGTAGCCGGTGACATGACATAGTTTCTGTGTAAAATCACAAAAAAAAAATGTTAAGCGTATATTTTATATTTGTTTGACGTACACGCTATATATTTCTCATTTACATTGTCTTAAAAATATATAACGTATTAAGTACGTTTTTTTGTAGATATATGACCGAAACCGAATAATTACTTAGTATTTGGCCTATTTGGTTACGTTTTCACAATTTTGTATTCGGCCGAATTGTTGATACTCGTATTAATGCCAAATATTCAGTTGCAGATTTTTTATTGTTTTACGTTAATTATGGTACAAACAAAAATAACGTAAATAGCACTTAACAAAATTAACTCAGTAAAATATGATTCACCTTACGGTCTTAAACTAAAATAATTAAATTGAATCATAATAATCAAATGACAAAGTACCATTTAATCATTTATTATGTTATAATAAATAGATAAATAAATATATCTTTGTCCCGCGTGATGGTCGCGCGGGTTGAGGGCCTGACTCGCAACCATAAGGTCGTGGGTTCGGGTCCCGCCCGTGACGACCATACAAAGGACATATCGGCATATGACCTTAGTAGTTGGTGCGATATATATATATATCTTTACGCCTTTTACCCAATAATGTGTGAAACTGAAATGTTTAAGGTTGTTTGTATTTTTATCAATAAATTGTGTACCTAGGTCCGTTTGAGTGGCGCTAAATGAGACATCATATTGAAATGGATGAGGGAATATGAGGCGTGAGTGAATGGTTAAGAGAGCAATTTGACTTTGAAGTTAATTTTAAACAGTTAAATATATTAGATTTCTCTATTATCTTTTTATAATACAAAATGTTATGTTGTATATATCCATAAAAGTAATAAAAATTAATATTTTTCACATTTTCATTAAACGAGAACAGTTTAGTATTTATGAAGGTATTTATAGAAGAAAATTAACCAGTTGTTACCGGCTATTTATAAACACTAATTATGTTTCTGATTTGCGATAATAAAGCTGACATGTAACATATTTATGATAACAATCCAAATACATACAAACTATAACAACTTAACGAAGATATATGTAGAAATTATTATCTTACCTGCACTTCTACACTTCTACTTGCAAGGTACGAATAAAAAATTTGACTCAATATTATTCAAACTGCTAGTATAATACTGATAAGATTAGC
Organism: Pterostichus niger; assembly: GCA_947425015.1. Lineage (NCBI taxonomy): Eukaryota > Metazoa > Arthropoda > Insecta > Coleoptera > Carabidae > Pterostichus > Pterostichus niger. Next base: position 7,885,366 of record OX380335.1, on the reverse strand, counting down.
TATTATCGGACAGTGTGAAGATAAAACATTCATTTATTATACAGAATGTTCCTATACCTCTGCACGAAATTTTAATGACGTATATAATTTGATATAATGATTATACAACAAAAAGAATTAAAAAAAAATAAGGTATTTCATGCCTAGCGAACATTTTAGTGTCACTGGTTTAATAGTACATTTAATTATTTATAATTATGGTACTAATGAAATAAAAGTAAAACACTGTATACAAATAATCATTTATTAATTAGTTATTATGTAGGTACCTGGTGTATGCCTGATTTTATTTTGTTTTTAATTAAATGTACTATTAAACCAGTGACACTAAAAATTATAACAATTAATGACCAGTTGCATCAACAAAACTTAAATTTTAAACTTAGTTTGAATAAATCAAATCAAATCTTTAACAGCAACATCAATTATTCCATATGAAACGTACGAGTATCTTCGATTTGATTTTATTAACTCTAAGTTTAAAATTTAAGTTTCGTTGGTGCATAAATCGGTTATTTTGAAAACGACATATGTAACATTATTGACACTGAAAATATTATTTTTAGCAGAAACAACAAATAAAAATTTTTCAGAACTTTGACGGAAATTTGAATAGTGGTATATATCTGGAGTTTGCTTTTTTTTAAATCAATTCTTCCAGAAAGGATTTTAATATCTTCATATTTGATTCTATTTGTTATAACAATCTACTAATCTATATAGGTTTTTTCAAAAATATTCAACTTTTGTTAACACAACTATAATTTTTCTTTTTACTTCCTTGTACGAAGTAAAGGAAGTATTGTAATCACGAAAATTTTCGGTTCTCAGATTTCAACGGAAATAGGTATTTTGGCCCTCCCTGAATCCATTTTGACTAATTTCGTCGTGCCGTCTGTAAGTACGTACGTATGTATCTCGCATAACTCAAAAACGGTAAATCGTAGAAAATTGAAATTTTGTATTTAGGACTGTTATCTAGTTGTGCACCTCCCTTTTTGGTCATTATACAACTACCGGAAGTGGTACTTTACTTGAAGCCTATAATAGATTTTCATGACAAACTATATTCAAATATAATTTAAAACTTTCCAAATTTGGTATATAAGACTACTATATCAATGGAAATAACATAATAGATTTTGGTTAAAATGGACTAACCGGAAGTGGCACGTTATATGAAGCTGCTAACAGTTTTCCTTGAAAAAAATGGTATTATTTTAATTTTAGAAATAAATGCTGCAAATGAAAGTTTTAGAGAATTAAATTCTGCGTCTAGCACATTAAGAATTTTTAAATTAGCTTTCTGCATAAACGAGTTATCTAAATTTCAATATTATATATTTTTTTATTTAAAAAAAAAATTAAGTTTGCTATGGATTAGAACAAAAAATAAAAGATTTAATGTCAAATATGTGCAATTAAAAAAATATCTATAGTTTAATACGCGTACAAGGGAGTCATGTGGTGTCAACACCAGATTATTTACTGTATTATCCGGGTATAGTGTCAGAAATACAAATATAAACAATACAAAAAATATTTCTGATTTGTTGCAAGTAAATTATATAAAAAATTATGAAAACTATAAAATCTCTAAAAATAATATTTAATGTATAATATATATTCCAGTAATACCTACAGTATGCCACAAATTCAACTTCATACAAAAGAAAACAGTTTTAAATTTTCCACAAAGTACAAACTCATAAATAATTTAAATGCATCGCAGCCTGCAACTCTGCAACAGCGAAAAAGCGAGAATAAGAACAAGTGAAACATGTTCATATGCATCAAGTCACCTTGTGTCACACATATAGCTCCTTGCACTCACACCACTGCAGTCCTGACTCATAAATGTACAAATAGGCAATCTCTTGTGCGGAGCCCTGACAAGACGGTCTATTGAAACGTGGCTGTGCCTCGACGACTGACGTAAATTTTTGATGCGTCCCGAACGATTGTCATTACCGAGGCAGGAAATATAGCGGCGTGTGACAACCCAAAAGGTAAATGATTTTCTAAAAATAATTCTGTTCAAGTTAATGGAAAACATTTTCTTATATTATATGATGAAGTTACAATTTCTAGTCAAATATCATTTTTTACAATAGAATGCTAATTCTTCAGTTTTCAAATGAATTTTCTATGAATAGTACCTACACGCTGATTTATTAAAATATCGGTCAAGATTACACACACGATATTTACGTGTCTATTTCAACTTTTTATTTTCATCTCTCGCTTGACAATTTGACAACATGTCATAGTTTTCTATAAACACGTGTCATATGCTCCATTTTATGTGTTTGTATTTAAAATATTTTTATATATGTTGCGTGCACAATCGGTCCATTATTATACTGAAAACAATTTTTAAGAATGAAAGTTATTTTGAAACTGTTTTTTGGTAACTTTTTATTTTGTGAGATTGGTACTACTACGCAGCCATACCTTAAATGTTATTTCAAAATGACAACCTCAAGTATTTTAAAATGTTCTTTTATTATAAAACTCAATAAGAAGATTAATGTAAAACGATATTATAATGAAAATAAATAAATATATCATCACGTGTTTTACCTATTACTAAGGGTGGCACTCCTAGCCGTCAAATCACTGTCTGCAAAGATGTTAGTGATGGGAGAGCTACAGGGGTAGTTTTAATGTGCTGAAAATTATTTGTCTGCTGTGGAAATCGAAAGTTAATAAGTAACAATTTATTCATATATTTATAGCATTTTAAAAATGTTGTTAAGGGTTGAAAATGCACTTTTCTCCGGCTCTATAAGTTATTTAAGCAAATAAAAGCTGAAGATTCGATGAATTCTGGTGAACAAAAACGTTCAAGAAACAAATATCATTTCATGAATCACTATTAGCCGTGATGTACGTGGATGTATTACTGTTGAAGTAATTGTCGAGATTTAATGATTATTTCAGGAACAGAAATCCCCTTGCATGAATATGTATAAACCATTGAATACAATCATAAACAACAATTCGTAAATACAACCTAATGCACAATTAGACCGGTGTTCAACAAAACATGTAAAAAACATAAACAAGATACTTCTGAAACTTTCGGAACAATTCCACATTGTAATTGTTGAACGTGCGTTTACTGAATTATTTAACATCCTACGAGACTGAGAAATGGGTATTACAAATATGATTTTTTTTAAATAAAACATTACAATTGAGTTTTAAATTTTGAAAACCTCAAATTGAATTATACAGAGAAAAATTGAAAAACCGTCAGAATTTTACCCTAGTTTTACCCAGTTTGTTTTTTATATATATATATATATATAATTCAATTTTATTTCATCAATTGTTTAGTATTTACATAAATAACTAATTACATTAAGAAGGCGATGTCGAAATTTTTGTGAATATTCTCGTTATAAATCCTACTGAATAATCTTTTTAAAAGTCCATCAGTCATAAAAACTTCAACACGTTTTAGAATTTTGGAATAAAATTTTATAGCCGAAATATTGAGGTTACGTTCAATCATGCCATACTCAATCAATAGTAATATAACTTTAATTTTTAAATTTATTACAAAATCCGTAATAACTAAAATAAACTACAATTTGATTCAAAACAAATTTGATTTGAAATATATTTCAATATCATTTGTTTATAATTAAGTTCTATGCTACCCACAACTATTTATTCTTTTTTTTTATCTAATCGATATTATGATTATTTAATTTTCCTCTATTGAACATTCCTGGTACTTAATTATAAATCATTCTATAGTTGTAGCAATTTGTTTGGTTAATCCATCATATATAACGATTCTTCATTTTTGACAAATTTCCAAAATTTTGTATTCATATTACAGCGTGGAAGTTCAAGTAACTTTCTTGCAGTAGGAGATATGTACAGGGTCCAAGAAGTCTGGAAATGCTTAAATATCTCGAGAATGAAGCATTCGATGAGAAAGAAAACTATTCAGGCAGATAAAAAGTTATCGTTTCTCAATTTTTAGTTTTTCCCTCTTTCCACCTCCAATGGGTTAGGGGATGAGATTGAAATTTGCTAATCAATTACAGTTCTTTATGAAGAATGCAATAGTGCAATAAAATATTTGTAAAGCAATTACAATCATATTACAGATTGTAAAACTACATCAAAAAGCGGGTTAAATTGCATAAAAAGTAAAAATATTCTATCTGCGGTAGTAAAATAAACGAATTCTATTAAAGAGAAGTTTTCAATTGTATTTTAAAAATTATCTGTTATTTTCTTGAATGCAAAGATTAAGACCTGATTTGCTGAAATCGATGTTAACTGTATTGTTAGCCTACAATATTTTAAAAATTAAGCATGGTCACGATGACTGCCACCACATTTCATATATTTTCTGATTGGTATGTAATAGTTAATCAGCGTTCAAATACCTAATGTTAGTTAAACAATAATAGTAAAACAATATTTGTAACAAATAATTATTTATTTAATGCATCTTATAGCAATTACAAACTTGTAAAATTCACAAGTCGCAAAAATTTTGACATTGTTTAGATGCGTTTTTAAAATTCTAATTCAGCTTCTTCACGTAGGTTATTCCGCGATAAACTGACAACGTTTTTGCAACCAAGTTAACTCTTGATATAAACATTTTATTTTATTCTTTAAGGGATGAACCTTTTTTTTGAGACACTCGGAATGTACTCACATCTTGACCTCGACAAATAATAAGTACAGAATATTTTCGGCCACAAAATTGTAACATTTGACCTGGATTTGAACCCATTTACAATAAACGTGACAATCAATCGATTTATGAAAGTATAAATGACATAAGAGTATATGGATAATTTATTGATTTACGTAAGTATGTCACGTTTCAGTAACCACTATTTAGAGTTGAGTATATTTTCGGCATATTATATCAGCACCCTACGCAACTTTAAACGTTTAAATAGTGATTACAGTGTCGCATCGGAAATATAGCGTAGTCAACTGATTCTTGGACGTGAGCCATAGCATGACATTAGCCAAGGATTATAAATTTTTACTTATTTACACTTTGAACACACAGCGCTGTCAGCAGGGTCGTTTCTAAGAGTGGTAGGGGTGTACACCGCATGAGAGCGTAAAGTTTACATAGGTACCAAAATATTTTGTACCTATATTACCATTTTAATTATATATTTTTGTTAAATATTAGTAATAATAATAAGAAATATGAAAATGTTTTTACTACAATGTAGATAAATAGTATTAGTTTTAGTATTTGTATTCAACAAATCGACAAATAACCATAGCTAACTTCATTGAATTGAGCGAACGCTTATTATGGCTATTTCATACGTCATTAAAGTTTCTATTTCAAATTTACAGAGCGCGTACGTCAACTGGCGCCTCTGACGAGATAAGTCGTAACTAACATAACCTAACCTAACTTAATAAAATTGAATGTATAAATAAAATATGCAATTCCATGTATTTCATATTATCATATAAACTTCAATTTTCATATATTTTAAGGTTGTTTTACCATAATTTACAAATATTTTAAAGTTGTTTTAGTAACTTGACAGCGTGGTTACTTTTATTTAATTGAAATAACATCACTAGCTGGCATTACTTAACGCACCAAACATAGCCTACTTCATTGAATTACGCTAATGCTTATTATGGCCATTTCATTAAATCGTTGTACAATATAAAAAATAGTCATGAGTGTTTTACAGATCTGGTATGTCAAATAATGCCACCTAGTGGTTTTTATTTCAATTAAATAAACGTGATTATGCTATCAAGTTACAAAAGCAATTTGAAAATTAAAGTAAAATAACCTAAAAATATTTTAAAATTCATGTTTATGTGATAAAATGAAATACATTTAATGGAATTGCGTATTTTATTATGAAACTAAAGTGTTTTTTCACGTCTTTAACTGACATTGTGATTTGTGCTATTTTCATTTTTTTGTAAGATAACACTAATAAAATTGAGAAGCATTTATTAACGTTCATCCACAGCACGAAAGCGTCTGACAAATTTAGCAATCATTGCAGTGCAGAATGATATTAGGGTAGAATATTCAATATTACGATAAATTACAGAATTTTCTTATCGCAAATTAAGAAAAGTAAATTTTAAGTAATAAATAAATTTTCTACCATATTTAAAATTTAAATGTATATTCACTAATTGTTTAACATAATTGTTTCTGTTTTTCTTTTTTATATTTATGTAAGTTATTTTCTTATAATGAAAAACCTTCAAATTTAATGTTTATTTACTGTAATTTGTTATTTAGAAAATAAAATACGCCGAGAAGATATATTATGGATGAATACTTGAACTACCTTGATATGTTTATTAAAATAATAGTCAGGCGACGTTTCACGCAAGATTTGTGGACATTTTCAAGTAAAACAAAAATAATATTTTTATAATTAAATTTTCTTTGGGGGCCGAATTTGACGGCTGATAACCGCACTTCACGCGAAGAAATAAATAACTTTCCGAGATCTGCTACGGAGGAGTGACACACCCAGTAATGGGTAATTTTTTTGTTTATATTTAATTAAGGAATATACAGGAATGCAGTTCTATATATGCCATAATTTATTAAAGCTATTCAGTTGTTCATTCAATTCTTAATTACTATTATTTTCCAAATGTATATAAAACAAATTTAATACAGAAATATACCTTATACAAAATTTTCTTCATGCAAACTGCTTTCATCTCAACGTACCCGGCGCAATATTACCAGTATAGATGACTACTTGTTCGGCAATGTTCGGTATATTGTATGTTGTGTCGCCGAATGCACTCGAAGTTCTGTTTACCTACACATGTGCCGGCGAATGAATTTGATACGTAGACAACTTCAATTACATTTGTGTATTTCTGTTTGCTTTTAAGTTTTAATATACTAAAGTTTTAAATAAACAAATATAATAGAAACATATTATAAAAATTAATTAAAAGGTATAAAATACAAAGGCAAGCATCGCGTGTATGGAGAAAACGCCACAGGGCGTCTATAAATTACAAGTTATGCATTGAAAGTAGTGTTTTTGTGAGGCGACAGTGCAATATTACAGCAACAATGCTGTGACTAGTGTCTGAAGTGGATGCGAGATATCAAAAGCGTAAACACTGCTGTGCCGCTGTGTATCATCACGTACAATCTTACTGACTCAATAAGCCTGGAGCAAAGTGTTGCGAACTTAAACAGACCTTACAGATGAGTTATGGTCCCGTTATGCTAATACGATATCAAAATTATACAAACGTTTGCCGCTGCGTGCTTACGATATTCAGAAATGCCTCGGTCTCTTCTCAATTCTGTGTGTAAAGGAATATTCGCATTGGATTGTTATAAGGTTCTGTTTAAAATTTGGAAGGGAAATTAATACCAGATGCTGTGTTTGGCTTGTTTTAATTAGGGGATGAAACTGCGACCCGCGTAATGTATCAGTTTCATTCGAGACTGTACTAGATTTGTTTACTTAATTGATTTCCTTACGTTTAGTTACAGCAATTTATCTTCAATTTAATCCCTACTGTCACTATGACAAATGTATTTACGCCCTTATAACATTATTTCATAATATTGATTTAATACCTATCCATATATAATTATAACTTATAGAAAATTAGTATAAACATTCAAAGTTATGGTACAATATGCTAAACTGTTTATAAAATTAAATAAATAAATCATCACGTAATTAGCAGATCTCAGTAAGTGATATTTATGAACATGAAATTAAATAAAAAACAAACCCTTCAAAAGATTACGTCTTTAGTAATACTAGCCTCTTTCAAAAACAACAGAACAATATAAACAGAAGCTAGAACATGTTTTCAAACAATTTGTGTGGCTGTGTGCGATGTAGCGTGAGTTGACAAAATATTCTCCACGTGTTTACTTCGTTAAAGGGTTTATTGACAAGACTAATAACCGTAGGCGTTTAAGTTTACACATTGTGTTATTAATTGATAAAGGTGAACCAACCTTTAAACTTGAGCCAAGGAGCTGATTCTTCGTGTAAATTTGTGCGAATTTGACCTGTATACCGGCAACAAAAGCCAAGCGAAATTACCATGAAAATATCCGCTAATGTATTCGTGTTATATCAAACAAAGCAGACGCTGAAAATTTACAAAGTTGTTTTACTGTACAAGGGTTTCACGTGACTGTAGTAGTTATCTTGTCCCTTTAATTTCAGGGATGGGGATGGCAAATGTACTTAGCGCTGAAAATCTAAAATATTCACCATTTTCAGAGGTATTATAATTTATCCTTCAACAAATGATGACTAGATTTAATCGAGCTACTAGAATATTTTAAAGCAAATAAAATTAAAGATTAGAAAACAAATTTTAATCTGCATAGTGAATATATTTAATAAAATAAAGAAGAGTCAAGCAAAATCGTCATAGGAACCCTAGCAGGAATAAAACATCCGACGCTCATGTTCAACTAAACAAATCTCTCGTCAGGATGGAACGATGTTCCTTGTTTACAAACGAAAAAAACAAATGGTGCACAGTTTTACTGTTTCTTTTTGTTTGTACACAAGAAGAGAAACGTATTATTGACTTTTCTGATATCTAAAATAAGTACAGCGAAGAATTATTGCGAACTGTCGAGAAATAAGTTGATCTCTATCTAAATTGAAATTTAAAGTAAAAAATATAATTGAATCAACAAATACATAAATATAACAAGAAAGAATTTGTAGTCGGTATTTTTCCACAATTTATTACCTATATTTACATTAAATATAAAGTGACGCATAATTTAATAGTTATTACAAAATTCTATAAAGACTCTAGAATGAACAGTTTGAAATTAATAAAAAACAGAAAAGCTTTACAAATTAACAAGCAGCCGTTACAAATTCACATTCATCCCTACTCAACATGCTTTGAAAATAAATAACTGATCTTAAATATATAATTTATAGGGAAAGTTGAAGAGAAAAAATGTATTGGGATTATTGCTTTTGTGTGTTTAAACATTCCAACGTTTCGACTACAAAAATAGCCATTATATCAAGCATGAAAAATGAAAACAAATTTGAAGTTACGAAATGAATCTTTACAATAAATATGTTAGCCGTACCCAATAAACAAAATTTCATAATGAACACCAAAGTTGACATTCTAACAAACATAAAACTGTAACTTAATAAATTAATAATTTTTATTTAAATTTTACATAATAATTTAATTATATGATAACGTTCAAAGAACGAAACGATAGTTACTTCTCATAAACTAAAATGTAGTTTTCTTGATTTTGGTTATCTAGACTTTGATAATGGCCTGATCCCGGTTCGAAATGTAAGTTTAATAAAAAACATATAAGCCCAGAAATCCATTTAAAAATAGGTAATCGGTAATGATATGTCATTACAGGCAGTCTAAGCATTATATAGTTTCTATCGACTCAGCGGACCGGATAAAATTTATCAGCGGACCATATATTGGTCACTACTGTAACAATATATACATACATCTTCGATATTATTTCAAATATAATTAAAAACGAAGCATATATTATTTATCTTCATGAATACTTTAAATAGAGTGTATCCTGTAGTTGTGTAATACATGTAAATATAAGTGTTCACAGTTGTCGTAGTTTTCGAGCCATTTGTAGGTATTGACATTCGTACAAATGTATAAAGAAGCCAAAAAAGAACTTGACAATCCAAACAAATGTTCTTTCTAAATGTAAACATTACCATGTGTATGTTTACATCGTGACTAGTCAGTAGGTATATAAATAAACTCTTTACTTTAATATTCTCTTTGTATACACATAATACCTACTAACTTTAGTATAATGTAATTTTCGGCAGAAAGTTGTGTTTAAAAATATTGCTCAAGTTTAAGCTTGTTACAATATGTGTAGTATACGTATATGACACTAGATATACAACTGCCCGCACATTTTATTTAATACAAATTACTTCATTTTAATACAGAATATAATAATTATATTTGTGAAATTATGAATTTTACATTACTTAAACCGTGTTATAAAACAAAGCTTTTTGCCAGTGCCAGTTAAAAACATAAAAAGGATGAATCTTGTGAATACGTAATTTAATATTCTCTCCTCAAATTCATCACAGAGGTATACGCTTCGAAAACTGGAAATTATATAATTGAACACAAATTACAAATTAATGAGGTAATTCATCAAAGAGTAATCTAATTTATACATAAGATAAACGTCAAATTAAAGCGAACTGGGCGAAACTTCAAAAAGACATGAAAATTTAACGGAAAATTATTAACGTACAGTTGAAAATACTGATACAAACCCAGATTATATTTTAGGTTAGTAATATAGTCAGTATCCTTTCAGATAATTCTTGTCAAATTTGAAACGGATATTAAATTACAATTTAATTCAAGAAAAATGGGGTACGAAAATTGGAAAACTTTGTTTACATTGTACTAAACACATCACTGGTTTCAGTCATTGAAATCAGGCAATTCTAGCAAGACTACATAACGTTAATGAAAGTCAAAGGACCTCGTAAATCAGATTTTTTAGAAAATGGCTATTTATGTATTAAAAGCGCAAATCGGAACATTGTCGATTGAGGTAATTGCCGCACAGCGTAGGAGTGCCACACTCTCGATATTGACAATGTACTTTACGCTCGAAACACACAAGATTTTTTTTTTTACAGTCTCCACAATAAATTTTTCTTTATCAATTTCCATTTTAAGAATTTAATTCTACAAGTCTTCAGCGTTACATGGCATAAAAATTGTTGTTATCGTAACGTTCAATGAGAGAAAGCGTTTTTTCTGTTTCGTTGCACATAAGCGGTTAGAAGTTACGTTTCGCATTGACAAATACAAGAGCAAGGTATATTTTGTATATCGACTGTAGAAAACAGTTATTTGTGTATTAAAAGCGTAAAGTGATTCTTGTTAGTCGAGCACGATAATTCCAGCGCGAGCCGAAGACGAGAGCTGCAATAGTGTAAGAAGAACAAACACACTTTACACTCGTGATACAAATAAATTTGTTCAGTCAATATGACAAGTTTCTGTTTTGTTTGTATCCCTGATAACTATTGAAGTAAGCGCGCATTTAATATCTTTTTGTTGTTTTTGACTTTCATGAGCAATATATTTATACATTTTTAATTTACAAAATTTACTAATGTACATATTTTTCAAATGTGTCTTTCATCTTATATAGTTTTTTACTGTAAATATATTAAATGATAATGTTTAAATTTGGCAGATAAACTTGTTTGAAATTTAAATTTAACTATGTAGTTTTGACAGTAACATCGGATGATGGTTATTTCAATATCAATCTATCTTAGTTATATACTTATTACCTAATTTGTTTATTTATGTTGTCCATCCTAACGAAGGTGTACGTTCAGAGGCACCGAAACTTAGAATTTTACTAAAATATATTACAACTTGAACCAAAAAAATTGCAGGAGTAAAGATGTAAAATTTCAAAAAATAAAATGTACTCTCTCTTATTTGGATAACTTGGCTTTTTATTTACTACATAAATGTCGATGTTTCGGGACTAAGGCTGGATTTATAATGAAGTAACGTAAGAAGTAACGCAAAAAGTATCGGTAACGTAAAAAGTTGAGCGTGTACTACAGCTAGTAATGATTTATATTGAAGTAAAGTAAGAAGTAAGGTACAATATGTAATGCAATAGTTGCCCAACATTCATCTTTCTACCTTGCCTTAACTAAAACTTTCTACCGCTGGCCAATAAGAAAGCAGCATTTTGAACGTTGCGCAGAAATCTTTATTATCGATTTATCCACCATTCTCCATCTGTTTATCTGTCAGATTGTTATTATTATTTTCTATTAAAAATCGAGCAGGTAGAAATGAACAAAATATAAATCATCAAGAGAATTTAGAGACACTGAAATAACAATTAACCTAACAAACGTTATATGATATGACAGTAGTACAGAAATTCAACCTTGATGCCGAAGTTATACGAAAGATACCGAAATAAATGTGAATTTTGTATCCTATAACCTGATTGGCTAAAAGTAGTGGAACTACTTTCTAATATAAATCAACTATTTTCGCTTGCTTTACTTTCTACTTTACTGCAACTGCGTTACGTTTTGCTTTACTTCATTATAAATCCAGCTTTAGGCTCGGTCCCATTTTCAAGTCATAACAATAAATTTAAACAATTGTTAAAATAACAATAATCAATACAAATTGATGGTCACAACATTTAAAAAAATAATTAACATCAAAGATTAACCAGTGATGACACCACCAGAGTCAAAGGTAGACAGACTCATGTCTAACTTGTATTGGTTTTAATATAAGCAATATATTTAAAACTATTTTTTCTAGCTAATAAAAAACACTGCTTTCAAAATTATGCATCTAATTTTGCAGGAAAAAAGACTATAATCTGTCTCACCGTCACTTCATACACGGATTTACACAGCGAAAAATAATTATAAAGAAATTTAAAAATCTTCGAAATATCATCAGTCACAAAATTCAGTAAAATCGTGAAAACGACGCACTGTTTGGAAATGATTATCATTTGTAGTGACTACTATACTTTTTGTTATTTTGAGAATCTGCTACAATAATCAGCCAATCAGCTGCGCAGAAATTTATTCTGTATACTTAGAATACAGTTCATTTTAAAATTCCTGTATACTAATACTTATTTCATTTTTACTGTATTTAACATATACAGATAGTAAATACACCAAGATAAGATCATGAATAACTAAGCGAGGAATTTGTAAACAAACAGCACAAGAGCAAAGGTGTCACATTTTCTCTAATGAAGATATGACTTGTTTGACGAAGATTTATGACAAGCCTTGAGCTTAACTCCTAGAATCTCCGGCTTAAATATAAATCCTCATCCCTCCCGTCTAATTAATTCGCAGACGTCAAAAAGTTGCAATTAATATCAACCGAGATTCCTTGGTCAGGATTCTGCTCCCTGTGACACTTAATAATGGAAACAATATAAATGCTGCAAAAAATTAACTGATCTCACCACATAATCTTCTACCATATACTATATAGGATGTGCAGATTTTAAGGGCTATAACTAACTTCTCAAGATCTGTGCCTTTTGTTAAATTAAAACTAAAGTATAGTATGTCCTTACTTTCGCTATAATGAATTAAATCTAAACATGCAATTTTCTCATAAAAATTGTCCTCTAAGGATATACAAATATTATATCACTGAATTCAGAATAAAATTCTCTATCGAACAATCAAATAAACAAAAATATAGTTCCATTTAAAATAACAAAGTTGGTATCCACAGTATCTGAACCACTGGTTGAAACAAAAAAAATTATGTTCATTAAAATAGTCTTGAAAAATAGAAATTGTTTGCTAATTTAATCGATCTCGTAGATCTTATAGTTGTCGAGATAGCAATAGTGGACAAAATAAAATGAACTTCCTGTATACTTAGATATCTACCAATAGTAGAAAGCTTAGAATGATGTACCGATATAGTTATCCTTGGTTAGAATTGTCCAATATGTGTTTTGTTTAAGCTAGTATGAATAATTATGAATAAGAAGAAATTGTTAACTACGGTTTTTTAAATAAACTTATACAATGACAAGAAAAGGAAAACAGAAGAAGGCGGTAGATATGCCCAATAACTAAAATACGAAAAGAACGAGGCGACTGGGAAAATTTGCTATACGAGATGAGAGTGAATAACGCAGAGATGATTTTTGAATATTGAACTATTTGACAAAATACTATCAATCTGACTGTTTACATTTGTAGGTCAATAGATGTCACTACTAACTAAAACCTCTAACTAAAACATGATTTGTGAATGATGCTCCAAAAAGGTATAAAACGTATAATATAAAACTAACACTAATTTTGATTTGTGACTGAATCTTAAAGCTTGAGAGCTCCATAAAACATCAATAAATCTGCATCTTGCAACCGAATGAGTAACGCATCAAAATTTCCATAATAAATTGCAAGAATATACGAGTTACATGACATGAACCAGACGCAGGAACTGTATTACCGACGGAGCTATAGTAACATGAACATGAGCGAGTTACCGACAGAGCCAGCGAGGCGCTGTGCTGAAAGCCATATAATCGGCTTTACCCTCTACCCATTCGGCAGAATTTACTGATTGGTCTGCCGCAACAATACTAATAAGACAAAGACATAGCCGCCTCTAGAAAGAATTTCAGTCACGTAGATAAATAAAAGAGGTGAATGTCGTTCGCCAATTTACTGCTACTGACTTGTAATTTACTTGCTATATCGCTGAGATTTGTATATTTTGTAAGAATATTAAATCTGTTTCTGGTAGAGATACATTACAACGAAGATCCTTACCGATCTTAAATACAATCGAAATAGAATTATGACTATTAACAAAAATAATTAAAATATTGTTTCACTCCAGAAACATAAACTATTAAACCACATATTGTTTGTCGGCTGTGGCAAACGAACCCGGTTTCTCAAATCCATCCACCTACCCCATAATAACACTATTCATGATTAGAAATTTCGTAGGAAATTATCATATTTCACAATATAAAATCGGTCTGATGATATTTATAGTTTATACTCCACAAATTTGGAACAAAAATAAAAGATAAAAATAATATAAAACTAAAGTTTCATCTACCATCCAATACAATTGTGTTCCCGATTAACAAAAATTATAACCGCGAGCTGTAACCCTGCAACCTCACAATGCAATCGGGTTAAAAAGAAAAAACTTACACAGTCATGCAGTGAATTTTAATTAAATCATACCGGTTAAAACAATAGAGAGTGTACTGTGTCGATGCAAAATTTTTGTCATTCTGTTAAAAATGCGATAGAAACATTTGAAGAGGAATTCAAGCACTTCAAAATTCTGTGACTTGTAATAAAATTTTGAAAATGCAAAGAATTCTTATACTTCGCCTTTTATTCAATACATTTCAAGAATGAAACAATGAGATATTATCTTACAAAGGAAATTAAAAGGTCGAGTTTATAGGGTCCTTTCTTTTATAAATACTTTGTAATAAACGAATTTGTTCAGAGTGATTGAAAACGTTTGTAAAATAAACAATAGAAAACTTATTGTGGGCATTTTATACTATATAAACAACATTGTCAACTATTCAACAAAATTTAGAAAATCTTCAAAAAAACTAAAATAGTTTTCAGTATTTGGACGACTAGTAATCAACCTACTTAATAACTTATATGTATCTAGTTTATATTGATCGAGGTTTACGTACTTTCCATCTTTTGAATATTTTATGTTTATTTTCATAGATGAGCAGAAACTACAGTTAAATATAAGAATCTTTGTCAACAAAATAAGAATATAATTTTTAAATTTGAAAAACGTATGAGATTTATTTATTATGAATAAACCAGAAGTACATATGTCATCGCGCCTTCTATCGAACTCGGGTTCTGAAATCCACAGTTTAACTTGACACCAGTTATGATAGTATTTATAAAATATTATTAAAAACGAAAATCAACAATACTTACAAAAAACTTTTTTGTGTTGCAGTTCATATTGGTGTTCCATGAATAGAATTAAATTTAAACTAGAAATGAAATGTACTGTTTGTGTTGAAATACACTGTCTAGACCTAGGAGCGGCGGATTAAATTTTTTTACATAAGTGAAAAGGTCACGGTATGGAATTAACATAAAAAAATTGACATAATACAAAAACGAAACAAACAACAAATATTATGACAACTACTTATCAAGTATAGAAAAAACAAAGATATAAATGCGAACCCGTATCGGTTACAACTAAGTTCACAAAATACATATTCATCATTATTATTTAAGTAGGAAATTAAATAAATACGTATATACATTAAAAAAAACGAACCATAATGCGGTCATGTTACTATTTTTTCAATACTATGCTAAAGAAAAGGAAATAATCACAAACATTTCAGGAACTGCGTACCAAAATTTTACCGGTAAACTGAAAATGTAACCACTGTAACCGTGGTCAGTTTTCCGAATGCACTAAAAATAATGTAAGATAGAAAATTATCAATTAGATGGTAAAAATGCATGACCTACGTATAAATTAGTATTTATAAATTCGTTATCTATTGGCATTTTAAAATAAAAATGTGTTCTTCGTGGCGAAAATTATAACTATGATAAAGATACAGTTTGCTACTAAGCTAATAACTGACAAGTGACAGCAATGGTAAGCTTATGGAGACCAACCAAAAGTGTACCTTTGTCTCAAGTTTGACATGTCGTGATCAACACCATCTATTAATAGTTGAATATCTCAATTGAAGCAAGATCCAAAATATATATATCCTGTCTTTAATATTAATATTGTAAAAATTTTAGTAATTTTCTTGATGGTAAGTATAATTTGAGGAAAAAAATCAAATCAGCAGTCATTAGAATAGAAGATACAATTTTTAAAAAGTTTAAAAATCGTGACAATAACCTTTAAAGGTTCAGAAAATTGAATTTCCCATTACATTGACACTTTAATATAAACTTGCATAGATGCATTAGTCGCGCAGCGCTGATATTGATTACTGAGGGGCATATATTTGGAACTGAATTTATACAATTACTATAACTTTATTTTTTACGAATATAAAATAAAATGCAATAAACATGTTGTATACTGAATGGAATCATATTTGACAATAAATTTGTAGACAATTAACCCAAAATTCTTAAAATTGCATCGTTCAATCAGGGTTCATTTTTATTGGGTCGTATGCAAAGCATGTATTAGCGCCTTGAAGCACTATCAATCAGTTGCTCAATTAATTTTAAGCTAGATTAGTTACAGCGCATGTCCGCTAGGGGAGCGGCAGTCGTGCAATTTGCTTCAGTTAATCTTGAGTCGCGGTAATTGGCCAAACCAATACAGGCATCACCAGCTCAGGCTGGGTTTGCTAAAATGTCCTACGGGTTAAATTTACAGGTTATTATATAATAGGAAAGCTAGCACCATTTTGGACTGATGATATCCGCAATACTTCCGAGTTGTTCCAAGGTTCAAACATCCAACTGCGATTATACACAGCACACTTGACGTGCTGTGCGCTCTGCGCTCTGCTTGATACAACTGAATGTATGACGCAAGTTTGGTACGGTCACCTTATATTAAATGTATGCAATTGTAAAGCCCTATGGCTTAATTCAAACCATGCTCCAGAACTAACTGGGATTTCAAGTTATTGTTACGGTTACATTTATGAAATTATGGAGAATTATATAATTGCATATTGCGCATTGGACTAACATTTGCAAATTCCTCATTTGCATATAATTAAATACAAAATAAATATATCATCAAACTTTTTTCCCATTACTGGATGTAATAATAAATCTCGGAAAGTAAGTGAAGTGCGGCGACCAGCCGTCAAATCACGGCCTAAAAAGATGTTAATGGAGGGGAAGCCACATAGGTAATATTCATGTGGTAATAATAAATATTTAATAATATATTAAGCGTCTGTTTTTGAGTACTCAAGCATTGATTTTCGCAATAGCGGCGGTTCGGCGGAATGAGGGCATTTCTTTTTACATCATAAAACGCGTGACGTTTTAAATTTCGGAGAGGCTTCTATCCAGCACTTTTTTCTTCCTAACGATTTATGCTTTCCACCACGAAAGCTCTGATGATTTATAATAGCGGAAAAGAATAAAAGTGTCGCTCGCTCGAAAGCAGTTGTGACAGGCCGGTAGCCACGTTGCACGTCGTCTCATAACGCGGACATTTGCAACCGTGCCATTATGTTTTACGAAGTTCACGTGCCGCGATAATTTGCGTTTTCGACGTGGGGTAATGTTGAATGCTGGCTGCTGGATCAGCCGATTCTTACTGCTGATGTACAAATCACTCAAGCGTGTAATTTGCTATGTACAATCTAAAGATGAAACACTTTACTAAAAAAGTTTTAAAACTCAATATAAAAATTGCAAATATGACCAATAATAATATATCTTCATGACTGAATTTTATCAGCGTTATTAAAACTGTACTTATTGGTTGAATTTTAAACTGTTTTGCATTATGTTTAGTTTTAAACAGGTAAAATGTGTGATGATATATTTATTATTTAATATTCTTTGTTCTTAAACATTATGGCTGGTAGCACAAGCTCTATTTTTGCCTGTTTTAACAGCAGTTGTATTTGGGTGTTTTCGCTATCTCTAACATGTTAAAACCGTGCTCTTAAAACACCCAAAAACAGAGCTTGTGCTACCAACCTATATTTTTCATTATTATTATTTGCACAATAAATAACTACTCGTAATATTTATTATAATCTCTACCGGAGTTAATAGGTACTGGTATACTAATCAACAAATTAAATAAATAATTAATTTTGTATTAGTGAAGTTATGTAACACGGGTGTCTGCAAAAAAGAGGGTAAAACTTGCAGTAAATAATTATATCAGTAATTAGGAACTTTTATTGGAAGAAAGACTTTTGTAGTAAATATTATTTATTAGTACAACAGCAGACGTTTCGGAATGACAAAGTGTCCATTATCAATACAAACATATACAAAAGTTCCGAGGAATGAGTCAAAAATTAAAAATATGATAATTAAATAACTACCCAATTGTAAAACAAATATTGTAGTGTTTTAAAAAATATGATAATTAAACAACTACCCAATTTTAATTCCAATAAAGATTTCTAATACATTTTCGAGACTTAAGAATATCCAACATTATATCAATAATTAGAATTTAATTATATAAATTAGTAGATTATAAAATATAGTAGCTCAGTTAAATAATTATCCATAAAGCGAAAGCATTCAAAGAAATCATGGATATGTCCACACAATATGCCCGCGAAAGAACTGGCACTCTCATATACCTTATTTGTAACTAATCATATAATAAAAATAAATACTGCGACTATTTTATAACTAACTATTATTACAAGTATTCAATTTAAAAATCTGTACTCTATCCGAAATTCAATCCGATATCCGATCCAATTCGATCTGAATTCCGATCTGACATCTGATCCGATATCCGACCGACATCCGATCCGATATAAAACTTGATCCGACATCCGATCGGTCGATGAACCGATTTGATATCCGACCCAGTGTACCATTAAATCCATACAGCTTTACCTATTTTATATGTAACCAATTGTAACGTTGTATATTCGAAAGAAAAACAACCATTAAAGATGAAACAAAATGTCTAAAACCTGGAAATTAACAGTTCTAATCAAACATTTTATCTGATCATTGGAAGTTTTAACAGACTTTCGGATCGGATATTCTATCCGATCATTAGATCGGATTCAATTTGAATCAATTTGAATCCGATACAATCCAAAAGAATTCTAATTTAACTTCGGATCTGATCGGATTTCAGATACTCTAATATCTGTTGCTATTCACTACAGTAACACAATTGATAAAAAAAATTAAGGCTGCAATCTGGCTACGGTCCTGTATATTTGTCCGTCCATTTCGTGGTTAAAATTCTAATCTCACTCAAACTAAAAATTATATTACCACACTGCAGCTCGGTGAGTCTGTACCGTATACTGAAATTGGGATTCAGTTCCTGTTGTAGAGAATAGCATAAATAAATAAATATGCTTCCTAATGTCCGTTACATAATACTGTACTATACAGACATAGTATGTCATTAGCATTCTATTTTCAATTATAAACAAAATTTCGTTAATTATGTACATCCATTTTCAACGTTTCCTTAAGATAATATTATTATCTATAAAATTAAACGCTAACCTTGACTACATCAAAGTTTTCAATTAGAAACAATGCTGTAACTTGACTACGTATATTACTAAGATAATTAACAAGTACCTAGGTACAGAAAGCTATATAAGAAAACTCTAGACAATTTCAACAACGGAGCGAGATTTTAATCAAGTTTCTTGTACATTTAAAGCGCATTTAATATGCGCGCAATAGATAAATATAAAACTTTCTCGATGAATCGATGATTAAATTTCACACTGATCGCTGAAACAAATTATTATTTTCTTTTCTATTTTGTATAGCTTCAATTTACAATATAATTTAATTACACATTGTATACTATCCTACAAGTACAGGCTGAGGCGATCGCACTAGACGAGAATCAATCTTGTTTAAAAGTTTTAACAATTAAGAATTATTCCAAGTCCATACAGCGATGTTAAATATATTGTCAGCTAACAATACGTTAAAAGTTAACAATAGCAAGCATTTAACCAATAGAAATGTTAATAGTTATTTGTTTTATTTCTCATAAAAATCTGTAAATAACAATAAAATGTAACTTTTATTTTACGTCTATATCAGACATATTGGCTAGTACCACAAGAACTGTTTTTGCCTGTTTTAAGAGTTGTGTATTTGGTTGTTTTAGCTATATCTAACATGTTAAAACCGTGCTCTTAAAACATCCAAAAGCAAAGCCAGTATACATATATATATATATATATAAATTTAGATACGCCACGCTAGTAATCGTACTCGTAGAACTAAAAGTCATAACAAATAGTTATTTGAAGCTCTAGGTCAGAAACTGTACTTTTGCGAGTGCGACCATATTTTAATAGACCGAGCAAAAGGTGATGCTTGTAAATTGCGAGTACTAGCAAAACAGTTTCTGAATGTGAGATACACAAGATTTTTCGAGCCGATTTAAATGAAATTATTTATTTATTTGTCAAATATTAATTACTAAGGATTTTTTATGTTGACAATATCAGGATATTCGTAAACAACGATACGAGAGTTAAATGAATATAAACAATTCATTTTTCTTATAAAAATTTGTTACATTCGTAAGTTCAAATATATACAGTGGTAGCGAGTCGGCCTGTGGGTCTTGAAAACCCTGGTTCGATCCCCACAGCCGACAAACAATTTTCACCAATTTAAATCTACCCCTGTGGCTCCTCCACCACTAACATCTTTGGAGGCCGTGATTTGAAGGTTGGTAACCGCCCTTAACGCGAAAAAATATATCACTTACCGAGATCTGCTTAGGCAGAGTGCCACACCCAGTAATGGGTAAAAGGCGTGATGATATATTTATTTTATTTATATATATATATATATATATATATATATATATATATATATATATATATATATATATATATTTAGTGGCAGTTATATAATGTGCTCAGTTATGTATCTATAATTACGTAAACTTCTATCAAGCTAATATCCTGTCAAAAATACACGTGAATTGTATACTTCACATGTCATAGTTCAACAGATTTTTGACTAACCAGTTGATAGTTACTAACAGTAAGGTAACCACTGGCCCTTAGGGGTTGTTGTACAATGCTCAGTAAAGTATCAATAGTTACGAAACCATCTATCAAGCTAACACCCTGTTAAAAATACACATGAATCGTATGGGAAACCTATGATCCTACAACAGATTTTTGACTAACTAGTTGTTAGCTATTAATAGTACTGTAACCATGATTAGTAGAACTAGCCTTTAGATTAATATTTTTATTTAAAATTTAAAGCAGAACTTTTGAACAAATTGAGAAATTAAATTTTAATGTTAATCATTATGTTTACATTATTAATTATAATGAAGTGCGGAGTCATTATCTAGCGCGAGAAAATTTAATACACCGAAGCGAAGTAAGAAAATTTATTAATTCTTTTTTCCCCATTCATTACGCGGTATAATATGAAGGTTTCAGCAAAACGAAGAGTTTTGATTAAATGATTTTTTCTCATTTTATTTAAAATTTACGATGTGAGTTAACGGCGCGCATTATAATTGAAATACTTTCTTGAATTAAATTTAAGTGAATGTTAATTTGTTCCAAGCAATATCTTAAACTATTTACATGAGCTTCAAGCCTGAATCTATCACGAAACAAATTAGATGGTTTTTATTTTTTACATTTATTTATTTGCCTAGGCCGTGAAACAAGTATTTCGCATGCTGATGAATGAACTTGTCGATCGAGGCAATAGATACAGCAGACATTTATTTATTTATGTTACGCTGTACAACAGGAACTTAAGCCCAATTACAATACAGAGATCGCACTCACCTAGCCGCATTGTATACTATTTTCATTTTAAACTCGAGGGATCGGCATAAAACGATTAAACGTCCCTGTCCCATATAACTACAATGAAATCCATTAGTGCAGCTACCCCATATCGCTTATCGATGGTCAAAATAGGTAAATTTTCAAGGGTCGTATTCAGCCTAAAATTCTTCTTGTTTTTTCCTAGGATTGACCGTACCGGCGAATGGGGCTGCACAACCTTGTGTGAACCTTGTGAAACCAGTTATGACGGATCATATTTTGAGTTCCTTTGTAAACGTAATTGCGGTGCATTTAATCGTTTTATGCCGATCCCACGAGTTTAATATGAAAATAGTATAATAGTTTATATATTTATTAGTTTGGGTCAATTTCGAATTCGGGATCTCCGGATTCGAATTCCGTATCGCTATCCACACCACCGTACTGACGGACATTCTAAGAACGTCATTTCACGAACAAGAAGTTTACAATATTTTTTATGCAATTGCATATATGTACATAAAAATCTGCTATTGCCACCAACATACTTTGCCGATCATAATTTAAAATAATGTAAACAAGTTTAAGAAACACAATTGACAATCGCTTATATATTATCATCATCTGTCAAGTGAAAATTATGATTTTGGATACTATAACATGAAATAACTGGTGCTATTTATACCAACTAATACACAAATGATGTAGTCTACGTTTTTACTACATAGTTATTTAGAATATATTTCTAATTTATCGAGTTGATAATTATCGTCCGCATTCTAATTATAGAATTCAACATTCCGCGATACCACTATTCTTTTTCAACAGTTTTTAAATGATCGTATAAATAGACTACTTTCTGCTCCGATACACAAGTAACTATTCTGACCTAGACTGGAAAATTTTTATTTTTTTATTTTTCACTTGAACAATATTTGTTGTTTATTGTTGAGATACGAAGTATATAAACAAATCTATAACGATGTGGACATTATAATTAATAACGCCTCAGTTGATTAATAGTCTTATATGCATTATTACAATCATAATTATTATAAGATAAAATCAATTTTATATATTCGAGTTAATAATAAAATATTGTATGCACCATAGACTTTACTAGATGATAGTGCACAGTAGGCGACGGCAATCATCACTCGAGCTGGTTATCGTCTTCCTTACACTCTTGATGCATAAATAACTAGTATATATTTCGATCGAATAAAATATATATTGTATATAATATGCAGGACACGTGAACTTCCCAGATTCCTCGACTAATGCCTAGTTCGGCAATTACCACCGTCGTCAGAGAATATATAACTTGTCCTTCGAGTTACACAGTATACCTATTGCGATATGGAATTTCGAATATACAATAAATTAATTTTCCGTTTCACATCATTCCAAAAGATAAATCACGACATTCTATTTACAGAAAAGCAATTCTTGTACGGTGTGTACGTTGTAAATCAAAGACACATCTTCCATTTCAAGAATGCTGTGCCATTTAGGAAATCTAATTTCACGACAGTAAACTCATTCCGCGTATGTCTTTCATGCTAATTAAAATTAGGTTAGAACTGAATGTCTCCTCGGCAACTTGGCACCTTACATGCAGATTCGTATATTGACTGTTTTCTTCTCTGTAACGCTATTCAGTTGAGTACTTTATATTGCAGGAGAAATGTGACAAGAATAAAACTATCGATCCTTCTAGGTTAGCGACCTACCCTGGAAGATATGCGTGACTCCTCGCGCAAGATTCATTATTTCTTGTAGGTTTTAATTATTTCACGGCAACTTTTAAATGATTTTTCTTCTCGTTTCTTTCTGCTTTTAAATGAAATATCTCAAGCGTTCTTGACAAGAACAAGAAATTTCGGACAAATTTACTCTGAAGAATTTAAATGTAAATAAACAAGTTTATGCAACTGTCAAGAAAATAACATTTTCATTACACGATTCTGTCTTCGAAATTTTTGTTTTAGGCACTATTACTTTATCGAAAGATGCCAATAGCTGCGAAAATTAAAATTATTATTATTAGCAGCTAAAACTGCCAAAGTATTAAATATTTGTTGAAAATACGTGTTAAATAAGATCACTATTTCTTTAGTTACAGAACATATTTGATAAAAAATGTATAACCCAATTCTCGAAACAGTTTTAGCTAATCCTGAATTTTTGATTAGTTAAACTATATTCTCAAAATATATATCATCACGTCTTTTATCCATTAGTACATGTGGTACTCTGCCGTAGCAGATCTCGGTAAGTGATATATTTATGGGCGAGAAGTGCGGTTCTTCGCCATCATATCACAGCTCCCAAAGAAGTTAGTGGTGAGCTAACTAGAGGGATAATTTTAATGTGAATCGAGGAAAGTTTAAATAAGCTCTAGTATCGCTTTTCGGAAAGTGATTATTTTTTAAAATCGAACTAGAATAAAATTATCTAATCCAAAATTCATAATTAGTTAAAACTTTGATGAAATTTGAGCTGTTACAACCTTTTAATGTAAAACACATGCATAAAAAATATCGTGTACAATGCGACCGTGAAATGAGTTTAATATAGTCATAATATCCACTGCCTCGGCTATTGCCTTAGCTGTCAAATACATTCCTCAATACGCAAAATGATCATATAAACTATTATTTAATACTCGTACTTGTAAAACAAATTGTTTCATAACACGGTTTTTTTTTTAAATGTAATGAAAGATAATCTGCGTTGACTGTTAAAAGTTTTAACTATCCGAATGCGAGTATCGGTTCCACTATTCGGATAGCGGGTATCCGGATATATGGACTGTGTTAGATCCAGATATCCATGTATTGACAGTCTTAATTAAAACAAAAGCGAAGCTGCAGTAAAGAAAAAAAAATAATTTTATTCGATTTATATTATACCCTTAATTTTATTCAAATTTACTGTCTACAAATACAATCTAGATCTACTAAAAATTGTGCAATGATGCCATGACAGTGATGAATTTTATTTATTTTAAAAATGAAATACTCACATAAATATTGTTATTAATATCCAATAAATTATAAGGAAACAGAATGAATTGATGTTGAAACTCACCTGAAAAAGAAAAATATTATATACTATTAAGGATTACAAGAACTATGGTAATATGAAACTAATATTATTCATGCACAAGATAAGTATTACTTAATAATACAAAACAAACAAAAATAAAATGGAATTCTACGTAGTGCGTAAAATGTCAAGAAAGAGATTAATAAATCATGTAAATATCAGAAACGAAATCGCAGGTCACCGTAAAATAACCTAAAGAAAAATGGTGAAAATCCCATTTGAGAAGAGAAATCTCTGCCATATCAGAGTGAGTTTTTCTTTAAACCCTCCGAAACCAAAATCTTTTATTCTCTTCCTTTTGTACTGATTAACTCCTGGAAGAAACAGATACCGTATTTCATTCTTTTCTGGATCGGAGCTCAGCTCCCTTGTACTACAATACCATGCCTGAAAATAAGGTCCGTCTTTTCCCAATGCATTACATTTAGCAAATATTTCACAATTCAATTTGTTTTTTATACAGGACACACGTTAACAATTTTGTTTTTGTCATTTACATTTTTGTTATCATTAATAGATCGTTTCTAAAATAAGTTAGAGTACGAGTATGAGATTAAGAAGACTACAATTCATCAAAAAATAAACCAATCAGATAGCTCAATTTTTCTTAGTTACGATGTATAACATTGCATATTATTTCGTTACTAATGGCCAGTTGCACCAACAAAAATAAACATTAAACTTGGTTTAAATAAATTAAAGCAATTCAAATGTTTGACAGCAATGTTAATTATTCCATATGACATGTAATTTCGATTTGGGTTTATTTATTTAAACCAAGTTTAAAATGTTAGTTTTGTAGGTGCAAGTGGCCATAAGCGTGTTTCGTGAAACACAAACTTTTGTGTATTTAGGCCACAGACAAATAAATCGCATCTATGGATATCAATTAACAAACAAGTAAATTTATTTTTTTTTACATTCCCTCCAGCAATATTTCTACTGAAAATATTATCTATAACAGTTGCTCATTTAATATTTCTTATAATAAATAATCTGTTTAATGTAGCTGATTCACTCATTGTATAGTCTTAACATATACAACTCGAGCATCGAAAATCACCTGAATATACAGTCTACGGACTCGATGTGTTACCTAAAAACATTCCATCTACGGTGTCGTAATTCATAGGCAACACACCTTGTCTTCTTTACTGTACATTCGTTTATTTTCGAAGATCTTCTTATATAACTACTAAATATTGTTAGAAGAGTGGGTATAAATTAATTGAAGATAGTTTAGGTATGTGGAATGTTATGTCGAATGAAAGATTGATGAAACAGGTTTATGTTGGTGTAATGAAAAATGAAAGATTGAATGGACTACCTAGAAATAAGTGGATGTATATGAATGAAGATTTGGTGCATGAACTAAAGCTTTACGGTTCAATTTAGTTTCGATTCCAGTCCCTAATTTTGAAATTATAACCTTCTGGTAAACCGTACAAGATAATATTTATAGTCGGAGTATTTTTCTATAAAATAGTGCCTTAAGAAAGTGTGAATCAAACTTGTATAGTTACAAGCACATTTGTAGAAATAATAAACTAATATAATATAGAAATGACGAATAACAGTGGGAGAAATAATCGAACTTCTGTGAAAGGAATACTGAATATAAATGTAGCTACAATGGAGTTAGAATAGGAATGTTTGATGAACGATAAAAGTTTTGTGTTGCCCCATTTGATAAGATATAGCGATATTTATAAAACAAATTATTATGCTACTGGTACTCTGTCAAAATTCAAGGCAATTATTATTTTTTTATAATTTCTAATCTTAAGGAAATCAATCGTCAGTTAACTGGATTTTGAATTAAAATTATTAATATACTATAAGATAAGAGAAAAAGTGCCAAATATTTTGGGAATAATAAGGAAGTTGGTGAAACCCGGTCCTGACCAAAGCAATCTCTAAGTTCTAGAATGTATAGTGGCGCATAGAAGGGAGTATGCAGGAGATCTTAACATCCCAACGACAACGTTTCAGATCATTCGAAAATATATTATTATGTATTTCCTATTTATGCTGAATAACACGCACTAAAATTTGTAGCTGGTTGTATTCAGGTGAGTTCACCTTGTAAGTCACAATACAACTCAACTCAAATAGGTTTACTATAAAATGTAGGTTCCCTGTTCTATTATTGGAATTAATGTTCTATTATATTAATTGTATTAAATTTTTTTTGTAAGTTCGATATAAATATTTCTAAACAAATTTGTTTTACACTTCTTTAAATTATAATTATAAACACTACAATAGTCCATTTATTTATTATACAACAGAAAAATACCTATTAGTAGTATTTAATAATTATTTATTTATTAATATATTGAAAATAACTATCAAATTAGTAGCACTAAAAATGTAAAGTGCAATTAATTTTGCGAATTTTTAACTTTCTTTCTGTTTCATAATCAGTACGTTGACTACCAAAGGGGGTTAAAATAAGTGTCATATGTTGTGGAACACCCTGTATAGGTAGTAAAACTACACTAATAATATTGTAGATTTCGAACATTTTGATAACTAACTGTTATAAAAAAAATTTAAAAAAAAGATATGCGATATTACAGTCCCGCTGTATTGTATTAATTGAAAACTACATAAAATTATAAGAATTGCATTTCTCTCCTACTACTACAATAAGCCAGCCCTGTTCACGTCAACATCGAGTTCTCTTACCCGCGAAATTCTACAAAAACCAGACGGCAGACTTTACCACAGGATGCAAGAGAGAAGAGAGCATAAGGCACGCAGTCAGTTACAGAGTACCTCATAGTAGAGGCATTCTCGTCATTATTTGTTGTCCAATCAGCCGTAAAGTGTCGACCACGTGACTTAAGCGATTCCCTGTCTGTTCTTTATTCCATTGGCCACCCTCGCCTTGGTTCTGCCTCTCCACAGAGGAAGAAACTAATCCTTGTCGTTGCCTCGCTCCGCTCAGATTGGTTCACCGTTAGCGTGACGTCATTGTCCTGGAACGCGGCCGGAATTGTGATCAAAGAATGGAACGAAAATACGGAAGCAATTCTCGGCAGAGTTATCAATTACTTCGACTAATGACTGCCCATTGCACGATTTTATCTTAGATTATCGGAATTATACCCTTTGACATCTTGTCATTTCTGACATACTGACAAAAGATAACTCCGAGATTTTTAACTGACATTATCTTTATTCTGAACTCCGAATATCATTTCAAAGTAAATTTTTTTCACTCCTGATTTTATGAATAATTTTTTTTAAATTTTTCTTTATTTAACAACAAACGCGAAAACAACCTGCATGGTAATTCTCGGCTCTATAGACCGAGGAATTTTATCTTATGTTCATTTACTCGTTTGATTTTATATACATAACAGCACGTTATATCCCATCAAATGTGTAGTAGCATGAACGCCTGAAATAATGTTTGAAAACATCCATTCATCAGATTCATTAAAGCATCATTTTTCGTCCAACATTCTCATCCTTACACACCATCCTCGGTTCAACCACATTCCCTCATACACACGCTCATTTATATCTCACACTTGGAATTGTTACTCGCGCAACAAATCTTCAATAACATCCAACCATTCGCTTCTATTCTACTGTTTCAATAATCATTCATTTGACCTGCGTTATATGCCCAAATTATCTAAACTCATTCATGTTCCCGACCAAGAATAAACTGTCACTTTATATAGTTGACATTTGACACATAATAGACAATTTTATTCCCTAGGGAATAAAGTGAGGGAATAAAGTAAATGACAGCTATCCATAATTATTTTATTTATTAGTAACAATATTCACATTAAATGAATTTACAATATTTATGTAATGACATTCATCTAATGTCTTCAGTTGTTCATTTCTTGAAATATTGCTTGTTGAAGGTTCGTCTTCTTTCCTCAGTAAAATCTTTCGTGCTATTTGAATGTTGTTCTCCTTTGAAGCTTCTATGTAACCCTCCGCAACAGCATTCGATTTCCATCCACTATGTCTTTTGATTGTAAGAATATCAATCCAGCTATCTGTCAAAAAACTTGCGGAATTTTCTTGATTTTATTTGTAACAAACTATTTGTTGCTTCTTTTGCCGCAGCAACATCTTCAGGTATTCCAACAATTTTCTCTTCACTATCGACTTCCATTATTACGAAATTGAAAATAAATCGCAGGAACAAATTGAAATTTTTAATTTTTGAAATTTTTTTCACGATATAAATAAACAATCTCCTTCACAACAAATGTGTATGAACTTTTTTCATTGCAAACTTGATTCTCTGAACGCACATCAATGAACCATAAATAAATTAAATTATTTAAATTTAAAAGTTGGGATGTCGGGAAAAAGTTTTGTATGCAAGTTCTAGAGACAGAGCTAAATAAACAGTTCTTTATTATTCAAATGCCCATAAATATGTAAAAAATTACCACTAGATGTCAATAGTGCGTCATTCGTCTCGAGTTCCCAACTTGTATATTTTATAATTTAACAATATTGTTTAAAATAATACATTTTAAATAACGCCTAACGTGTGTAATGAAATATAGATTAAAAGTTTAATTTAAAATAATAATACAAACAAGTTGAAACAGTAATCTGTACTATTTTATTCGAATCAAAACTTCCCAAAATCTGATACGACAGAGTGCTACAACCAGTAAAAGGTAAATGGCGTGATTTATTTTTTATTTTATTTAAATGCTCACTAAATAACATATTATAATTCTACATACCTATCCAAAACATTTAAAACATCGTAAATTACAACACTCGAAGAAATCTCCAATTCTTTTCAAAAATATTATGTACGTTTGAACAAAAACAATAATTTTTACAGTGTCACCACAGGAGTGAAAATATATTTGTTTCGTGCGTTCAAATCAAGTTTTCCGGAAACCAAATAAAAAAGCAATTTTGTGCGTTATCCCCGTGAAAAGGATCATCGCAAATTTTTAACGACTAACAGGTTTAGATCAGCAGCAAAAGAGCAACGTCAACCGACCGTGCGATTGTCGTTTATTTCAGCTATCAGATATTACATTGGGTTCGATAAAATGTAATGGTTTTATCAACTCATGCATATGTTAAAGAACATATGTAAAGGATATTCTGTAAAATCAGCTATCAGAATTCAGTTGTTGGTTTTATGTACGAAATTACGGTATTCAGTAATATGGATATTTATGAGATAATACAGAATATATTAAATTCTTGTGCAACATGAATTTTAATATACAAAAACATTTATACTTTATAATAAATATCTAATGAGATTTTGTAATATATTCCCGATCGTTTTGGATACAAACTATTAACAGAGTGGTTCATTTCCCCTTGCCACCATTTGGATCTCAGAAACTATGCAAGTTATAACTTCGGTTAAATAGAAGCTATTATGCGCCTTTGGGGACCTATTACAGATATGTTCTTGTTTTCTTAAAAATTCCCATAGGTCACTAAATAAAAGGACTACAAACCGGTTCGGTTTTGGTTCGCGATTCATCATTTTTATTTTTGTTGCGATTTAAAGGAATTTAATTTTAGAATGGTTCGTGAATCAGTTCATAACATTGGTTCGATTTAATTATATTTATTTATTTTTCAAAACTAAACTTTATATTCTTTTATATATATTACAAAATGAGGCTGATGATGTGATAGGTTTAAGTAATATTTATTATAAAATCCCACGTCTATCTTTCAGATCCAGACAGACTTTTTATACTTTTTAAATTTAAAGTTCATTCTAAAAGGCTATGTTTCATTTGTAATGACTTTTTCATTTTACATTTTGCGAATTTATAAATACAAATGTCTTTCTTTAATCTGTTTTGTATTTCTCTTTGTATTTTCGTAATTTAATTTACGTATCATATTTGTATGTCTCTTACTATTATTTGTAATTTAATGTCACGTCAAATTATATTATATTTTTATATTGCTTTCTCTTTCAACTTCTCTGTAATTGGGATACTTGACATCCTCTAGGGAGGTTGTAAATAAATAAAAATACTTGTAAGTATTTTCGTTCTATAAATATGTAAATATTTTTAAAAAACATATAAAATTCAATTACAATTTATATTAGAATTTTTTTATCAAAACTACAATAAAATTTAACAAATGTATAACAGTGTAACTTTCAAAAATGTTTGTATTTTGAGTATTTGATAAAGTAGATCCATTTTTTAACCTGAAGCTATTCTTCATGAGAAAACTATTCCTTTCTGTCATAAATATGTTATTGAACGAAATAAAAAAAAAACTCAAACCTTTTTAACAGTTACAATGTAAATTGTAAATTTACTTAAATTCCAATTGTGTATTTATGACAACCGAAAACAATGATGTCATTTTGTGGCCACTTAAGTACAAATAATAATCACTTTCCTCACTCACTATCGTAAGAAAAATAATATACATGGCTAGTTGTAGTAACAAAACTTATATTTCAAACTTGGTTTAAACATTTTTTTTTATTATTAAAAATTAATTTGTTGGTGCAACTAATCAAAAACTTTCACACAGCATATATAAATATT
Source organism: Pterostichus niger (assembly GCA_947425015.1). Lineage (NCBI taxonomy): Eukaryota > Metazoa > Arthropoda > Insecta > Coleoptera > Carabidae > Pterostichus > Pterostichus niger. The sequence continues at coordinate 7,853,644 of OX380335.1, read as the reverse complement.
GGGTCTTTATAAACGTGGAATGTTGTTTTTAAGATAAAATCAATACGTAAATCGAATTATAACAATGAGCCCACAAATTCTAAGAAAATTTATAATGGACTCTCGCGAGTCTTTCCGAGCCCATTACAGCTCACTACTGATAACAACTAACTTTAATCTTTACAAAATTAAATAATAATGTGCATTTACTAAATCCTTATAGACAGGAACTAAAATGCATACATTTTTATTTTTTACCTACGACGATATTTTTATCCAATTTTTCTTTATTTATAAATACAGTCAATAAACATGGTCTTGTAATAATATATATTTCATTAAATTGTTATTTATAATGACATTCAAACTCGTAATGTCGATGTACATATATGAGTCAAATATAGATCGTTTTACTTCAATTTCTATGATGGTAGCTACTTAATAACATGACGTACAGATACATGACACTTTCAGATTGGCGCAATATATCAACCTGTCACAATCGTTAAATATTCACAATGTTATGCTGATTGATATTACGCTTATTATTCTTAGAATACATTCCCAAGGGCAGTGATTGTCAACCTTTTTTGCCCAGGGTTAAATCAAATAATCGATAGGGGTCGTATACAAATATATACAGAGCGTTTCTTTTAAAACAACCAGTGTTTTTTTGACTAATTACAAACCCTATTTTTAACCAGACGTTCTCAAATGGTATGGTAATCTATATAATGTTTTATTCCATTAGAGCAGGGGTGGCCAACCCAAATGATCTTGCGGGCCACTTTGGAAATGCATGGAAACTATCTTGTCCTATTGTTGTACCCTTTAAACTTATCTTTAACATTTCTTCAGTTACATAAAATGATTCGTTTACTCCACGAAGGAACACTACAAGCTGAGCTGAACCTGAAATGTCTATGCTTTCGTCAAATGCCAAAGAAAAATATTTGAAATCTCGAATTCTGTCGCGCAGTTTTAAGATAACTTCATTTGAAATCTCATTAATTCGACGACATGGGTTTAAGTTCGAAAACAGATTACTTTAATCAGGCAAAATATCCTTCACAACAGCTTCCAAACATTTTTTCTTACCATTCGAAAATGTGTTCATTTTGTTTGCAATCAAAAATGAAACAGAATAGCTTGCCTTAACAATATTAGAAGGTTGCTGTAATGCTGCACCAAACATTTTTTGTTGAGCCTTTAATAGCGACTTAAACTTCTTGAACTTCGATTGTTTCACTTCTTTATCGAGTTTTGTTTCGTAATGCCTCTTAACATTTCTTAAATACAGCAACGACCTCTCGGCAAATTATGGGTGCACAAATAATGTATTTTTAATACAATGGATTTCACTACTTTCGCTATTATAAAATAAATATATTTTGTGAAATTGTGAGGAATTTCTACTAACCTTTCATAAGAAAAAGCACTAATAATAGTATGTTATGCATCAAGGGAGGAAAACAAGCGATTATTCCCGCGTGTGAAGTTCGCAAGCTGAAGTCAAGGTTTGCCAACTTCACACAAGGGATAATCGCGCCCTTTCGTGTAGCATATTATATTTTCCGTAACAAGTGCACAAAAATTACCGTCTTATCGAGACAAATGTCAAATATGGGTTGCGTAACTAGTTCATTGTCCCTTCAGATAGATGGCGCGTTCGACGCCGCAAACAGGAAATAATCTTAGTCTCTAGGGAGAGAAATATTCTCACAAGGAACATAAACATCCCTCTAGGGAGAGAAACATTCTCACTAGGGACAGAAACATCCTACCTAGGGAGAGAAACATTATGTTTGTCTCTCTAAAATTAGGGAATAAGAACGTGTTTCTTGTGCACGTGTTACGAAAAATACCTATGGATTTTAATCTTTGAAATACTAAAAAAAATTGACATTTTTTTTAATAAAAGAAAAATTGACGCCGGTTACGCCAATCAAAAACATCGACGACGCGCTGTATTAAAAATACCGGCGGCGGAATATATTAAATATTGTCGGTGGCGGCGCTGGAGTCTACTTCGATAAATCTGTTAAAATATTACATAAATAAAATTTGTTATATTTCCGTTCATCTAGTACATAATCAGTTACACAAAACAAAAATGTAGTATGCGAAAATCTTATGTAGGAATAATGGTGTAATTTACTTCTAGAAGAGAATAAGTAGTCACACGTACTGCTTGATGTTTCCTAAGCATTCATCGCAGCGCGAATCTCAAGCAACTGAATCGTCGACGAGCACTGTACATTATGTTGCACCGCAATGCACTACACACGTCCACATCCCAACAAAAAAAATAAAATCAAAGTACCTGCGTTACTCTTAAAAGCCAATAAAATAATGTACTCGCTTCTAACTTAAGCACTTTACTTTTACCGAATACTTAATAAAATACTGTTTTATAGACTATAAGTTAATACAATTAATTGCTCTTCAAATCAGTAATGGCAAGTCATAAATACATTCAGGAGTGGACTGACCCGGGTAAGTCGATGATGGTGGATTTGTAAACTAGCGACCCGTAAAAATCCCATTTTCCAGTAATTCTTATATCTAATCTAAATATCTTTCGGCTTTTTCGTTTTAAAACGCGCGAGATATCAAGAATCATGTATTCAGCGGTAAAACTATGAACTAGAACTAGATATAAAATGACGTACCTGTACGGGTAAAACATAATTCATCCTATTGTGGTTTATGGGGTTGCGGTTGTGTTCGGTATATTTTGTGATTTGTGAACATTGTCATTGTATTAGGTTAGAATTAAAAACATTCTGTAGAAAAATATGAAAAATCATGATAATGCTTTTTGTTCCTTTTTATCTTACAGTAGCAATAAAGTAAAATAAAGTTTCAAACTAAATTAAATGAAAATGCTGTCAAATAAATAGAACATCACTGTTGTCAAGCTGTTGAATTGGTATAAATTGTTAGTTGAATATGATTGCCCTGGACTTAAACATTTTAGTAAATAATTGCTGTTTTTATTAACTAAATCAATATTTGGAGTCGAATGGTTTTTTTTACCGATTCCGCAATTCTACTTTAAAGTGTATAGTAGAACACTAAATCCAATAAAATGAGACCTATAATTTATAGTGCAGCTAATCTAATTCAGTTGTATTTTTACTTACCAGTTGAACTCTTCTGAACTATTACTTGTGAATACGAGTACCAAAATATGTTAAATTTGATCAATGATGATGAATAACCAAGGTAACGTTAGAAACGAAAAACTGTTGACTGATTTTGTTTCTATGAACTGATATTTTAATTGTAAAAATATATTTTCATTTTGTAAATAAAGTACGATCAAACGCAATATTTTTATCGGTTTATATGTAACTACTATATTACTCACAAACTTTAGATATTTTATTGCTTTTAAACTAAAATAGTATCTCTGCAAAAGAGTTACTAATATGTAATTATATTAGAATTTACATATAGAAATCAACGGTTCGGTAAACCTATTTACGAGTGGTAGTTATATTATGCAACATAAGTTGCGGATAACATAGAGGGAATGTGGTTCGGGTTTCAGCGGTAGTCATTATCCATCTTTCGACGACGATATTGGGCTTGGATGTTGTTATAAGCCAGTTAATGTTTTGTTTGTCTTAAGTTTAAGTGGTCGTTACGAACCCGGACCACATTATCGATCAAGTAGGCATTCATTTCACTCTGGATTTAATCAAGAACTAGTCGTAAACTTTCACATCAAATATTGTTGAAACCAATTTTGTCGACCTGATTTAACTAAAATGTATTCAATAACTACTCCAGATTCGAACAACTTTTTGGGGTTCTCACTTCCAATAATAATATTAATAATAATTTGTTAAATAATATATTTTGAAAAGACAACATAGAATAATAGTTTGAGTAGGATTGCAAAGTTTTTATTTTGGAACTTCAATCTTAGCAATGCGCCCAAATATTAGTCTTGCAACTGTTGAACACCCCTAATTGGATAGCTCTGCCTATGTTATTAATAACGGGTAAAAACAAAAAGTAGATAAATTAGTATGTCCAAAATAAGATGTTAAATAAAGTTTTAAAGCCTACATCTTTAAAGAAAATATATTCGTATTTATAGATAAGTGAAAAATAAAACGACATGGGTTCAACCGGTCACTAAGATTGGGGTTTTTTACAATATGCATATCCTAAAAAAACAAGCTTTAGTTGAAATATTCAGCCTGAAGTTAAGTATACAACCTATTATCGTAGAACTGTAAATAACTAACAAAGTAGTAAAATTTATCATAAAAAAAAACACGAAAAATGTTTGTACAAAAATTATAAATCAAACAAGATATTGCCACGTATTTTATAGTAGCACAAGTTTCAGAATGCAAATGATAAACAATTATGTACAAAATCAGATTATAAATTACAGATTTCTTTACATGCTGTGAGGCGACAAACATACACATCAGTGCAAATAAATTTTCAATCTGTTTTGAATAGATATTGTATTTCATTACTGATACGACAACAAATAAGTAAAACTTACCTACACTTATGAAATGAAATTGTAATGCAACAACATACAAACACAAACAAACATTTTAATACAACAAATACGTTTAAATAAATATTATTAAGATTTCACAAAATAAAAGTGCAATATTTAATACGTTTTTATTATGATATGAATAATAGAATAATTATTTACTAGAGCTAGAGTTTTATAGTTAAAGCTATGATTCCAGACAAGGCAGCGATTCTGCTATTTTACCGTGTTGAAAACATACTTTTTTTGCTAATTATTTAAAAATAATATAAATTCTGTGATTATTTTCAATAATTTTCATGTTATCACCATCATCGTGGTCATAATATTGATACGCGTTTGTTAAACAATGGCTATGTAAAAACAAATTTTATAATTTCATAAAGGACATTTTGCTTTTTGTAAATATTTTCAATTAAATTTACAATATAATAAAACACCATATTATGGTGTAAAGTGACGAAGGAAAGTTAAATCCACCTGACATAAAGAAGCGGCATGCGGTTGTAATTATATTTCTTAAATTAAATCAAAAATATAAAATTTACTGTTTTTCCACAGCAACATTTTTATAGCCTACGCTGTAAAAAATGCACTTTACAGCCTGTCAATTGTGAACAAAAGCTCACTTTTAATGTAAATTGGTAAAAATACATATTTTCTATATTTTCATGAATACAAGAAATTTAAATGCAATTAGCAGTTTTAATTAAACTTTCAATACTAATTATGCAAATATATCAAATTTTGGCAAACTGATATTATTACTCATCCTAAAATTTATAAAAATGTAAATAATACTTGTATAAAGTTACAAGTTAGATGCAGTTTAATCTATTAAATTTGTTTTGAACCAAGAACTTTTCTTTCGATTCCCAAGACAATCAAGTAAGTTGTATGGATTCATTTCAAGTTTTGAATTAACAAATCAACACAGTTATTGACCTCCGCGTTCTGAACTTAATTATTTTACTGTGTATATTTACCCAGATAAATGCTGGATCCGCCATTATTCGAGGAGATCTCTGAAGTTTAAATGATAAATAACTAAGTGTGACGAGCGCTTTACTTGTTTTGGTTAACTTTTGTCACTTGTTTAACTTTGAACGTCCGAGTTGACCGGCTACTAATGTCTGTTATGTTAACTCATTTGTTTACAAAACAAATAGTAATACAAAGAGTTTCAAATTAAATGTTTTGAAATGATAATTATCTTGTATTAACGGAGGTAATGAGATAATTCTTTGATGATTATTTGTTTTGTTTATTTCTCAGATATTAAGTGTGGCTTCACATGTTTTTTGTAATGTTTTATTTTTACGTACCTAATCTAAAATGTACCGAAACACAAATATAAAATTATGTTTTATTTGTATTTTCGAATTTCATTCTAGTAGTAAATATATATTATATCACACAATTCGAGATTTGGATCTGGAGTTAGACGTCATATTTTATATTTTACTGGAAATGGGTGATTTTTTGTGAGGAAGAAAAATTTTGAAAAAAATTGAAAAATTTTCAATATTTTCAAAATACCTGTACAAGTTAAGTAACGCACGAGAAATACACTCGTTCAAACCGCATTTCAATATCTCTTTTAGTTTTTGAGTTATGTGCTTTCAAATTTGAGCTTAAAAAAAGTAAAAAATCGCTGTAACTCAAAAACTTAAAAAGATATGAAGATGCGCTTTGCGCCATTCGATTTCTCGTGGTCTGAATTATATAGAACCACATTTTAATAATTTTCGATTTTTGAACTGGTTCCACCCAAAATTCTCATTATTTGTATGTACGAACTCTTAAACGAAGAATTTGCGAACAAACCTCTACACAAAAGAACTTTTGGATTGTTTTGAGGTTCTAAATTTATACCTAACGTTTAGTTAATGTAATTTAAAGTAATTCAAATTCATTTAATTTGTTTAAACTTAAAATGTTTCTTTTAGACTATAGACTATTACACTTCAAGTCATTGCTGAAAATATTATTTTCCCTATGTGTACTTTTAAAATAAACGCTCTAATGTATTGCTGTCAAACTTTTTAACTGTAACTATAGTAATGATATATCCCTATGTTTATTGATAAGAAAAACTCCCGGTATATATATTCAGTTGTTTAATTTCAATGTAGTGACTATTAAGGAAGTGTGTGATTATGGTATAAAATGAAACATCGACTAAAATTTCGTTGTTTGTTTTGTTCAACCATACAAAAAAATAGTCGATCTTCACCATCTCATCAATTACAATAAAACTGCCCAGAAAAATAAATGTCTACAGATGTTCGGTCATTACAACATAATCCCTGCCTTTTAACAAGTCAATAAAACAGGAAGGCAGTTCAGGATAGCGGTGAGCATGACAACACGAAGGCATAGAGACACGGCGAGCCGTTCGTCTCTAGAGGCGTCACTGCTGTCGCAATTATAGAAAGTTAGATTATGTTCTGATCATACGGGAATGTGCGGTTGCGGCAGGCCGGAAGACAGAGAATAATGTTCCGTTAGACTTTGTTACTGCATACATTACCTTTAATAGAAATTCGAACGATCTATATAAAACCGATTAAATGACCCTAGCTAAAAGGCGTGATGACATATTTATTTATTTAAGCTAAAAAATCTTTCCAACATTTCTTCAGTCCGGTGCTTATTAAATCTTAGCACTTTTATTTATTAACTAATTTATCATAACTAATATTAACACATGATTAATAACAAATGTTATTTAAACCTGCTAATCAAATACAATCAGTGACATACGAACTATCACGATCTTATTCTGTTTTACAAAACGTGCCGACAAGCAGTACTTCGAATGCCTTCAGCGTCCGTACGTACAGTTCACCGAACATTGCCGAACACGCAGCATTCTATATTGACAATATTGCGCCGTATACGTTGAGCTAAAAGCAGTTTTTATAATGCTTACAGGAAGAAAATTTTACAGTAAGTAATAAGAAAGATACGAACAATAGCTATTTGTGTATCGAGGCTCCGAAATGATAGTTGGTGTGCGTCGAAGAAAAACTTCGGCAGCCGTAGCTCAAAACTGAGGCAGACTATTTTCTGAGCACACCAAATTATTTCGCAATCGTGGTACACCTAAAATTTTTCACGCAATTCCATAATGTTCAATAAAACTTCAAAATTATTACAAATTTAATAACGAAATGATGGTTATTATAAAATATGAATGTAATAACCAAGGAGACGTTTTCAGACAAAATAACAAAATGTTTATTTATCAACGGCATTTAGTAATCATGGGTGGTAGCACAAGCTCTGTTTTTGGGTGTTTTAAGAGCATGATTTTAACATGTTAGAGATAACTACTACATCCAAATGCACTGCTCTTAAATCAGGCAAAAATAGAGTTAGTGCTAGCAGCTCATGTTTTTGATTGATTTAGAACAGCCCGCAAAAGTAGGTGGTAGTCCGGTAATGAATTTTTATCGGACTGAAAAAAAGTTGAATATTGCGGGTTGAATTGTGCGCGTAAATGTCAACTTTGTTTGACAGTTGCGAAAAATTTATTTATAACATATATTTCAGTAATAAATTTTGAAAATAATATAAATCCTTGCATTATTTTTATTATAAAATGGACAAAATTTTATACAGTTTTATTCTTGCGTGCCACTTATTTGCCATTTCTTTGCTTATTATACAGCACAAGACGCCACTGAACATTTAATATATTCAAATTTATTATAAAATTTTGAACCATTAGATTCAAAAATATATATTATTTTAGTTTAATTATATTTTGTATCCCATCGTAAATTACAAGTGCATTTTACATATTAATCGGTAAACGCAAGTAGATGTTTTATCTTAAAATAAAATAAAAAGTAAAAAATATGGGTAACTAATATAAGAACTTAATTTTTTTTCTTATAAAAGAATGTCTAAATGCAATTGTGTGGACTTACTTTCTTATCTTTTTGATTTGTTTTCTGTTCTGAAATAGAATGACTAACTACAGTTATGTGGAATTTTCTTTTTAAACAAATGCAGTGAGACGCATCCTTTCTTTTTTATAGTCCTAAATTTTTCGTTGTTAAAGGAGTGAGTGTATTTTGTGATTACTTGAGCATATAGAACGTACATCGAATAAAAAATTAATGAAATCGGTGTAGAAGAGCGAATGGATAAATATGGTTGAAGATAAATTGCGTGATGAAAAATTCCGAGAATAAGAAATAAAAGAGTTTGTATGGAGGGAATTATGAATGTGATTGAAGCGAGGATGTTATGTCAGGATTAGAAAGTTTTACGAAGACTGATAAATCTAATGACTGGATGTTAAGTAAATATTTTAAGAGTTCGTGCTACTTCATTTGATGCAAATTAGTGTGATGTGTATGCATTGCTGTTTAAAAAAATTATTGTCATAGGAAACACCGATTTTTCCACATTAGAACGCGTTTTTAATGAACACTTAAGAATAGCATGATGATAAAAAATAAAATAAATTGTAATCGTAATTTTATAGAACAAGAATTTTAAAACAGAAATGACTTGTAATAATTTTTAAATAAACTGTTGATAATGCATAATAAAAATTAATAAAAATAACGACTTACGATTAAATTTGTAATGTTAATAAAAACTTTATGATCAAACCTTTAATACCTTGAAAGCCGTAATTTCAGCAATTAAATTTTAATTACAAGTGCAAGACTCAACATCCGTTTTATTTCGTTTTAAAATTGCAACTTCTAACTTTACTATTCATATTTCCGGTTTGCTATATGTAGCTCTAAAACAATGAGGTGCACCAAATTTGAAATATTAATTTTCATTTTAGTTTTCAATTTAGGATACGAACATTACGCAAACAAAACTGGTTAAAACACAAGTAGTGAACCATTTATTCCCAGTTTCCCAGAACCGGAAGTAAATATTTTTTACATGCGGTACCAGTATAAATCTACGGTAATGTCGCTTTTTGTGGACGCTACACACATAGGGGAGATATACAATGGTTCTATCTTGTAGGATTGGATTTCGCCTGAACAGGAATCTACTACGAGTATTCTGACATAGAATTTATGTATGTACACGCACACACATTCCACGTACGGATTCCGGATATCAGACTAGAATAACATTACTTATCCTAGAACATATATGGACCTCTAACTCGTATCCGATTTCAAATAAAAATATATAATTTTAAGAAAAATTAATTCATATTTGAAAATAAAATTAAACAGAAAATATTATCTATATTTACTAAATTTATGTAATCCATTTTTGCCGATCAACCATAACTCTTGTACGTTTTCAAACCTAATTCTTTCATGATAACATAAATATACAGGGTGTTATTTAAGTAAGCAGACATAGCTTCATAGAATGTTAAGATGACTGCTTGGAACACAAATCTACAGTACTTCGATGTTTAACTCTTATCATATAGCAACAAAAAAAGTTTGAAGTTGTCCAATAAGGAATAATTCTGAATTCATTGCAATCGCTCATGTCAAATAATTTGTATTTTGTTCAAAACCAAAGTTGTCACGTCCACAATTCAGATGCTCGGTTTTCACTAAAACCGACAGAACCGAGCTATTACTACATGCCAATAGCATTAAGAATTATTGACATGTATACAAGTACATATGAGCAATTTTGATCGAAAATTAAAAGTAAAATAAGATCTAGGCTAAACGATGAAAATAAAACTAAATATATCAACACGCTTTGTATCAATTACTGAATGTGGCGCTCTACCGTAGCAGATTTCGATAAGTGATATATTTCTTCACGTGAAGTGCGGTCACGAGTCGTCAAATTACGGCCCCCAAAGATGTTAGTAAAAAGAGAGACACCCTTGTGGTGTTGTGGTGAAAATTGTTTGTCGGCTGTAGAAATCGTACCCGGGTTCTCAAATCCACAGGCAAAAGTAAAAAAAATAGTAACGGGTGAATGGTTATAATTCAACTATGTTTAAAGCCCTTTACAGATTAGGTAGAGATGCAATGAGAGGTGAATAGCATCACCCCCCAATCAGAAGATTGCTTTAAACAAAGTCGTAATATAACAATTCAACCTTTTTTTTGTATTTTCCTTTTTGGATCCATCCTTAACAATGACTTACAAACATTAAGAGTCATTCAATTATGGAAATTTAATTCAAAATTCCTAAGTTAATAATAGTCATGAAAGTAGTTTCTAGCAATATCACTTTTAAAATATGTAATTTCATTAATTAAAAGCGTTGTCAAATGTCTGGACAAACCAAGAAATAAATTGTTATATGAAATAAATTGCTACGTTGATAAATAAGCAAAATAATTGCTGGTTCTCTTAAAATATAACACCCTGTACATTATGATTTGAATGTGTATTTCATTGACATATTTACTTATCTAAAATTATTTTATAACACCAAAATCAATAATTATAATGATAATGGAATAATCTTGACGGCGTGTGAGAATCGACGTTCAAATAATCGCACACGCTTCGCGTTCTGAACGCAATGCGACAGTTTGATATTGCGATAGAACAACGAGAGGAACAGAGAGAGTCAAGAATTCCTGCACCTCGTAAGGTGACGGAACTAATACAAACTAGCAGGCTTTGCGCCTCCTACGTTCGCAGGATTTATAATACCCCCTCGCGCCTGCCGTCTCTTCCTGAGAACTTCAGGAGCAGTATTGGGGGAAAGTTTAAGAAGAATATTGGGAAAAGCGTCTAAGCAAACTTCAACTTAATTTTGAGTGATAACTGAGCTTAGAGTGAAGGAAGGCTTTCAACGTAATGTGAAAATTTGTGACTTGTTAGTGAAATGACTGAGAAATATGACGAGCAGTTTCATCTTAAGCTACGAAGATATTTTTGAAGATGTACTCTTATCATTTAAACTGTGCTTGTACCGAAGAAGTTGATGAAAGTTAAATCGACATAATATAAAATATTACAAAGAATAATAAATTGAATTAAATACATAATATAAAATCTTGAGAAACTTTTTACATACTTATACTGACGAAGATTTGTCTCAAACACTTTTTAGATATGTGCCTAAATTAAATTTGGAAAGGGAAAGCTATTACTGCTATACTCGTAGTCCCAAGGACCGGATTTATCATTTTGCCATCTATAACTACTAATTTTTTATCGCCGCAATTTTGATGAAATTTAATATCAAATTTGTTTTGTTTATTTTAACAGGAAACATGAAAGTTATCATGTCCATGGTTACGAAATTGATATCAATGTATCGAAGCGTTTATTTTAAAATGAAACACGTTGTCATTTGTATCAATTAGTGTTGCACACAGATATATAAATGAAAGATAGCTTATCATGTACAAACCTTATGTGACAGCTTGTGCAAGCTGCGTCATATAGAAACTTGGCAAATGCGCGCAAAAGTTAGAAATTTCATGTGATTGAAATTGATACGTTAAAAAAAATACAACATTTGTACATGTATATACCATGGACACTATACTAGATGCAAATGTAGTAAATATAAAAATACTTATTGGTGACAACAAAGTAATGGCAAGTGTAAACAGTAACACGTGACAGTTTGAAATCGTAATCGTAATCATGAATGCAAGGATACAGTTGCACCTGCCTTAACATGAAATAAATACCGAAAAACACTGTTTAGTTTTTCCATTAAAATTTACTTCAAACTCGAAGAAACAAAGATATTGTTCAATACTTTAGATCTGCCTACAACTTTGTCTAATACCACTTTTGTTTCATTTTTAAATAAAAAAATAAATATATCATCACGCCTTTTACCCATCACTGGGTGTGGCACTCTGCCTAAGCAGATCTCGGTAAGTGATATATTTTTTCGCGTGAAGTGCGGTTACCAGCCGTCAAATCACGGCCTCCAAAGATATTAGTGGAGGAGGAGCCACAGGGGTAGATTTTTTAAATTGGTGAAAATTGTTTGTCGGCTGTGGGGATCGAACCAAGGTTCTCAAGATCCACAATTTTTTCTTTTCTTCGTTTAAAGTTTATCTAAAACGTATGTGTTATAACTCAAATATAATATAGGAATGTTAAAAACTGGCATTAGTCAAAGAATAGTGACATATTTATATCATCATCACGCCTTTTTACCCATTACTGGGTGTGGCAATCTGCCTAAGCAGATCTCGGTAAGCGATATATTTTTTCGCGTGAAGTGCTGTTACCAGCAATCACGGCCCCAAAGATATTAGTGGAGGAGAAGCCACAGGGGTAGATTTAAATTGGTGAAAATTATTTGACGGCTGTGGGGATCGAATCAGAGTTTTCAAGATCCACTGGCCGACTCGATACCACTGAGCCACCTACCCCATAGTAAACATATTTAATTCCAGAAAATCTAAAACTTAACAATTATAAATTTTGGTAGGAAAACAAAGCTCAAATTTTACACAAGTCGTAATGGGTTCCACCCTATGTAGAAATAAGGAGCAACATACTTCGTATTTATGTAATTTTAATATTGAAAGTATTTCAAGAAGTATGGATATAGACTTTTGGCTACCTCGCCCTTTACCCTTGCAAAACGTTAGATGGTTTGAGTGTACTATACAATCGCCTTAAAATTTAAGTATAAATTTAGTCATCATTTCATATAGGTTTTATACGAGCAGATTTTGGCAAACTGCTCTGATTTACAAATATCTTCTAATCTTATTGTTATTTAAATTGGTAAATGTCAAAATAAAAAGCTTTCGATAAAGGCAAACAAATCAGTATAATGTTCAAAACATCATTGAATAAAGAAAGGATAAATCTCATCTACATCCAAAAGGAATAATCATTTAAACCAAACAATTCAATTCAAGTTTAGAACCCAATCCCTCTATTTACCCTCTGATTTATTTATCCTGTACCTAAAATCTACTACACTAGGTCAAAATCGAACATACCGGTAACGTACGTTCTCGAAGGACAGCACGAAAACAGCCACAAAGCGTTCATCCTTCCGGCCCGACGATCACATACCCTCACGCTTCGCGGCCACTCCAGTAGCGAAGACTGACACCGACAACAATTCTCTATTTGCTTAACAAACACAACACAACACGGGAGTCAAAGACGACAACGGAATCATAATACAGGCACGATCACAAATGTCTGCCATAAGCTGCCGGTGTGTGTATAATCATTAGGTACGCTGTTGTGCCCGCAGACACGACTCTGTTGGAGTGTTGTTTTGTTACTATTCACGATTTTATATTGATATTTTTCTATGAAATAAGAAGTTTTATTGGTTATGATATTGGATTGCGTTTTTTGTTCGATTTTCTGTCACAAAAAAATGAAATATTGCTTTGTATAAATATTTCTTTAGAGATGACAACTGAACTATACATTTATTTTATATGTTTTGGATTGGTTTTACTTCATTTTAACGTCACAAGATATTAAATAATATTTGACAATATTTATAGATACCATTTATGTAGGTTAAAATGTAGATTAATAATTATCGCATAATGTACAAATAATACTAATACAAATCATTTATACATCCCTTCGTAAAAAAGTTAGTTTAATATAACCAGAGCTGCAAATCGAACCGGAACTTGAACCAAAACCAAACCAAATTCAAATATATATATATATATATATATATATATATATATATATATATATATATATAATTATTTATAAAAACATTTGAACCGAACCGATCTTATAAACCAGTTCATGAACCGCTCCAAAATTTAATTACTTTAAACCGGAACAAAAATCGAACCGACAAAGTATGATGAAGAATCAGCGAATTAAAACCCTGAAAATAACTTTAATTTGCAATCTAGTATTCTAAAGATAGATTATATGAAAGTGAGTTATTCCACGTGTAATTCATAGTTAATAACTAAAACATCAAGTAAGAGGTTACAGTAAAATGAATAAGTATAAAACAAACCTATAATATGTTTCATATCTCCACATTTCAAAGCCATATAAATGAAAAAATAAGTGCTGAACTATGGACAGTTTAATATTAATTTATTTATCGGACGTTACCAATAACAGCATCCCTTAAAGCGATTTATCGTTTAACTTTAACATTACAAAACATTTATTTGAAATAAATGTAAAAACTAAGTTACTAGTTTCATTTTAACAGAATCATATTTATAGGTATAAATCGAGTTCTTAATTAAAATATTAATAAATGTTGCAAAGTTTAATGTACATAATGCAGTTGCATAATAATATTTTTTTAAACAAAAATTATAATTGGTCATTGTGACACGTGTTTTTCATATTATATTTCCTATACATTTTAATTTATTATTATTTCAAACATTAATTAAAGAAATACAAATAAAATTTCTAGGTGGCAACACAATACACATTTGAATTTAATTTCTTTAGACATTTTTTAAAGTTAGGTTAGAATAATCATTTATAATTACCTAGTTATGCTTTAAAACTAAATAGTTGAGTTGAGCAAATGTCAACAAACATGATAAAATTTTTGTGTCACATTTTTTCAACTAGATAAATTTGACAACTTCACACAAAAATATTTTTTGACAAAAACAGTTGCATAGATTTCACTTTGTTATCGCGACATAGGAAATAATATTGTGTACATCTTGTCCGCGAAACGTATCTGATATATGTATTTAGAATGTCGTCTAGGTCGATCGGCAAGTTAATATCCCAAATAGTAAGTATACGAGTCCTTCAAAAAGAGCCTAAAAATAGAAATGTACTTTATCTATAAATAGTTAATTATTTATACATACTATTATTGCAATTATTTTAGAATTATCCATATTTATTTTGACTTACACTTCACTTGCAATATATATTTTGGTACACTACCTATTTACATATGTAGTATTTTATTTAATAATTTGTTAAAAACCTAAAGAAACCGACACCAGGACACATTGCAAACCGGATGTGACACCGCGGACAATACAACAAAAGAATCATACAATCCTCATCCTCTCAAACGGAAGCCTGCAGGTCGTGAATTTTAGGAGGAAGATTTACGAAATATGCATCAGTCGTACAAAAACACCGTCTCGGCGCGTACTCTTATTGATTAGAGCCGCGACGCGACGCGAGGCCGGGCCAGGGCGCCGGCCACCAGCCTCGCCGAGATATGTCGATAACATTGTAGCTCCATGTAGCATGAGAGTACCGAGACACATACTTCCTTGTTAATCTTCAACAACCAGCTGATGGCACATCCTACATCCTTCTGATTATTTCATACAGTTCATACGAATTACCTTATTTTACAAACTCAACAGAACGTTACATTTATGCGTGAGAAGCAACACTGAATTGTATGTTTACAGCAAAATATTTGTTTGCAGATTATACAAAATACAAATTAGCTATTAAGTACATTCGAACATTCCTTTGTTTATTTTACATGAATTATGGCCGGAATTAGCAAATTTTTAAATGAGCAGTTATAGTTAACTACAGTTTAAATCTTAAAAGAAATATTCATTTCCTGTAAGTGATTCACTCTTGTCCGTTTTAAATGAATTTTTTTAAATAATTGCGATTAATAATACCGGCCGATACAGTCATATTATAAACTCTCCATTACGTATAAATTGAAATTAACACTAAAAATAGAACATTTATTTTGTATTATTTTTCTGCAAATCATTGTTAAGTATCTCATGTAGTCAAACTAAACTGTCTGTTAAACTTATGGAATACTATAATGAATATTAGGATAAAACTAGTTATATAGTAAGTATTAACACAAATGGAAGGCAAGTGTTGTAATCATCTGCATACAGGTTGTGTTGTAATTATCTGAATGCAATATATACATTTTATGCGAGACAAATCTACAACTATTTAAGTAAATGGAACAAAATCAGATCTGTCAAGGATAAACAATAAATGTAATAAAAATTGTTTTAGATAAAAAAATTAATTCTAATATTGGTCGAAATTATTAAAATTTTAAATACGGATTATTATTAATTTCAGTTCAAATTTTGACAACAATGTTAATTTCTTAAACTAGTTTTAAGAAATAAATGTGGTTGATAATTTCAATGTACAATTTATCTTTTTAAATAATGCTTAACATAACTAAAAAATATGGGGTAGGTGGCTCAGTGGTATCGAGTCGGCCTGTGGATCTTGAGAATCCTAGTTCGATCCCATCAGCCGACAAACAATTTTCACCGAATTAAATCTACCCCTGTGGCTCTCTCTCCACTAACATCTTTGGGGGCCGTGATTTGAAGGCTGGTAACCGCACTTCACGAGAAGAAATATATCAATTACCGAGATCTGCTCTGGCAGAGTGCCACACTCAGTAATGGGTAAAAAGCGTGATGATATATTTATTTATTTATATAACGAAAAAATATTTCCTAGCGATTTGAATTTAATATTGTTACAAAATGCATTACATTTTTTATTCAAATTTTTTTTAGGTCCAAAATAGTTCTAGAAACCACACCATAAACAGACAAATTTAAATTAACAATTTTAATCTAATTTAAATAACTTTACTAATACAAAAAAATATAATAATGGCTATGTCGTTGGAAGAACTAGTGTAAATCTATAGTATAAACAATTTTAATCCACAATAAAAATTGAATTAGTTGAACATTTCATATTCTTTATGAGTCTGCTAGTTTTGGAGTAAATATGTACACCTAAATTTACGAAATTTAATCTCCAGAAACAACAACCACCAAATGAAGCATCCACTTGTTAAATTTCATATATAATGTTTTACACTACAAAGTTCAGAAGAACTTTATTTACTCATAGGAATAAACGAGGAATTATGAAAATTTGTATAATGTAATTTACATGTAGCTTATAGAAATTCAAACATAATCTAAGAACAAAAGCCAGTTGTTAAGTACTTCCAATATTCGTGCAACGTGCACTTGTTTAGTTTACAAATTTTAATGGAGTAAAGAGCTGATAAATCATCATCATTCTGTAGATTAACTACATGAAATTTTATTGTTATTACTTAATCAACAAAAAAGCTATTTGGATTTTAAGTCAACAATAAATCTTTTATATATCTGGTATATACATTAAGTTATACTTTTATTGATTCATTTCTAAACCCACGAAAAATTGTAATCTACCAAATGAATTACTTTTGTATATAACTCAAAGTCCAAAATATAATTCATTTTTATAGAAAGGTACAAGGTACCTACCGACTATGAGTTGTACATAATTAAATCGCTTGCTTTATTTCCTGCGTTCGGGTGCTAAATTATTTACCCTATGAAATGAACACTTAAAGTTCGTTGTAATTAATCCTGGATAACATAAACAAACAACATGAACAGTTTTATACATTTACATGACAGATATTTATATCTAACTTTATAGCAAAAATATATTCTCACTCAATAAGTGATATATTTTACGTGTGAAATGCAGTTACCAGCCGTCAAATCGTAGCCTCTGAAGATATTAGTAGTGCAGGAGCCACATGGGTACTTTTAATGTAGAGAGTAAAGTTTGTCAGCTATGGTTTTTCAAATTCACACTAATTTATCTACTCCATATTGTTATTATTTTAAAATGAACTATAAAAATATTTACAATTGGTCTATCTACTCTGACAGACATATAGCTACGACATCTATTTTTATTTTACCAATTCACTTGACCTATTTTAGTATTTACCCAATACAAATAAATGAAGTAAACAGAATATAGTGCATCCGAGTGTATGTGTTGTATTGAATGGCCCGAAAAGAAGCCGTATTTGTTCAACTGTCATTCACAGAATTGTATATCGAAGAATTAAGAAATATTAATTGTATATATTGTCTGCGTCGAATGAAGTTTGAAACATATCATTAAGAGGTTTCTTTTTAAGCATGGATACTTCAAATCTATTACTAAGTGTAAGTATTACCCACTGGGCAAAGCTGGGGTGAATTTATCTAGCCCTTCTGGCTCGCGATTATGAAATTATTTTTAAAAGTAATACTTTTCTTTACGAATTTTGATTAGAAGGTCGGCGTGTGAATAGAGGAAATATTTTTCTAGGATTGCTATGAAAAGTTGACAATTACGCTCTCATTTGTCATCGTAAAGTTGACTTTTTCTGTGGAACAATCGAAATATATCTTAGTCACGTGTCTCCAATGGCAACGCACGAAATAGTTATTTGTGTATTAAGAGCGTAAAGTCATTCTTTGTTACTCGAGCACGGTAATTGCAGCGCGAGCCGAAGGCGAGAGCTGCAATAGTGCAAGAGGAACAATGACACTTTACGCTCGTGATACACACATAATTTTTTCTACGATTGCAAATTAAAGTTATTAAAAAACGTAGGTATACGTTTAAAACTAAATTCGTTTTGTTAACTGTCAATATGACAAGTTTCTGTTTTGTTTGTATCCCTGGTAACTATTGAAATAATCTTTTTCGCGCGTTGCCATTGGAAACGCGCGAATTTGACGTCTTTTTTGCGCGTTGCCATTGGAGACGCGCAAAAAAGATATTTTTCGATTGTTCCACAGAAAACGTCAACTTTACGATGACAAATGAGAGCGTAATCTTTTCATAGCAATCGTAGAAAAAAGATGTTAAATGCGTGCGTTTCCAATGGTAAAGCGCGAAAAAGATATTAAATGCGCGCTTATTTTAATAATTTCCAGGGATACAAATAAAACATTAAATAAAATAAATAAATATATCACCACGCCTTTTACCCATTACTGGGTGTGACACTCTGCCTTAAGCAGATCTCGGTAAATGATATATTTCTTCGCGTGAAGTGCGTCAAATCACGGCCCCCAAAGATGTTAGTGGAGGGGGAGTCACAGGAGTAGATTTTAAATTGGTGAAAATGGTTTGTCGATTGTGGAGATCGAACCAGAGTTCTCAAGATCCACAGGCCGACTCGATACCACTGAGCAACCTACCCCATTACAAACATTAACTTGTCATATTGACAGTTGACATAAAAAAATATTGTTTTAAGTTCAAATATCAAACTTATCCTTCCTTTTCTCATTCGGCGATACGCACAAGGCACCTACATCACACGCATTGTCATTCAAATGGACGACGAAAAATTCGGCCGTTTAATCAAAACGAACCTGCTCACAACAATCTCTACACGAATTTGTGTGCGTGTGTGTGTGTGTGTGTGTGGGCGCCAGTCTGTCTAATGACTGAACTGCGCCAAATAAGATTCTTGTTAAATGAGGAAAACAGAGAAAGGAAAATTCAATACACTGGTCGGCAGTGAAATAAGGATTTAAGTTACTAAGAAGAATCTTCTAAAGAGAATTGTAAAAATTCTATTTTATTAAGTTGAATACAAACATAATTGTTTGTATTTGGCTGATAAGATATTAAATTTGTGATTTGAAGAGGAAAATTATATTTTATAATACTTATAAAATAATAATGCGATATTAAATAAGTATCTACTTATATTTACTTCATTAATGCTGAATGTTTCAGGAAAAGTGGGTATATTCGTAGATAGAGGGATCTTGGGATGCCTTAAGGGATGCATAACTGACTAGGTGGTAGAGCAGTACGCGAACCGTGATTTTGGCCCGCGTGATCGTGAGTGAACATAAGTCATATTTCGTGAAGCCCCAGAAGTAATTTTAATGTGGTGAAAATTCACTCGGATGAGTTGTCATTGAATTATCATTAAATAAATAAATAAATATATCATCACGCCTTTACCCATTACTGGGTATGACACACCACCGTAGCAGATCTCGGTAACTGATATATTTCTTCGCGTTAAATGCGGTTACCAGTCGTCAAATCACAGACCGTAAAGATGTGAGCCTCAGGGGTAGCTTTTTTAACGTGGTGAAAATTGTTAGTCGGCTGTGGGAATCGAACCCGGACTCTTAATTCCACAGGCTGACTCGATACCACTGAGCCGCATACCCCATTATCAAATAAATAAATATTCAGGAATATAATGTACATAAAATAAAATAAATATATAACCATGGATTTATTTTTCCCATGATTGCACGTATTTACGTTATCTCATTCTTAATGGTCTTTCCGCCCACTTTATCGATGATATCTATATATTCCACTTCGGCCAAGTAATTCCAATGTAACATTCAAGTTTGTCGCGTGTTTATCAGAATCGATACCGAGTCTTTGCTGAAACCGCCCTCTAGTTTACGTTGTCAATTTATGTCCAGTAATTGAAATATTTCACACCAATGTTCCCGTTAAAGTTAAATTTATGACAGAAAAATTCGAATGGTGCCTGGATTTAAACCAGGGAGCTTCTGCTCTGCTTGCCAGACAGATGCTAACCGCTATACCACGTCAGGTACAAAGAATGTTGTCAATCGAATTCATCTGTCATAGTGTCGAACGCAGCATCGATTCCAAGACTCCTATATGATAGGTATTCACAACGACTCATCTTCTGATTTAAGGGAAATCATACCACGAAGTAATTTTTTGTCATGACATGACTGAAAGTACAGTGACGTTGATAAATTGAAAGTAAAATGTCACAATTTTTTATATTTATTTAACTCTAATATCCTTCGTTATGAATATCCTGATGTTGTCAGCATAAAATTACCTGGTATTTAATATTTGACAAATAAATCAATAATTTCATGCAAATCGATCCGAAAAATATTGTCCACAAACTGCTTTGACAGTACTCGCAAAAGTATAGTTTCTGACATGTGGATTTGAGAACCCGGGTTCGATTCCTATAGGCGACAATTCATTTTCACCACGTTAAAACTACCTCTGTGGCTTGTTCTCCACTAACAAACATCTTTGGGGCCGTGATTTGACGGCTGATAAGCGCACTTCATGCTGAGAAACACTTACCGAGATCTCCTACTTCGAATCGAGTATTTTATTCGACTTTCGAATCAGATATTATATCTGATCTTTGGATTGAATCGGATTTGATTTTGAATTTAATAATTCCTCTAGCTAATCTTAATTTCATAAAAAATGGATTCATTAGATTCAAAGAATCATCCATAAAACAAACTATAAATGCACTAATCTCGAATTGTAAGAATGTACTAATTAATTGCGAAAAAAAAGTAAGACACCATCTTCAAATATTCATCCCATATACTCCGCAGGTCAAATTGACCAAATCTCACAACATTCGATATCCTTTCGTACCTCGTTGTCATATCACAGCACAGCGGGTTACTCGTTATGTAGTTGGAGGCCAGTCTCAGTTCATTACAGCTCTAAGCTGCTCACCGCAATTCAATCACAGATTAGTCCAATATGAAGCTGTTACCTACACATACAACAAATCTCAGCCATTCCAAGCACTCACGTTTACATATATCATCTCCAACAAGGTGGAACTTACTTTTTTTAATAGGTATCCAGAATATTTCTCACCTACTCATTACACAAAAAAAAATGAAATTAATGTATACAAATGTATACAATTCGACAACATTCAATACAAAAATATTAATAGTGCCGTAATAAAATTTTATTACCACGAGAATTGTTAGTAAGTTAAACATCTGACATGTTCTATTACTTCGTCATGGTAACTGTAAAATTACATTAGTGGAAATTATAAATAAATTTAAAAATATAACATCAGGCATTTCATCCACTACTGGATATTAAACTTTGCCGCAACAGATCTCTGTAAGTGATATATTTATTCGCGTAACGTGCGGTTACCAGCCATCAAACCACGGCCCCAAAAGATGTTAGTGGAGGAGGAGCTACAAAATTATAGGTTTTATAGTTCAAATTAGGTATACGTAGATAACAATTTCATGTTATTGTAATACTTTTTATTCAAATCTATTTTGAGATTTTTTATTTAAAAATCATGATGGATGCAGGCGATATTACTTCTGTTATTATCGTAGTAATTATGTACGTTAATAGTAATAAAGCTAGGGAGAAAGAAAAAAACGATTACATAAAATGCGCTGAATATATCTACAACGGAAATCTACTGGGTTTTATAAAAATTATTTTATTAAAATGAAAACAAATAATCAGATATTCTATTTTAAAGCTATTCAGTGTTCTTTTATACGTAATTCACTGCATTAGAACAAAATGTAAACAATGACGCAAGACTGCATCCAAACATAACCGATTCCATACCATAACCCTATGAAATGAAATTTGGTTATATTCTATGCTTTGTAGAGTTGATTCTTATGAAAACTATGAAACATTCAACTACTTTAAATACATTTATATTTTCGTTATGTTATGTTAAGTATTTGTTGTATAGTCCTGGAAAAAGTACAGTATTCAATACGCGAGTTATGACAATTATTCATTCGAATTTTGTTTCCAAAATAATAGAGTTTATGTGTAAACTTCAAACCTAATTAGGGACATGAGTAATGTTCAAAGAAAAGCAGATATATTTAAATAAAATATAAGTACTCGATAGACATGAATAAAATATGCTGTTTCTAATTTGCAAAATTAACAAGTAATAATAATAATGACAAACGATAATGATATTTTCAAATAACCTTTAAACGCAATTTTTTGAAGCCGGCAAAAGGGCGGAAAACTAAAGAGACTGAGATCCTCGACAAAATGTACTTGTGACTGTCGAGTGTTGAAATAATATATTCTAATTTTCTTAAGTTTTCCGGCACAGTCGGTAACCATGAAAATGAAATTTCCGCCTAAGATTATGAATAAAAGAAATTTTAGGGCGATGGAGCCAATTTCCCAGAAATGTTTACTTTAAAAAAAAATTCAATTTTATTTTACGACTCTGAATTGAACACACATCTTAAGGCATTGAGCGCAAAACTTGGCCAAAGAAGAGGAAATGGCAACTGTGGAAACAGTAAAGCAGCGGATAACCAGTACGAACCATACGCAATAATCAAGTAAGAAATTCAATTTGGGTTTTGAACAATAATGTGCTGATAATTTATCAGTAATTTTTCAACGTAGCAAGAATATTCATTTCTATGGAAACACGCAGGAATTTTGGATTAATAAATTTTCAAATCTAAATACATAAATATACTAATTAGTAGGTGTGGCACTCTACTGTAGCAGATCTCGGTAAGTAATCAAATCATAAATCATTTTTGATAACAGATAACTTAATTATAAGTTAAAAATAACTAACTAATTTTGCTAAGTTATACATTCAAAAATTCAAATGTTTGTCCTGGTTCGATCCTCACAGCCGGCAAACAATTTTCACCAATTTAAATCTATCCCTGTGGCTCCCCCTCCACTAATATCTTTGGGGGGCGTGATTTGACGACTGGTAACCGCACTTCATGCGAAAAAATATATCACTTACCGAGATCTGCTTAAGCAGAGTGCCACACCCAGTAATGGATAAAAGGCGTGATGATATATTTATTATTTATTTACTAATACGGGAACTGACTAAAATTCGTTACGGCCTCGACGTTTAAAAATACTAACATGGGTATGGAATTTATTTTTCATGTTAAACGCCTTTGGTCTGTTTTTAATTTAACACCCTGCATATGTATATACAATATTCCGTTCCTACTTCCTGAATATACGCTCTCTATATTCTGCTATACTCCTATCCTAATTATTTTTATTCCTTCCTGTTATTCGTCCTCAAATTATCACTATCAGTCCTCTGTTATCACGTTGCATCCGCTACATTACTTACAAAATTAACCGCCGGAATATTCTAATTATACATCATCATACTGTCGTAATTTTATCATATCTCATGTCAAGGAATATAAACGTAAAAGTAATGAATTTTCTTGCTGTTATTCTCAATAGCAAATTTAGTGAAAATGTTAGTGAAACTTATAAAACATACAATGCCTCAGGATTTGTCACTTACAAATTAATATACACCAGCACCAGGATTTTCATAATCCCGGATTCTTTCGAGATTTGCCCAGCCTATTGTTTTTTTTTTCATAAAAAAAACCTCTCTACTACTGGGTTTTTTCGAAAAAAATATTTTTAATAAATTATTATGTAAAAATTTAATTACAAAGTACTCGTATGTAGGAACATTATTATAAAATTATTTAAAAAAAATATTATATGCGAATTCGTGTTATACGAAACAAAGAACTAGTACAAAAACAGGGTTAGAATCTTTTTTTAAAATTAATTTACCTATTTTATTTATTAATAATTTGAATTTTCTACTCCAGTTAAAAATGTCATTTAATGTACTGATTTCCATGGCGCTAAATAACATCTTAATCACATGTGGACAAGCAGTGGTTTCAAACATTTTAGCCACGGTTTGAGTTATTAAGTACAGGGTGAAGTTAATTTCAGGCATCTGTCATTGTAAATAAATATTTTTCTAAAATAAATATATCACGCCTTTTACCCATTACTAGGTGTGACACTCTGTCGAAGCGGATCTTGGTAAGTGATATATTTCTTCGCGTGCATCGCGGTTACCAGCCTCCAAAGATGTTAGTGGAGGAGGAACCACAGGGGTAGTTTTAATGTGGTGAAAATTTTGAGAAACGAACACGAGTTCTCAAATCCACAGACCGATTCAATACCACATTTTTGTTGTTGTTTTAATTTACGATCGTAGAAAAAGTATAGTATGTGACTCGTTTTATAAACTCTTTAGATACTCGTTCTTATACACTTGCATTGCTCAGATCGTGTCAAAAAAACTGTAACTAGAAACACGATTATAAAACTTGTTACATAATATACTATTTAATGACTATATCTACATTTTTATCAATGAGTTTTTTTCATAGGTTTTTCAGGTAGATTTTTCAGATCGAAACGTCGTTTGACTGTGTTTAGTTAAACATATTAACAATTCAAAGAAAAAGACAAAATACGTATTATCCATGTGAATACTCGATGAAACTAGGCAAAAAAAAAATATTTAAAATCACTTGTGCAGTTTCACAAAATTTCAGCCTCTGCATCGACTTATCATCTCAGAGATCGGCCAGCACAGTTAGTAACCATAGACGCGTTTATGGTTACTAACTGTGCTGGATAGTCTTTGAGATGATGAATTGATAAGTCGACTCAGAAGCTGAAATTTTGTGAAACTCTACAAATGTTTTTAAATATTTTAAATATAGTAATACCATTATTTATTTTATTCATTATTAATAAACCATTCCGGCTTGTTTTATTTTCAAGACAATTGAAAAAAATTGTTGACAAAAATAGACACAATTTTCATTTTGTTTGTAAAAACATTTTTTTCTGAAAAATCGCTCTGTTGTCATTTGTCTACATGTGGCCTTTAGATTAAAGCTATTTCATGTAGAGAGATGTGTGCTTGAAATAAATTCCCGTAATTGGAAAGACACATTGTTGAAATATAAACAAAAAATAAAATTTTATGTAAACACTCATACTGCAATAACCTTTTTTTGTAAGCTTACTGCCCGGTTACTTCTGACAGCCCTGGTAGATTCACATAGTCGTAGTATTGCTGTCAGTTTTGATTTTACATATTTTTATGAAGGTTTACTACTGTTATTTGTGTCTAACTTATGTAGAATATAATTGCAAACGGTGAATAGTCCTACAAGAGTAGCTAGAAATTATTTAAAGTCACTTAGAACTGCTTTCGCATGATAGACACAATAACACAATAACTAACCTTAACATAAACTACGAACTTTAGCAATTGCCCGATATTTTTTTTATTTATCTGACAGATAAGTTATTGGTTATTTTATCCATTGATAATTTGTCTGCTAATCATAAGGGCGCACACAGGATTTTGTTAAGAGAGGTGCTCAAAAGGTGCTACAAAGTTTATTGTTAATTATTTCCGATATTTCGGAATTGTAAACATTACAGAAACGCATATTTCACAATTTGTATTTTATTCAACATAATCTTGTTGATATGACTTAAGACTTATCTTATGACACCACCACATAACTAAATATTTTCACAATTTATCTGCAGTGATCTGCAGTAAGTCTTTTCATAGTTCATACAAATGATTGAATTTAAGTTTTTGTTTCTATAACTTAATGTTTATAAATTTCTTCAACGCTGGGGTCCGGATCCTCAGGATACACTCTCCTCCTGTGTGAACCACTGACAATAACCGTTTCCGTTTGCACCAATTAAACTATGTTACCTATGATCGAATGTTCGACAGCAATAACAATCAATTATTTTTCGTTTATTTAAACAAATTTTCAAATATAATACCCCGAGAGCTTGAAAATTATCGGGTATTTCCCGATCGTTTCGTTGCGTAGTAACGACTGAGATAAGTTTTGCTTAAAAAAATTTTTGAGCAAAACTTATCTGAATCGATGCTACGCAGGGAAACAAGAGGGAAATACCCGATTAATTTTCAAGCTCGAAGGGTATTCGGCTGATTATTTTTGATGATTCTGAATAGCGCATAGGTTACAACTGTCAAAAAAATGATTGTTTATCGCCTAGCAACCTAGCCGGGAAATTTTCGAAAAATTATCACTTATAATATCATAAGAGCGTTAATTCTTTCCGGAAATTTTTAGGAGTGCATTTCAACAACGTATTAATCGGCCCGAGTGGAACACGAGGGCCCGATTACGTTGTTGGAATGCACGACAAAAAATTTCCCGGATATGAATTAATGCTCGAATGTAGATTCGGTAAGAAAATCGTAACGACACCGCTACAAAAAGCAAAAATACATAAATTAATATTTAAATTTTATTCGAAATAATCAAGTTGGAATACAAGTATAACTATAGCAACGTAATAAAATTATTGACAACAAAAAACAATTACTGAAAAATTCGAGCAAAATGTCACGTTTTGGTTCCCTGTCATTACAAAATATTGATAAAGGTGTCGGAGAAGAACAGCTCATCAAAGTTACAGGGCATTGTAATGCGCATTCTATTCGGCTTTATTTGCAAATGGATGCAGAACATCATAAAAATATAATAGAAAGCATGAGGAATGAAAAAAAAACTGAATCTGGTAGTATCATTTTTTCTTCTACTGCTAACACTTTATCAGATTCTTCTTACAAAGGAAGCATTACTTATAACAATTGTGTTTTTAATTTTAATTAATATGCGTTAGTTACAGCTTTCTTGATTATACTGACCGTTAAAATAAAACTAAAATTTCTAAACATTCAATATGACGTTTCACTATATTGTCCAACTGTCAAATTTGACATAAAAATTTCCACTTATTAATTTCACTTAGGTTGGTCTAGGAATGAAAAATTTCCAAGAAAATCTTGACGTTGCTAGGTAACCCATGCTCGTATAAGTGGTCGTTAATTAGTGTCGTACGATTTTCGATATAATTTAGACCTAGTTGTACCACGTGACGTTAAATGCCACGCTCTTATTGGTCGAAATTGGGGTTGAAAAAATAATCAATTTAATTTTTGGTGGTGCAACTAAACAAAAGCAAGTCGAACTGATGCCTGGATTGGAACCAGGGACCTTCTGCTTTGCCGGACAAAGATGCTAACCGCTTCTTCTGTCACAGTGTCTAACGCAGCATCGATCTCAAGACTCCTATATGATAGGTTTTGACAACGGGTGTCGTCTGCAACGACACATCTTCTAATTTGAAGGAAATCTAACCACGAAGAAATTTTTTGTCGTATGACATGACTGAAAGTACAGTGGCTATAATAAATCTAAAGTTATATTTATAACAAAAATTCGAATTACGTCCGGATTAGAACCAGGGACTGTCTGTGTCATATTAAAGTAATTTAGATTTTTGTTGAAATATTTAATTCAGTGATGAGCATATGTGAATCAACTATGTACTGGTCATATAGTTTAAAACAATTTGTAATTGGCTACACACGATGTAAGAAGATCATTTAGATACAATATATTGATTATTTGAATTGAGATTAAAGTTTAAAATAATATTAGCGAATTTAAAAAGGTTAATTTAAAAATATAAACATTAATAGTGAAAATGTTTTATCTAACTCGGCTAAGAGCATCATAAGCCCTAGATAATGTAATCCAACTGCATAAACTAAATTAAATGTTGACACATGGTCATGGCATGCAGTATCCCGTTGCAGGACGCGACAGCACGAGGCAGGGCGCCAGGACGCGACGAAACGGGTAGGATAAATGCTTTTATGTAGCCAGAGCAGCTGCCAGCGACGCTCAACTTTATACTTGCACTTGGCAACTACAAACTACGGCCGAGTTTATGAAATATGTGCACTCATAAAAACATGAATTATTTAGTAATTAATTAATGCTCTTATGTATGTATGTATATGAAAATTGTTTTTATTAGTTTATCACAGTTCATCAAATTTATATTTCATTAAAATAAAATGAAAATTTATTACGTAGGAATATTTAACAACAAACAAATTAGTTGATGAAATAGAAAATAATTTACCGTCATAGTTTAACTTCTAAACAGTCAGTGACGTGCAAATCATATCGATAAGTTTCTAGTAAAAAGACTCAGATACTTATAAATAAACACAAGTTCTAGCCGCCTAATCATATTTACAATTTACTAAACGCCATGTGATTCAATGTCCGCATATAAAGTCTAGTTATACAAAAGACAATCACCCATTTGAATTGTGTTCTTATATAGAAATGAGCCCGTGGGATATCATCTATTATGTATTTTGTCTATTTATTTATCATGTTAATGATATGTTGTCCTACATTATAATGCAGAAAGATAACTTTCTTAATTATTTGCTATAAGTTATTTTATATATTTTACCTAATGCCGATATGAAAAATCCTGTTTTAAATCAATTTGCAAATTTAAAATAATTTGTTCGTCAAACAATATCAACCTTTTCATAACTGGTTACGTAATTAACTATTATATACTCAAATACTAAAATGAACACATAATTAAACAAATTATTGTGTGTGAAGTGGTACATTAAATAAATCGTGTGTAAAAGACCAATGAAAATTAATTGGGAGTTTCGTTATTAATGGATTTCTGTTAACAAATATCCTAGCAACGACAAATAATAAACAAAAAACTTCAGTACCAAATAAAACAAATAAACGTCAAACACTTTTGTCCTTTTTGTCGATATTCACCGTTAAATTGCAATTTTTCAGTCTTATCGGAAAGCAATAATTAATTTATTGTAGATTGTAATATTGTAATTAGTAACAAAAATTGTACAAATTTAACAATCAATATAAATCTAAAGAAGGTTATTTAATAAATTGTATTTGTTGAATTTTTTGTTTCTAATTAGTTCGTACATAAAATATTATATGATTTGAGGGTTTTTATGCACTCCTCATCTCCGGCTCGTCCCTTAAACTTCACAACTCATGCATAAAACCCTTACTTCACACACTTGTATTATAAATAACTATTATAATATGTTGTTAAATGCTTTTTCATTATTCTATCATTGAAAGCCTTTTGCACAGACAGTAACACAAATATCTTGAACGAATACCCGTGTCTATGTAATATAAATGGTCATTTAAATATTTTGACTTTTAATAGCAAATTTTGATACTAATGTCCGTCATAATATATATTTTAAGTTATTTAAGTTGAACAAGTATATAATATTAATTCTATATAACTTTAAATCCAACTCAAACATCAAAATTGACAGATTCATAAATTACGCAAAACACGTAGACGAAAAAACATCAACGACTGACTACATAATCTTAAAAGGTTTAAACGACACTTTTGCACTTAAATTAGCTAATAATAAATAATTTAAAAGGAAGATTCCTAAACAAAAAATATAAATTCGCCAAAAAAAATTTTAATTGATTGTTGTTAAAAATAAAACTTTTATAAATTTATTATATAATGATTCCTTTTTAAATCTTACATCCTACTCGAAAATTCACTACACGCTATTGCAAACCCACCAAATAAATAACTATTTAGGAAACATAAGAAGTAAACAAAGAATAAGTTGACGTCTATATTTGTGATTTAATTTTGTGTACCAGTATAATTTTTATATACAGTTAAAGACGGAATAAACGGGTAAAAATATTTGAAATAGTAATTGTGATTAATAATATTTTTACCAAATACAAATATATAATTGCAATTTAATAAGCTATTCGACTTTCTTTCTATTAAAGAATTAACGCCGAATTCTTTTAGCTCTACTTTAGGAAATGTAAAATACAAAAGTCACCAAGTTCTATACCGGCGAAACTGCATTAAGTCATCTACAAACTACAAACCCAATTTACGAAGAATTGGTCCCCAAACTATTGGACCTCGACAAATAAACAAAAACTTCCCTACAAATTGTGTACATAAAACATAAGTAATTTTATTCTTTGGCTTTTATTTTCCTTTTGCCTTTGGCGTCCGATTCTATCTAAAACGTGCGTACTGTGTATTCACTGAAAACACACTGTCAAATTTTAGCTTGTTTACTAGCCTTTCTTAGAGGTTAGGTGCAAATATTTGACGAGACGTAAAATTTGAAACAAATTAAAATTTTAGTAATATATCTGCAGCGAAATAATATTTACCAGTGTCAGGATATTAAACCTATGTTTACATGCACAAAAATAGGCTGGTAAGTAATAACAGTATTTTGTACGGTAATTTTACCATACTGACTAGTCAAAAAAGTCAAGAAAAATAAAAATAAAACACAATGATAATATAACACTATTAATACAAACGGAACTCAAAACAACAATACAAAGATTACTGCTCCTGTTTATCATAATATATATTAATTGTACAGTCCTTCAAATTAGAGATTAACATGAACACGTTATGACGTTTAAATAAAAAATGTATTTATAAATATGATACAAAACAATTTGAACCATAGCGTTAAATAAAAACATACTTGATCTATGACCAATATATATATTTACTCCTGTTTCAGGACGTATGCTATTTCAGCTGCCATTTGAATGTGAATGTACAACTTTTCAGCTTGTCTTAAATAGCAACAAACGAGAAAGTAACATTTCCGGCCACTTTATTTGTTGGATACGAAATAAAACAATAACAATAATTTGAAGTTAAGTTTTTTATAGAGCAGTCATAGAGAAGAATATTTATATAAAATAGATTTTTCTGCAGTCGAAAATAACAATAATAAAATTAAAAAACTGTACAGCGTGCGAAAAGTTAGCACCTCTCGCTCTAGTGCAAAAAAGAAGATTTTCTATACAGTATACATGTATATGTTATCGGTAGAGTATAAAATCCAGACAATATAAACATTGTCTAGGCAATGTTTAAAATCCAATTGCAACAATTGTATTACGTACCTGTTATTCTTTGTATTAGAATGTATTTATGATGATGCTCGCTTCGCTTGCATTTCTGACAAACAAATCTTAAGCCCAAACAACACATACTGCACACATGCAAGCCGTTATATTTGTAGTTCAAATAATTCTGAATTTCATAAATTTGCTTCGCTTACATATTAAACAAACAAACCTGAAGTCCATAAAACACACAGTCCACACATGCAAGCTGTTATATTTTTGGCAAAATTTACGTAATATACATTTTAAATTTTGTCGGAATTTTAAACTTTACTGGTGACTGATACACAAAAATAGTCAATATTTTCGGGCGCAATTAAAAATAAAATAACCGTTAAATATTATGTTTCAATTCTTTTTCGATGAATTTTAAAAGGTCACCTCAAGCGACTACTTTTTGCTCTAGGTACACATATTCAAATAATTTTTTATTCAATAAAAATAGTATTAGTTATTTGTACAATTATTAATAAAAACAATACCTTTTTTATGAATTTAAAATTTAATGCATAAAGGCGAAGCCGGTGGACAATGTTGCTACGCTGTTCACAGAATTTCTGAGGACAGGCGGTAATTGTAAGAATCGTCAAATAAAATTTGACTTTTTATGGATATTTCTGTTGTATAATAAGCAACTTCTCCTGTAACATTTTGTTCCCTGTATTCTATGTAAGCGATTAGTGATTCATTCTTATGCCTATGGCACACTGGTCGAAGAGCATCGATGAGCTCTTCGATGAAACAACAGAACGCACCCGTCATTGACAAAAAATAAAAGCTCCTAAAGTTGACAAAGAAAAACTAAATTTCAAAAATATGCTAACGTGAAATGAGACACAAAAGATACGAGTGAAATGAGATACGTTCGTTTCATCGATGAGCTCTTTGATGGAAATAGAGGAGCCTCTATTTTTCGTCAATGACGGGTGCGTTTTGTTGTTTCATCGAAGAGCTCATCAATGCTCTTCGACGCTCTTCGACCAGTGTGCCATAGGCATTACAATCATTTATTTTTTAAATGAAGCGTATGAGGTAGGTGGCTCAGTGGTATCGAGTCGGCCTTGAGAACCCTGGTTCGATCCCCACAGCCGACAAACAATTTTCACCTATTTAAATCTACTCCTGTGGCTCCCCCTTCACTAATATCTGATTTGACGGCTGGTAACCGCACTTCACACGAAAAAATATATCACTTACCGAGATCTGCTCAAGCAGAGTGCCACATCCAGTATTGGGTAAAAGGCGTGATGATATATTTATTTATTTATTTATTTAAGTGTATAATATAAAGTCACACAGTCAATTGCAACAGTGTATACAGTCTCCGGAGAGCGAAACAAAGTCCTTCTTGATATATGTACAGTAAATCAAAGTTAATGTGTTGTGTTCTCAATCTCTAAAGGCAATACTTATCTCTCATGTTTACTGTTTTCTTATAATTTGTTAAGTCAATATAATCTGCAAAGTTCCGCTTATCATACGATATCACGCATTTTCCCTCTTAATTAAATGAGTAGTTCGATTATAATAATAATACAGTTAACAGCAGGTGTCTCTACAATCGTTTGAAACCCGTTATAACATTAAAAGTAATGAAAATATTAGACTGATGTTGGGAAAATGTCATATGTCAGATAACAAATATATTATGTATGATTCTTTTCTGTCCACTAGAGAGAAGTCGTCCACATTTATTTTTAAATGCAGCGTCATTTGCATTTTTGAGCTTCCGTGTTCATTTTTCATAGACAAAATTACAAATTTCGTATTAATTTTATAGTTTAAACTTGTCTTCGTTCTGACATTAATTCAGGTCAATCATAAACATGGAAATATACTTCCTATGATAACATTACTGCATTCTTAGCGAAATCGACCTGTAGTCTTACTGTCATAATTTCAATTAATGGTGAAATTCTGTGATAAATTTTCAAGTTTATATATCCATACATTTGTAAATAATAAACAAAGTCGGATCATTATTTGATAGTTAGTAGAAGATATTTCAAAAAGTCATTCGTTACGATTTTGTTCACCATTTATAGATTTATGTATGTACAAAACATATAAATTTACACACCATTGATTATATTAGTTTTGAAACTTATACAGGTCAACAATCATGTTTTTAATGTTAAATTAGAACATCATACACTATCTAAAGACTATAGATATATATTTTAAAATTCAAGTATTAATTGTTACTACCACTACCATTATAATGTAAAACCTTACTGTACCAGGACAAATGACCTTTGTAGTAAAATGTAATTTTTTTAGAAAATAATACAAAAAACTGTAAATTAACAAGGAATTAACCCAATTCTATAATTAATATGTAATTTACTCCTTAAAAAACAAACTATAACTAGAATCTCTTTTATTAAATCTTTTTTTTGTTCTCATTAATTATGTTGTATCCCCAGTTGTGTTAAAAATTTTATGGCCACTTATACAGTCAAATATCTGTGCAATCAGTTAAACATTACTCTGTTTAGTATATTACCTTACATATTATAAAATATCTTCTTTCAATACGTTGTTACAAGTTTGTAATAAAAAGTGGAATTAAAATTCCATCGAAACCTTTTCATATTAATTCGATTTTCACGCCTGAACAGAATTTTACGCTAACGGTGCGGTATTTAAAACATTCGAGCATCGAAGCGTATGCCACTCGACCAGCATTCCTGTGTTACTAGCTGCCGGCTGCAGGATTTATAAATTCACAGCGATCCTAGCATGCTATAGTAATAGCGCACTGATCCAGAATTTAATTTAACATTATCTGTAAACTGGAAAATAGCACAATAACACCACATCGCAAAGCTAGTATTCCGATTTGTATTGCTTGCATATTACACGCATTCACAGAATTCAAGAGAAAATGTAATTTGAAGTAACTCAATTTACCTGGAATTTACAAAATAAACTAATTGTAATCTGTATCAATATAGATTTTTTATCTTTTATAAACTACTCAGACACGCTAAACACACTTCGTATACAAGGTGTATACAACTATATTACAATATTATAAAACACGAAACAATTTGATGTCGTAGACAACTTGACTTCGTCTCGTCCGGCAGTCACATGAGTACTAAAAGCGTTTTCGTTCGCATTGCATACATTATTTGTATTCGATTGTAAGAAATGTTTTGATTCAGGTACAATTTTATCTGCCGAAAAGTACTTTTCGGCCTAGGATGAAACGTACTTTTCGTACAAATATTCTAAGGAAAAAGCGCAAGTTTATGATACAATCGAATAAAATAATTGTTTACATACAACTATAGAAAAATATCACTATCAATAATAATACTCGTAGCGAAGTAACATAGGTACCTACTTTTCGTACATCTTGTCATGGAAACGTGAACGATGATAAAATGACCTACTACGCACATTGATTTTAGTGAAAAAAATTATATGATCTGTTAAAGAAGAGAAGTGCATTTTTATAAATTTAAACGAAGCGTCTTCCGAGATGTATATACAATTTTTTCATATATAAAATGAATATTTATTCTTTATGCATACTAAATTTAAATAAAAAATGATATATTGAAATTTGTTTTACAAAAATTCTTCTGCAGTTGTTATTAGCAACAAAAAAGCACATTTTTGTCTCGTCATTCCTAGCAACGTCATAGCAGATTCAAATGTATCGTTTCTATCAAAAATTGAATAACATAGAAACCGACTATCTCACCCGATCATAGAAAAATAGTACATTATAAGTAAGTAAAATATGTCATTATACACGAATGAGTTGATTGACGTATGAGTAGGAAGCGCGAGTGTGATAATTCTCAAAAGCATATAATGACATTTCATTTACGTGTAATAGACAACGTTTTATGTTAAAGTAGCGACTTTTGTAAAATAAATTTTAAAAACGGTTCAAACCTAATCAAATGGAGATGTGGTGAAATAAGTGAAATATTACTGTTGTCATGCTGTTGCATTGATGTAAATTCTTAATTGTTTTTGGTTGTCATGGACTTAAATATTTTAATCACATGTGAATAATAGCTTATTTTTAGTACGAGTATAATGTACATCAAAATCCGGCACCGTAAAATAATTGTATGTTATATTATAAATGTGTGAAATAAGTCATTATACCTTACGTGAATGTGATGTGTTATTTTGACTATTGTATACAAAAATTATTTTTACATAACTCGTATCAATGGTTCCAGTTCAAGATAACTAAAGTTTACTTAAATCTATTATCTATATATAAAAACAAACAAGTATTTGTTTCAATGAATTTATGGAGAAAACAGAAACAAATAAAAATCACAAAGATTACTTTTGCTAAGAACAACAAATGTTAATATACAAATTGTTTAATTTTATATAATATCATGTATCGAAAAACGAAATTGCTTTTTTCTTAAAGCATAACAACCAATGGCGTAGCCAGAGGCCATACATGAATGAAATCCAAAGAAAAATATTTGCTTGTCAGTTTTGTTTCAGTGGGACTTCTTGGTTTTACGATGAGTAGATGTCTTTAGTAAAACAAATTGTATTCTTATATTGAGTGCTACATTCTAACATTATATAAATAAAATTAATATATTGTATCTCTAAAAAATTAAAGGGTATATAGTATAAGACGAACTGGTCATGAAACAAAAACAATTCTTTTAAAATTCGCTAAATTAAGGATGGTTTACTTGAAATGAACAGTTTTATGGCCACTGGATTAGCGCACTTTATTGCTTGACCAGTTGCATTTAACTAAATTAAATTATTAATTACACAACATCAGACATTTATTTGGTGTTTTGTAAACAATTACTTGTAAGTAGATTTAAATAAAATTATTAAAAATAGCTATCAACCAGTGGCTAACAAAATGTTGCCTTTAAAGACGATGCAATTTTTTTCCGAATTTAAAAAAAATCTTTTTGTTCCATGATCAGTACATCTTATAATATATACCCTTTAATGTTTTTTCCGAAGTACAGATACACCCTGTATATTCTGTAATATGTATTTTTTAATAGCCCGGTAATTTATTTACCAATGACAACAAATGGTACTGAAAAAAAATGATAATTATGTTTGAGACAATATTTTTAAAGGGCAGTCAAAAATTAACGAATTAATTTGTAAATTTTTAACAATTATTTAAAGATTTCAAGCATTGATTGTCATTGATTAAAATTTTTTACGGCTCGTAAATATTTTACAGGTATTTTACAGAATGCGACTATAAACCAATTAAAATACCGACTGTACTTTTTCGATATAAAAATAATAGTAAAAGTGTTATTTTGCAATAGTTTCTTCTCTATTAATTTTAGAACAAATAAATACCTCATCAATAAATTTGATATCAGTGACTGCAATAATTGTGAACATCTTTTTTATTTAAACTTTTATTCTAAATAGGGAAGAAACAACCATTAAATAAAAATATTACCATTGCATTACCTATATAACAAAATATATTCTGAAATTTTCTCGGGTAACTATTTTTCAATTTACGCAGCGAATCAAATTAAAATAACTTATCGGTTACATCATTGTTCTCAAATATAACAATATATTTTCTGCATAATTTAAACAATGTTTATTTTTGACAAGTCGTTTGTACTCAAAGTCCAACGATTATGATAAAATTTATTTTTAAAATGTTGTTTATATAAAAACTTTTGAATACGTGAATGAATAAATGATTAAAATATACATAATTATAAATAGAAGAATGAATGTCACAATTAAATAACTAATACTTAATTTTGTGTTTCCCTTTTATAATACATATTTGATAAAGTAAGAGATAGTAACATGGATAGTAATTATCCTCTCCGCATCATTCAAACTATAATTTGTGTCGTTCACTTTTGGAAGGAAAACAAATTGAGAAAAACAGAGTGTAATGGGAGAAAACAAACAATCTCGAGTACGGAAATATTTACCCGCAAATTGAAAAATGTTTTCCCTTGCAGATTAGATTTCCGAGCGATAGACTGACTATGTTACTTGAATCTATTTTTTTAACGACGAAGTCTTTTAGAACCCACATTAATATTTATATTTTTCATGAAATAAAAACAAGAAAATAAATAAATTGATATTTTCTTCCTCTTAATTAATAATAATGGCTGGTAGCACAAGCTCTGTTTTGGGTGTTCTAAGAGCACGGTTTTAACATGTTGGAGATAGATACTGCTCTTAAAACATGCAAAAATAGAGCTTGTGCTACCAGTCACAAACTTTAAATCAGTAACACTCGTTTGTACCAACGAAACTTAAATTTTAAGTTTGACAAACTAACAATTTTGTATCATCTATTTGACAGCTATAAAATGTCTTCATTTGATGTTTTCCTTCAATTTGTTTTTATTTATTTAAGTCAAGCAAACATTTAAGTTTCGTTGCTACAAACGAACAAAACTATAGTAATTATATAAAAGCAATCCTTTAAAATTAAATTACTATATCACCATTAAGAATAGATTTATTCTCGTATATCTTTAAAGTATCATTCATTTATGATTATTGGTTAATTCAATTTTGTGAACAAAATTTACGTGTGTTCAATATCAAATATCACACCATGACTATTTTAATATGAGTCATGGGTTTTGCCATATCCATGATTACGAATTTGACAGCAATGTATCAGAGCGTATATTTCAAAATAAAACATAGGAAGCAAAATATTTTATTGAACGTTTATATGAAATACAAATAAACAATGGTTAAATAATTTTTTTTAATCCCTCCATTTACTGCCAAACTTTCAATCAATTATAAAACTCATTCATAACATTATTTAAGCACCTGTAATACTTCCAGGTTCCAGACACGTTTTTAATCTGAATTTTTAATTCTTCTAAATTTAAAATTAGCCAATGTATACCTTGGATTAAACAAAATCGTAGTAAAGAAACATTGGGAGATGTACCAGGTCATTCTCTACAGTTCAGTTTTATTTAAATTAAATACTAGAATATTTTCTTCAACTGCATGTCTTATTTACGCGTTGCAAATATAATAATAATAAAACAAATGTTAAATAAATAACCTATGTTTCATTTTAAAATACACGCTACGATATATTGGTGTCAAATTTGTAACCTGGTATTGTAAATTACATGTTTCGCGATCAAATAAACTCAATTTATTATCATTATATTATAACCATTTATGAGCGTGACACTGTGTTACAGTAGATATATTTTTGTGAGTAAAATGCGACTAGCAGCCGTCAAATAACTGACCCCGAAGATGTCAGTGGTAGATGAACCAAAGGGGCAATTAGAATATAGTGAAAATCAGTTGTCAAAATTATAAAACCAAATATGGCCTTCTATATAATATTTCGTATCTATAGATTAAATAACAAATATTATCAACTTGTGAGAACAAAATAAATATACTTCCAGTGGCGTAACATGGACAATGGTTAAATAAATGATGTAAGATTCGACGTTATACATGAACAATAATCTCTTTGTGAATTTGTTTTCGTGATTTAATTAGCTTGGAGGGTGGCAGAGAATCGGAAATTAAAAAAACGGAAAAACATTTAAAAAACAAATGCTATCGCAAATGATTTGTCGTCTCCCGTGGTCCAATCTTTAGTCCAGGACCGGATTAAAAAATTAATTAAAAGATACCCATCTAAAAAATGTTATTACAACTAATTCGATTACTGTATAATTTTTCTAAATTATTGAAAGCATCTTTTACGGTAAATCTCTACATTCAATTCTATACATAGTTCATATTATAAACAAATTAAGGAAGTTAGTATCGTTGTTAATGACAAATTAAAATATACAATGTACAATCAGTACTGTACATATAAGTGATAGCGGAAATCAAATAACAAATTAAACAAGAAGTGTAACTATGTTAAGGTTACGGGTTTATCGATTTCTACAAGAATGTCAACTATTATAAATTTATCAATAAATACAATAACGACATTAATAATAAATTCATACCACGTAACGTACATATATTGCATAATGCATAAGTACGCTAAGTGTTAAATCATCAATACTTGTATAGAAGCTCGATTTACGAATGTCATTTGTTTATTTGCTTTTAGTAATATACTTTCAATGACATATACATTTAATTCAAATTTGTTGAATTACTAATGTTATAAATAATGTATTAAAATAGCAAAAGTATTCATTACAGAACTATTATCTACTAGTATATGAAATGAGTAGAATAATAATGATATAAGTTTCTATAATAATAATTGGTCTTGATCTTACTTTTGCAGTACCATAAACTTATGACAGCTTTTTATTTTTACTGCTGGAGTTCTTAAATCAAAGTTATTAATAAGTGAAATATGCGTAAGAAAATATTTGTATGAAATAATTAAAGAATATGGTTATAAATACGTTAAATACCTATTTTTCAGTAATTAATAGTTATAGATAAATGTGCAGGAAAAACAACATTCCGCTAATAAATACATACAATCTATGGGTAATTGAATTATAACAGTAGTGTGCATAGCGACTAGCGAGCTAAGAATCATCCTGCTACGTGCATGTGAACATTTTAAATCCGCGCGCCTAAGCGACGGACGTCCTTGGAAAAAAATATGATAAACACTAGATAGCTACAGTGACTAAGATTACATGACCGTGCAGTTTCAATTAGCATAGACGACTTACCAATAGCACTTGAACGTATTTCTATAATAGCTATCTCTCGATTTACGTTAAACACCCTCAGTGGTCCACGTTTGCCAACCTAATGGCACACAACGTTGAAAATAGAAATGCCAAATGTCCCAAAAATGTCAATGCGCAAATGCGAACTTCACGCGGAACAGTGAGTTTGGTCGAACACAGCGGTTGGCGGGCACATGCGCATTCGATCAGAACGAGTCAGTGACAGGACGCCGGGCGGTGGCGCCGCGACTCGGACGTCGGAGTCAGCACCATATTGATTTTATGCCCTTTTTGCATCTTTGTCTGATAAATAACGGTGTTGTAACTCGTATGTTAGCAGTTCACTCTCATTATAAAAGCATAGTCCATACTGTTGGAGAATATGCTGCTTGTATTTTCATTACATTTTCTGTTTTCCATCTAGACATGTTGACAGGTATTGTAAACTTTCAAATGCAATCATGTCATAGAGGAAATTACTGGGATACTCTTTGTTACTGTGCTTAAATTCATACTGAAATATCATCTCATTAATCCTATCCTAAATTTTATATTTTTTTCATGTATAAAAATATTATTTATTTTAATTTTTTTATTACAAAATTGCCTATATTTTTTTAATTCTGTGTTTGTGTTTGTAACCATAAATCCAAAAATTTTAAAATTTAGTTTGTAACGCATAAAAATCTGTAACCTATTAAATATCAAATAAGTGACTTGTATAAACAACTTAAAATTAAAACTATCTTTGCTAAATAAATGTTTCTATAACTAGAATGATTTGTTATCAGATTTGAAACTTATTATGTACCCGAGTTCAATGCCCGCAACCTCCACATTAAAATTACTCTTGTAGCTCTTCCGCCACTAACATTTATTAACAAATTATTGCTTGAAAATAGCCTAAATAATGTGCCGAAACGCCGCCTTTATCAATAATAAAAAAATATTTAAATAATTAAATAAATATAAATCATCACGTCTTTTACCCATTACTAGGTGTGGCACTCTGCCGTGGCAGATCTCAGTAAGTGATATATTTATTCGCGTGAAGTGCGGTTACCAGCCGTCAAATCACAGCCCCAAAAATGTTAGTGGAGGGAGAGCCACAGGGGTAGATTTAATTTGGCGAAAATTGTTTTTCGACTGTGGGAATCGAACCAGACTTCTCAAGATCCACAGGTCGACTCGATGCTACTGAGCCTCATAGCCCATAATAAATATAAAGGCAACAAATTAAGCGCATACCGCCCGTGTATGCAGAGTCGATTAAATTTCAAAAGACATAAATATGTTATGAACAAAAATGTAAAATTGCCAATCTTCTTCATTTTTTTACAGTTAAACAGAGACGGACTGGCTACTTTTATATAGGACGGCTATCTTAAGAAAAGGGCCTTAACTCCAAAGTGAAGAAAAAACCAGTTTTGTGCAGATTTGTAATAACTAATTATATTCTAACTTAACATATTTTAAAATTTATTTTGCAGTAAATCAAATCATTTTTGTTTCGAGAGTCCGGATATTTTATACGTCTTTGATTCCACAATTCTACACTTCTTCATATGTTATAAATACAAATCATTAAATAATTTAGCAAATACTAAAATTAACTGTAATAAATGTTTAGTAAAAAGAAAATAATATTATAATAAATTTATATTCTAAATAAAAGAAATGTATATATATACAGCTACTTTTGTTGCTTCAGCTACTTTTTAAAATAATTTTCTCCAACATATTCACTATTTTTATTCAAAATATAGTTAGTAGTTTCGAAACATTTTTAAAGAGTAGCGATAACTATAGCATCAATATTTTTTTTGTAGCTTACTCAGTTCTGATATAAAGTTTAAAATTCGTTGGGGTCGTGAAACGTAGGAGCCTAGTCAGCGATTGCCCATCCGCCGACCCCAGCGACTCCGCCACTGCGCTTAAATGATAGATTGGAGAAAAAATGTAAAAATTATAAACACCAAGTCTTATTAACTACATACCAAGTCTTAAATGCACTGAGTAATTTCAATATTTTTTGCTCATTTATAAACAGGTACGTGATGCTACATTTATTTATGTAGAAAACAAACACGCATTGCTTGCTCAGTAATTTACCTAGAACTAAATCGTTTCGCACGTAATTCTAACATTTAATTCAGCGTAACAGAGCATTGCCTAGCATTCGTGTATAATTAGTATTTTTACCAAGCGCAACGACTGCTGTAATATACCTGTAATGCCCATGCTTCGCGCAAACATACCATTCCATATCCGTGGAACAAATTGCAGTATCGGATGACCCTTATATCAAACGCGCCCATCTCGTGTCGGTAATACATAATTACTTACAGGTACACGTCAATTATCTCAATTAAAAGGAGAACGAGAACGAACTGAAAATCTCTACAGAACGCGAGACGATGAGCGCCACTGAACATGGATTTTGTAATACCATTCGTATACTAACGACAACTGCAAATTATAAAAGTTATCATAAATAAAATAACGTCATTACTACGGTCTAGATACGAGATACGGTCCTAGTATTGCCAAATATTCATCTAAAATTTATGTCGGCCTATATTGCTTATTGCAATTTAAAGTAATCGACAATTCACTAGTGTTCAGTATTATAAACAACAATGAAATTGATTTCCAAAGTAAATAAAATGTAATCATTCAAATGGCAGTCGAACTTTTAACATACATAAATATATCATCGCCATTACTGAGTGTAGTAATCTTTCGTAGCAGATCTCGATAAGTGATATATTTACTCTGTGCGTAATGTACGGTTACCAGCAATCAACTTACAGCCCCCAAAGATGTTAGTGGTGAGAGGCCCACAGGGGGTACTTGTTGTGAAAATTGTTTATCGGCTTTGGGAATCGAACCCGGTTCACAAATCCATAGTCAGATCACTGAACCACTTACCCTATAAAACCAATATACTTAATATTTATATACAAAAAAAATACGAGAAAAATACGTAAAGAAAACATGTTTTCACTCATTTAAATGACACTTCGGTTTCGTCATTAAATCTCAAATTCGTAAAAAATGTATCACTTTTATTACTAGTAGTACAAATAACTATTACTATAGAATTAAAGGTACTTTTTATGTTATAATATTGGGAATAAAAGTCAAAAGTTTTTATAACATTAACAAGTCCTGTCACCGTGTCAATCAAAACATTAAACCGCATCAGAACATAAGCAACCAAAATTACTGTAGTGTAATGCAAGATGCAGGCGTCTCAAAAGAAGTCTTATTAAACTCATATTTTTATTTTTTAAATTATTACATTGGTATTTTTATAATTTTAATCCATGTTGCCAGTAGCAATATCCGATAAATTTATTTATCGAGCACTACAATAGGCAACGTCCGATAAAGTAGTATTGTCGCCCCTATAGTACCGTGTAAGTTTGTTCGAAAGATATGTCAAAAACAATATTAAATTTTATTTATTTTATGAACGTTTTTAGATAGATAAGATGGTTCATTATTTTAGTATGAGTAGGTGGCTCAGTGGTATCGAGTCGGCCTGTGGATCTTGAGAACCCTGATTCGATTCCTACAGCTGACAAACAATTTTCACCAAATTATCTACCCCTGTGGCTCCTCTCCACTAACATCTTTGAGGACCGTGATTTGACGGCTGATAACCGCACTTCACGGTAAGAAATATATCACTTACCGAGATCTGCTAGTCCCTTCCTTCCT
Organism: Pterostichus niger; assembly: GCA_947425015.1. Classification (NCBI taxonomy): domain Eukaryota; kingdom Metazoa; phylum Arthropoda; class Insecta; order Coleoptera; family Carabidae; genus Pterostichus; species Pterostichus niger. Next base: position 7,809,548 of record OX380335.1, on the reverse strand, counting down.
CATCTTTTTTTACTTCATTTTCAGTTTTTACTATACAGTGTGTAACTGCAATTGTGTTAAATGTATTTTTAAACAAGCGCAGATGATGCTGCCTTCATTTCTTATAGATTCTAAGAGAAGATTTACGAAACAGGTGTACAGGAGCGAATGGATGAATGTTTGTTGCGTGATGATGGATTTTGGTTGTGAGAAAAGAAAGAGTTCGTATGGAGGAAGTGTTAATGTGGTCGAAACGAGTATCGTGTGTCAGGATGAGAATGTTGATGGGTTCGTGCTACCCCATTTAATGGGATATAGCGTGATGTTATGTATGTATGTATGTACGTAAACGATTTCAAAATTTCAACTGAATTTAAATTATTATTAATCAAGATGTTTCTAAAATACTAGTCTTCAATATGAAGTTGAATATATATATATATATATATATATATATTCTACTTTTATCAAAACAACAAAAAATGGTTCTGATATATAACAATAAATTAATGTACTTGCGCAAATAATAATAAAAATGTTAATTTGCAATTTTAAATCATATAAACATTATACAATAAATTTCATTTTAATAATGGTTAAAATGGCGGTAATTTTATACGTTGTTTAATAAATATTTATTATTAAAAATTCTAAATGTAGTACAACCTTATTATTTCATTCAAATTTAATATAAATAAGAGATACATCAAACATAAAATATATAAATAAATAGCATTTGTATATCTAATATAAATTACAGAATAATATAAGGATCAGAATATGTAAATTGGATTTCTGTTGTTCACTTTAGTTTACTTTTATGTCTATATAAAATAGAAGTAGATATGAGATAATTATGAGTGTATATGCTTTGTTAAATTCATCCTTGCATACCTAGTTCTTCACTAAGAATATTACATTCTTGTCGGAAACAGCCTTCAAACATTCTCTTCACAATCTCTGAACGATAAATAACAAATGATATTTACTCGTCGGATATCCTTCCACCTTTCAGAATTATTTTATTTTCAAGCCATTTTTAAATTCTATCAATGATTATTTCAATAACTATAGATCATAATTATGATAGAGCAAACATGTTTTTTTCGCATTGCGAAGTCCTGGCACAGTAGTTATTTGTTTCGCAATGGTGATGCGTTGCTTGACACTCATTTGTTCACAAACTGGTTCACCTACTTAACCGGTAGAGTGAGAGTTGTATGAAAAAAGAACGCTCTTAGAAATGATGATCTGTCGCCTACTACCTGCCAGCTGAACTCGGCGGGCTTTCAAAATAATGCAGGTTAAATTTGCTATCTGATGGTATAATTCGCAAACCGGAAAAAATTCCATTTTTCATAACAGACTGAGTTTTTAAAATAACCATAGAAAATAATATATATAGAGAAATCAAGCAACATGTTCCTCGTATTCTCCATTTAATGGAGATTGCTTTTAGTTGATACATTAAGTGCAAAATGAACAAATACAAGAGAATCTTGAAAATATAAGTTTACTTTATTTTCTTTTTATGATTATTAACAGCAATTAGATTCATGTTTTTAGAATTCAAATGACTGTTCGTACAAACAAAATCTGGCAATATGTTGCTCTTTCCTATACTATCTACGTTACCTATTATTATTTGCTAAATGTGACATATTTTGTAGAACAGACGAAATATTATATTAGGTAGATTATAAATTAACTGAGAAATAGTACAAATAGAATAATTTATTGCTAAAAATTTTGACAGATTGGATTTTATAAAATTCTAAATTCGAAAAATTTGTCTTGTCTTTCTCCGAATTGCGTAGTATGAATTTAGAATTTTTAGACATTATAAATTGTGGAGCACAATTGAATATTAAAGATAAACATACCGTTAAAGTTTAATGAATTAAGATTTACAATTAGGTAGATGTTATTTCTAGCTGATTTAAAAGAAGTAATATTACAAAATATTAATAAAAGATTCAAATTAATTACAATTTAAGTTAAGTTAATTTAAGTTTACAAAGACACATCTACTAAAATGATAATTTGTCTATTTTATTTTTATGTTCTTTGTGCTCGGTAATCAAATTAAAAAATATTATATACAATTCATATTCCGATCAAAATCTAAATTCGAAACTTGGTTTTCAACAATAATTCAAAACTTGTAATTTTTTCATTCTAATTGAATTTCGAATCCCATTTTTTTCCAAAATCAACAGCACTATTGGATTATATATATATTTGTTTATAAACAATTTTCTAGGTATATATAAATATTCCATTGTATTTATTGCACAAAAAATTGCTGTTATCCAAAATCCGAAAATAAGATTTTAGGAAAATTCTTGACAACCAAATTGCAAAATCATGATAACAGGTCAACAGAAAATGTTTTAGTTGAAATCGGTTACAAACTGAAAGAATTGTATGAGAAACAAAAAAAAACGCAAGGGATCGAGTCAACGACATATTTACATACATCCACCTAAATTCATTTGGAATTCGTCATCTAGGATTTCTAATTATTCAGGATTTCTCTATTTTTTATGTATTTAATTATTATCTATGACCACTTAATTCAGTCTTTTAGAAAATCGACGAGTTAAAAATGAATGTTTATTAATAATTCACAAAAGATATTGAATATAAAATTCTTATAGCCTTTTATAGTCCAAATTTTGTTTGCTCCAATTTGAAATACAGAAATACTCAAATAAAATGAATATAGGTCGTTGTAAAACCAAATATTTGATTTGGTTTGCATTACAGAAACGACAGTTGGTGTAGGTAAATATAATTTCGAATTTATTACATGTTCATTGATTACTGATTAGTCAACGCCAATTGTCAGCATAGCAGATAATGATAGATGGAAATATTTGAATATTTGATCGGATGGATTTGCACAATGAAAACTAAAAACACATTACAACGATGAGTGACGTAGTTATTCGTTATCAAATGTTTTATTCTCTGATGACTCAAATTCATAATATTTATAAATCAGCAATTCTCAAAATCTCAGGGAAATCTAAACATGTTCACACAGTGCATTTAATTCCAAGGTTAATGGTTATACTTCTTAAAAGACATTTCTCTTGTTTATAGCCGAAATGAAGTAGGTAGCTATAATTTAATTAGATATAAATGTAAAGTATTCTTAGAAACATTCCATGTCTACATTTTTTACTATACATTTTCACTTTCATATTAATCAATTAAAAAATATTAATTAAAAATTGCTCAGATTTATCAAATGCTATGTCTAATTTTTGTAATATTTCGTAGAAGTTAAATTTTTCATAACACAGTCAAGATTATAAATTATTTTATAGGACGTTAAAATAACAAGCAAATTCAAGAAGAAAACCGAATAATTTATAAAAATTTTAAATTAATTTCAATTAAAAGAAATATTTGACTTACATATTCAGTCAGTATTTTATGTTGCTAAGTAACTAGAAACTCACGTCTGTTTCATTACCTGTCTAGGCAGGCAATATGTTACTTTCCTAACTAGGCATGCAAAGCAAAGCTTTGCTGAGTCTTAAAGGTCAGGCAAATGTTTATTTTCCTGTCAGTTTCAGGTAAATGTATTTTACTTGCGTATATTAGATATTACCTATTCGGTCAAATTTAAATAATAACATTCGTTAAATAATATACTATTTAACTATTCAAAATGGAATAAAAAAATATTAGCGCATAACTTGTTTCATGAACCTCGTAATATATATAATCAGAACGAATCCCATAATTCTGTACCATATTTTCAGGACATATTGGCTGGTAGCACAAGCTCTGTTTTTGCCTGTTTTAAGAGCAGTGTATTTGGGTATTTTAGCTATCTCTAACATGTTAAAACCGTGCTCTTAGAATTCTCAAAAACAAAGCTTGTGCTACAAGACATTGATAAAAACGTACACTCAACATATTTAAAAAAATTTCTCATTATGTGGATTTGTTAATTTTCAAAATATCTTCGATAATAGTGAGCACAGCCTGTGATATTACATATGAATATTCCTGGTTAAAACCTTTTGTGTAATTTTACTGCAAATGCTGTAATACCTATACCTATAAATGCAGTGCAACGCAAGTAAATATCACTAGTCGCACATTAACAATTTGCGCTTGCATGTAACAATGCTAATTATCATGTAGGTAATCCGTAACTAATATCGATTGCCTGCTTTCAGTAAAATGATATTTAGAATAAAGAAGAAACTTGTATTTGTTGGGAAATCAACCAGTAAATGGTATACTTCACAATAGATGATATTTATAACAACTGCACGAAAAGATTTCAACATGAAAATATTTAATACGTATCTATCTACAAACTCCAATATTCATAATTGAAAATATTAATTTGAAAACAAAACGTATATAAATAATTACATTAATGAGAGGAAAAGTGAAACTTAGTAAATATATGTGTATAAAAGACACTTTCCATCTTGCAGAAGTGTATCGCAGTAAGTGAAATCAACTAGAAGAAGCTCAAAAATGTCGTTAATGGTTGAAAGATAAAATTTATTTATTCATTAAATAAAAGTAAAGAATTTTAATGATAATAATCTTTTAATGACACTTGAATACAACATTTCTAAGATCTTATTTCTTTTACCGTATTATGAATGCGTTCATAAGGAAAATAATTTAAACAGATCATTAAAGAAATATATTTTTTGAGATTTTTAATAAGCCAAATGATATTATTTTAGAGATTGAAAATGTATAAACATTGGAGTTCAGGTTTTAAGTATTGAAAATAAAATGTAAAATTTGTATTTTACATTTCGACGTTTCGGCCAAGTTTGTGGCCATTATCAAGAAAATGCATTGTCAGAGTCAAGTTACTAGTTACTACTACTTTTGTAAAAATATAATTTAAATATATTTGATTGTAATTTACAATGTACTCGCTTGATAATATCTACAAATTTGGCCGAAATATAAAATCAATAAATTTAAAATAAAAGTTTTACACTTTATTTTCAATACCTGCAAACAAAACTTCAGCAATTATAAATTTTTATTCTCTAAATTAATAGTGTATTGTAAAATAGTAATACAAGTGTTGAAAGGTATCATTGGAAAGCGAGTGTCATTTAAACAAGTTTTCCAATGGCCTTTCAACACGTGTATTGCATATTATTTTTCCAACGATAATTTAATATTTTACACTACAAAAATTATTTACTTTTGACATATTTTTTATTTGATTAAATAATATCAAAGATTATTACGGATTCCATTGTCTCACTGTAATTTATTTTTTAATTTATGACAATTGAAAACAATATATGAAACCTTCTGTTGACACTTGAGTGCATTTTCCGTAAATAAATGAGTGCACAAAGTTAGTACTTTCCGCACTATCGTAGGAAAAAGAAATAATTTCAACTTTATCAATCTTGGATAATGTAACATAATATTGATTAAATAAAGATAAAAATATTCATTATTCTTCAATTTTATGATTGAAACATATTTCCTTATTTTAAATATCAAGATCAAGTCATGAATATAATTGAAGTTTCAATTCATTTTCATCATTATATAAATAAATAAATAAATATATATATATATATATATATATATATATATATATATATATATATATATATATATATATATATATATATAGAGAGAGAGAGAGAGAGAGAGAGAGAGTTACAATGTGTTCCAAGAAAACGTTAGCATAAGGAAATAAAACGGATTTTTTTCCCTTTTTTAATCAAATAATTATAATACCAAATTGCATATGAAAATCATAGACTCATTCTCACAGCTATACTCCATTTCAATGACACAAATTTATTCATTTTATTAATTAAAATATTTCGTGAAATAAAAATTACTTACTAATAAAGTCAAATATGGCATTAGCTAAATTTTTCTTTCTAAATGCTATTAGATACTTAATTTTTTTAAATATAGTCATTATTATTATTAATATTTACGGCATATTAACATTTCGAAGCGCAACTTAATAAATATCACGTTGCTTAGATTGTTGAAAAGAAGATAAAAATCAATCTTAACAAGTGTTATTTAAAATTGTTTAGCCTAATTCTCAAATAAATTTTAGTTAATCCTGAATTTTGAATTAGTCTAATTAAGCTAACCCATATTCTCAAAAAACTTTAAATAAGCTCTAATCCATTTTTGTTACCTGCCATTTTATTTTCAGAAAGTTATTTGGCTTAACTTTTTAAAATCGGATTAGAATAAGATTCTTCTTTTTACTCTTCTTCCAATGGCGTTACAACTCCATATAGGTTTTGGCTTCTTTAGTTATTTTGCTCCATCTCTTCTAGTTAGCAGCAGCTCATTTCCAGCCCCTAATTTCCGTAGTAGAATCAAATTAGCTTTTTCTAAATTCAAATTCAGCTGATTTTTTTTTTGAGAATCTTGCTATTAAATTTTGTTCATATAAAAAAATAGTAATATATATTTAACACTGGTACAAAACTAAATTTTAAGTACCCCTGAAAATTATGTCGTACAAAATATGAAGCAAAGACACTAATTTATTATGTGCTGCAAATAAAAAGTTATAATAATTTACGTGTCGAATTATATTTAAAAAACTATGATTTTTTTCTAAAGAAAAAAACTTTTGTCTAATCTAAGTCATAACATATAGTTTTCGAGATTCATAAATATGCTGGGCCCACTATGTTGGACAACCTGTATACAGGGCCGCGTACTTCTATCAGACGTCTTTGTATTTGCGAGTAGTTTGATCCAGTGTTACCACAAATTTAGTTTTGCAAGAATCCAGCTTTTAGCATTTTTATATTTTCTCCAGCATTAATTATGCAGTGAATTAAAATATTTATAAATTGTATTACTATTGTACCGGAGTCCAAAAAACCTCGAAGTTGAAGGGCTCCTAAAATACCCTAATAAAAAAAAATTGCTGGGTTATTTTGTCTTTTATTAAAAATTAAAATAATATACGCTATTGCATTGTCTGTATAAACCAAGACATAGGTCAATTACAGTAAAACAGATGCATCCCTACATGAAAATTTCTAGTCCCTGTCACTGGCAAGAAACTGAAATATGAATATTCTGCCTGGAGAGAAGACTTTCTAATAACCAACAGAGGTGTTATTAATGCACTTAGCTTGACGTTACAAGGTCAAAATTAGCACCGGCAAATTGATTACAGCGCTGTGTAGAACGATATATCTATATATAGCATAAACAAAACTATAATTCTAAATATATCATATTAGCAACCTTCGTTTTCATTGTCCACTTAAAACAGAAAGATTTCAGAACTTAAATATCAAGGTTTTGCTTTTGCATTTGGAATAATATTGATATTCAACTGAATGCTGCCGGAATACTACTAATTCTTTTATCAGACTTTTTATGTGTTCTATACTAGAAATCGTGTTGTAATCATTCGATGCTAATTATACAGTATCGCGTCTGCGTGAAAGTTTGCCATCAAATATAAAACTAAAATCATTTTTATTTCTTGTTTGATTTGATGTAGATACACAATAATTAAAACATTTAAGAATTTATCATGGAATTTATGTTAAGCAATTTTATTTTTTATCTTTATTGATTGTCTTGTAATTAATTACCTAATTATAATTTATAATATACTAAAAATAATGTACATGTATTATACTTGGAAAACATATTCCCAATTCCACCGCTTTTACTTGTATTTAAGTTCAGCTTAATATAACCATTCATTTCTATTAAATCAACTTAAAAATTAAAATAAGAATAATGTCTACTAAAACTAAACCCAAACTCAAAGTGTGAATAGATTGTCATGCATGATAATAAAGTGCCAAAAAATATGTAAAATAATTGTTACCCATAATTCCCTACTAAATGTCAAAAGTAAAACAGAGATTTGTAATCGAGGCACTATTAAAAACAGATTAAAGGCGTTTTATTTTGTGAAAATAATGACAGCTGTCAAATATTGTAATTAATTTACAGTTTGTTACTCTTAGGGCCGACAATTCAATCTGTCAAACAAACAAACAAAAAATGTCGCATCGAAATAGTAGTTCAAATATAATAATTGTTATTTTTAGTGTGTTAGACGAATAAATTTAATAGGAACTTTTTTATGAGTTTGAAATATCGGTCCTAAATAAGTTTCTAGTTACATTCTTTTAAAAAATAAACTTTAGAAGATTATTTGAATGGTTTTTCGATTTTTTTATTTTCAAATGAATTTTAAACAATCAGATATTGATGGTTGTTTGCACCAACCAATGAAACTTTAATTTTAATTTTGACATAAACTGACAATATGGCACCAAATGTTTGACAGTAATATAAACTTCTCCAAATGGTATTTTACTTCGATTTGCTTTTATTTATTTAAATCAAACATAAAATTTAAGTTTCGTTGTATCAGAGTGTAATATTTTTGCCATCAACCAGTGCCGTAGAAATTTTTTCTAAGGATCATTGTAATTAGGGTAAGTGCGCAATGATCTCGAGTCGGTGTATGGATATGAGAACCCGGGTTCGATTCCTACAGCCGACAATTTTTTTATACTAAATAAATAAATACATCATTACGCCTTTTACCTATTAATGGGTGCGGCTCTCTGCCGAAGTAAATCTCGGTAAGTGACATATTTATGCACGTGAAATGCAGTTACCAGCTGTAAATTTATCGCCCCAAAGATATTAGTTAAGGGAGAGCCACAATTTAATTTTAATGTGATGTAAATGATTTGTCGGTTGTGGGATTCGATCTCGGATTCTTTCAATACTTTAAAATTACCCCTGTGGCTCTTCCACCACTAATATCTTTAAGGGCCGTAATATCATGGCTGATAATTGCATTTCACTCGCATAAATATATCATTTACCGAGGTCTGCTACTGCGGAGTGCCTCATTTAATAATGAGTACAAGACGTATTTATTTTATTTATTTATTTTTATTTTTTCTAGATTTTAGCCATGCCTAATTTATATTTTAGCCTAAATTTTAGTTTCTAAAAAGATCTAGTTTTTTTGTCAATTGTAATCACCTTAAAACATGAACCTATCATAATTATATAGCGAAAGAGCCGCACTCACGCACATTTGCGATGATCACATTCAATCTAAATGAGCAACTTAACAGGTATATATGGCGGTAATTATATTATACGTATGACATGCTTGCCCACGGACATGACCTGTGTGATATGAGCTTGTGTCCATGAGGGAGTGTGTGTGTGTGCATGTGAGGCGAGATGTACGATGGATGACATAGCAATGCAATGGAATGTGGTAACGGATGATTAACCAAATTATGTGACCGACACTGATGCTGCTAATGTAATTTGGTTGTAAATTACCATAGTTAATTGTTTCAGTTTACAAGGTAAAAATGTTGTTTAATAAAATCATTAACATCCCAATTCTCAAAATAATTTTAGATAATCTAAATTTTGAATGAGTCAAATTAAACTAATATCTTTGGAGGCCGTGATTTGACGGCTGGTAACCGCACTTCACGCGAAAAAAAAATCACTTACCGAGATCTGCTTAAGCAGAGTGCCACACCCAGTATTGGGTAAAAGGCGTGATGATATATTTATTTTATTTATTTCAAATTAAACTAAACCATATTCTCAAAAAAATGTAAGAAATCAAAAATAAATTTGTTAGCATTAGGTTTTTGTAATGTTAAATAGATCGGGACAGAATATGATTACTTAATTCAAAATTCATGATTAGCTATAACTTTTTTGGGGTAGGTGGCTTAGTGGTATCGAGTCGGCTTGTGGATCTTGAGAACTTTGGTTCAATCCGCACAGTCGACAAACAATTTTCACCAATTTAAAAAATCTATCCCTGTGGCTCCTCCTCCACTAATATCTTTGGAGGCCGTGATTTGACGGCCGGTAACCGCACTGCACGCGAAAAAATATATCACTTACCGAGATCTGCTTAGGCAGAGTGTCACACCCAGTGATGGGTAAAAGACGTGATGATATATTTATTTTATTTCTTTATTTATTTTTTGAGAATCTGCCTGTTAAGTTAATAAACAGCTTAGTCAAAACAAACTTTAAAAAATATGTTCAAATAAATAAAACGACTTTTTCAAAATATGATACATAATTCAAAAACATTAATGAAAACAGAAAATATCAATCAGTGATGGTTCAAGCATGTGTATGCCAATAAAAAAATAAATAAGATCTAATTTCTATAGTTCGTGAATCTCATGCAACAGTTGAGTCAATTTTTCTTTTACTCCGCCACTGATATCAATAAACAGAGATGGCGTTGAAACAAGAAATTACTCATCTTGTTTCATAGTCAAAATTAGAAGATAAGAATGATATTACTGATCCATCGAAATATGGAAACATGGACATATTGTATTATATAAAATGGAATGGATATTTTTTTCAAAAATAAAATTTACATTTTTACATCTGAAAAAAGCTTAAATCTATTATATAATAATACCCATTCACTACGTGGATAAATATTTATGTTTATGTTGACATAAATATGTAAAAAACAAACTATTACTAATAGTTATTTGTATACCTAGACCGACAATATTATAGTTACACCAATAAGTGTATTCAATATTTTTTATGCAACTGCATTAAAAAAACTGCAAAATTTATTACAAATTTTAATTTCATAGATGTTTAACAGTTAAATGGGGTAGATGGTTCAGTAGTATTGAGTCGGCCTGTGGATTTGAGAACCCTGATTCGATCCCCACAGCCGACAAACAATTTTTACCAAATTAAATCTACCCCTGTGGCTCCCCCTTCACTAACATCTTTGGAGGTCGTGATTTGACGGTTGGTAACCACACTTCACCTAGATCTGCTACGGGGGAGTACAACATCCAGTAATGGGTAAAAGGCGTGATGATATATTTATTTTATTAATGTTTTATTCGAATTATAATTATTATAATTATTTTTAGAGAATTCAAAATATTTCTTGTTTCTTAATTCTCAGTTAGTTCAACATTTGCAAAAACAAATGGTATATCAGATACAGACGTCAAATATTTTTACAAACAAACAAAAATACATACGTCATGACATACATATATTTTTATTAAGTAAAAATCAAATTAAATAAGAGTTAAATTTGTATAGCCGCTAATTAAATTAATATACGTCTACTAATAAAGGAGATAATAATTTTTAAATCACCTCGGGCTGACTTTTGCCACCATTGGGATTTAAATTTTTTAGAGATACAAGCCGGTTAACTTACCAAAATGGACAAATGGTGCTATTTTAAAACAGAATGTTAAAGTTGTAGTTATTAAATTTGAATCAGTAAAACATATATTTAATCAGATTCTAAAGAAATATACATTTATTACATAAAGAAATTATAAAAGATAATTAACCATCCCACAGAAGCGGTATTTAAAAAAACATTGATAAACCTATATTTTACAACACAATCAAGAACGCATTGACCATCAAATGAATTAGTATGTAAAATATTTCATTTCGATAGTAAAGCTGCATTTGATTAACTCGATGTCGAAGCCATGAACCTTGGCACCTTGTGGCCAAGTCCTGAATTACGCCAAGCCTATTATAACGCAGGAAAATTATAAAGGTTATGCGTAACAAGGAAACGTTAGGTGTTGAACTTCAGTATCGAATCAGACTGAATACAAATGATTTAACATTTGCAGCAGACTTATTGGGGCCAAATGCTTCTTAGCTAAATTGTAATAAGTTATTGCAGCTTATAATTATCAGTCTTATTAATATTTATGAGATATAACACTCATTTTTATAGATTGAAACAATGGGCGACGTAATACGTGCTTTAATACTTTAAATATTTACTATATGACTAATCAGATATTAAATATCGTATCAATTAAATATTCTGTATTCTAATTAAAGTGATAAAATTATCATTTCTGGCATTAACACTAAATTGGTACATAACCATGAAATGTATCGGAAGATGCCAGGCGGGCATAAAAATTTGACATATGTTGTTAGTTTTATGCAATTTCCTGCTCTCCTGTTCACTTTACTGAGTATTAAGTACGTCAGCATGGTGGTGTGGATAGCGACCCGGAATTCGAATCCGGAGATCCTGAGTTCGAATCTCACCCAAGCTAAAAATTATATAAAACTACTACACTGCGGCTCGATGAGTGCGGATCCTGTACTGTAATTGAGATAACGTTCCTGTTGTACAGCGTAACATAAATAAATAAATAAGTATATATATATATATATATAATATTTTTTTAAAGTATATTGCAAAATTTTTGTTGCTAGTAGACATAACGGTTGACACATTTGTCATAGTGAATTCTGAATAACTGTCTATACGTCTTAATGTTTATGCCTTCATCTCTTGTTTCTATTGAAATAAATAAAAAGTCTCTGACGGCCTCTTTTTTTACTATCTCTCCTAGACTATTTTAAAAAAATATAATTTCATTTAAATAGAAAACAATATCGTCTCCAATTGTCGGGCACGCATAAAATTTTAGTCCCAATATTGACCTATTTTATCATGTATACAAAATATATAAATGAAGTTTATATAACTTTCATAATAAATAATTAAAAATATGTAAGGATATCAGTTATTTCAAAAAGGAAATTAAATAAACTATAAGATTATATTAGGTAAAGGTTTGATAACCACTAGCACTATTTACCATTCAGGTTGTTCCGTCACAGATTTGTGTAAACCTAATCTAAGTTTCGAACTAGGCAATATTTAACAATTATTTTTACTAAGTTACAAATTTATTAGTTTATTAATACATAATATATTTAAATATGTATTAAAATTTTACATATCAATTCTGTACATAAAAACGTAAGCGAATCAATAATTTCAAAATTAATCCTCAGTTACAGAAAACAGAAGATATAAAAAATAGCAAGAATTCAGAGTAGACTAGATGTGCAAGATAATGGATTGAAGAATGATCACTATGTTCTGATATCAGCCTTAATAGTATTCAAAACTCAAATATCTTTCAAACTAATAATATTTTTAGTACGAAGTTTTTGTCCTAATATAAATAACTAATTTTCTATTTTAAGATTATAGTGAAGGACCCCGTTAGGATATTTTAGTTAGAAATATAAAAATCAATTTTCACCACGTTATAACCACTCCTATGGCTTCCCATCCACGAACATCTTTGGCGGCTGTTATTTGACGGCTGATAACCACGCTTCACACGAAAAAATATATCACATTCCGCGATCTGCTACGATGAGTGCCACACCCAGTAAGGGGTAAAAGGCGTGATGATATATTTTTTAATTCCTCTTTTACAATAGTCTGATTCTTCATTATAAAACATCAGATAAATGACTGTTGTAGTGTAAAAATATACACTTCAAACAAAGGCCACATATTTTTCAGAATTTCAAAAATAATGCTTTTGTTCAATAATTTATATATCAAATTATATAACCCTTTAAAATTTTGGGCATAGATATATAAAAGTTCTGTAGATATAATATTAAAACAAATGAAATAAAAAGTTGATAGAAACGTTTTCAGACAAAGCAATATATGTATACTTGGTTAATTAAAAACACTTTAAAATGTTTATATTAATTAGTACACCGCATAACTCCAGCAAAAGGACCGTGACACTGATCTTGTGATAAACGTACCTTATTAACATTTTCTGAAGGTCGAAGTATACGAAATCTAATTTGTATCTCCGCAAAAACTAATGATTATTTAATGTAAAACTGTGGAACTTCGTAAAAACAATATCTTAAGTCTTTTTTTAGTCAGAGCTAGCTCTAACGAAAATAATACTCGAGACTAAACAAATATTAAATATTTTACAAAAACATATGATTACAACAAATCAAACATATTTCAAATTTTGACATAATTTTTATCTTAAAATTATATTTACATAATTTAATAAATTATTATTTTTTTTCATAAATTATAATTTCCGTATTTATCACAGTCAATACACTTATAGGTACATATATGTTATTTCTGTCCTTTGTTTTAATTATATATTCAAATATAAATAATTTAAATTAAAACCCACCTTTACGAAGATTTTAGATACTTCAGATAATCGATTCCATAGTTTGTACACAATTACACATGCATGTTAACACTACAAAATTTCACACTATAAGTTTTTACACTATAAAATTATCAGAACAATCATACATACAACGAAAACAGACCACAGTTGTTTCAATACTGATAGCACACTTGTACCATCATCGCTTCAACCTACACGCTGAAACAATTAATTTAATTCTGTTAATCATGTTCCAACTCGTACAACCGACTCAAATGTACCGAAAAAATCATATAATATTCATAGATACATCTTTCAAGTATTCATTTATATTATAGTAAAACAAAAATATGGCAACATTTATATTTTAATAAATATTTAACTCTGCAAAAGATATTTTTCTGACCAAGTACTCGTAATTAAGCATATTAAGCGAATTCTTTTTACCAATAATCTCATATTTGTTGAAGCAGTAATGAGATGAGATCTAAATTAAATTGAAATAAATGTCAAATAGAACGGTTGTTTTGAAACGTTTGTAACTTAGTGTAGTTAACTAAGTTAAATCTTACTATTTACTTTATGATCGGATAAAAAGAACGATTGTTTTATATACCACCTCAAGAGACTTGAAATGAGCTGATATTTGTGCTAAAAAGAATGCGCCTATTATCATATTACAAAAAGTTCGTTTTATGCAGCTGATATATAAATAGTTATCCATACTTATCCTTTGACATTTGTAAATTGTTCCATTTTTTGACAACTATCAAAAACTACTTAACGATTGCTTTTACTTTACAATACAGTCAGTCGTTTGTTTAAATAGCAGTTTTATTGTCCGGTAATGCTGTCCTACTTGCAGCTTTATAAATTTGAGGTAGCTTTTTATTGTTCAACAAACTAATTAATATAGTTATTTTATTTTTACTTCTCTACACGTGATATTAATCAGATATTAAATTTATTTTTAAATACGAATTTATAGCCGCCTTAGATATGTGTGCAGTTCGGTTGAAAATTTCTTTTTTAGCTTCATTTTATTTGTTAATCTCGACTTTTGCCTCGGTTGCAAACTTCAGATTTGGATAACAAACAAACACTTTTACAACTTTGATATACAAATAAGTATTTCATAAACTCGTACAAAAATGAGCTACTTTAGCTTTGGAAAATCGTAGTGAAAAGTACTAGTTTAGTTGCGATATTTTTCAACCAATCAGAGCGCTGCCGACCCACCTATCACTGACGTATAATAAAGAATCGATCCAAATGTCAGACAAGTTTGACAAGTGAAACTAACCAAGTAAAACTGACCTAAATATGATGTATTATATTTAATACCCATAATTTTGCACTTTCATAAAAAATATTATATATACCTTAGCTATAAAGATATTTTTTTATCCTTATTTATTGTCTAAATATATAAATTCTAACCATTCTTTTTTATTATTATTAAGTTAATAGTATAATTTAATAACAACGCTTTATGGAGGAAGAGAACTAAATTTTGATTCTATGGATAATAGAATTTTTTTAATTGTAGATATTTTACGTAGTTTATTAGATAATAAGAGAGTGAATTTAGTTGTACACCTATTTAGATGTACTAGACTTGAACTTTATACGTATATAGAGATAGAACAAATTGTCTTTGAATATTGAATTACAAGTAGACAGTGTTGTAATCTTGTAATAGGCCGCCAACACAAATACTTAATGCGTCAACAATCAGACTTTAGGAATCCAAAAAGAGATTGGAATATGCTGTTCAAAAATATTCACTTTCTTTCCCTAATAGCTGGGTATTCCATTTACCACTTGGTTCATTTAAATCAGTTGATTTAAATTAGACAACGTGATTAAATGAGTGAAACTAAGTATAATAAAGTACTATTGGGGTAATTAATCCAAATCAATAAATCTACTACTTGTATAAGTAGAAAAGTGAGCGAAGTAAAACAGTGAAATAAATAAATGAATTATAAATTTTTATTAAATATAATTTCATCATACCGTGTGAAAATTGTATATCTCGCATATTACTATGGACAATGTAGGTTATTGTTATTATTGTTAATTTAGAAACAATTTTTTAATAATATAATTTGTTATTAGCATTTTTATTTGCATTTGCTTTGCGCGGCCTTGTCCTTTTAACAATAAAATTCTCGTAAATTCACTAGACACAATGTCACAGAAAGGTCATGTGTAAATTGTCAGTTCTAGGTTTAAAGACACATTTTTCCTGCTAGATGAGATTTTTAAAATTTAGTTTTGATGTTGTGAATATGTATTATTTTTTATACAACAAAATTTACGTGGTTGGCCAAAACTTGTCACTTTAATACTATAAATAATCTCTACTAGTTTTTTCGAAGCAGACATACTCGTATTAAGATTTTAACAGTAAGTAAATAAATAAAATATCTAAATTGATTTAGTTACAAAATTTATTTCTCTATATGAGAGTAGCTTTTATTTGAAACTTTTTCTTGTAAAGTACCTACTCAGATCTTATTTCCGCTTTTCATCAATGCAAATAAGTTTAAGATTATTTAATCCTCCTTGCGAAATCATAGATCGCAGATAATTTTAAATTATTTTGAGTTTTGACAAACTTAAATCGCCAGTCGAAACTGCAATTGAGCAATAGTAAAATTTGAGAAATAAGATATTAAATAAAATTCTACGATCTTTTGCAAAATATGAACAGGATTGCTTGATAACGATGCGTGAAACAAAATTTCCTAATGTGACTATAGATCAGAGATTAAAATACGTACTAAATTTGGCTTTATATAGCAATTAATCGTGTGGGATTAAATTGTTTATTTCTTGATTTTCTTATTATTATTACAAACTATTATCCTTTTTCAATTTTTTTTAATTTCCCCGCGAGAACGGCCCTTGGCCGCCATTAGTATTATCATTACAAAAGTTAATTTATTATACAAATAATTTATATTAAATCATGTTCTCACAAAATAACAAAAAAATTGTTTGAGATTGTATCTTGACGTCGCATTGCAATCTCCTGCAAAAAGTAAGTACTTGTTATAAGATACTGCTAGTAACAAATATTGACATAATTAAATGTGAAATTATTAATTAAATTACTACAGTTCTGCATTTATTACACAACTGTAATAAATTTAAAATAACACAATATTTTATTGACTTTCACAATACGAAAATAATTTTTAATATTTAAGTCACTATATGGTTCATATAGTTCACTCTCATTGTATCGGATATCGGGCATTACAATTTAAATAGAACCGTAATTTGACGGTTGGTAACAGTATTTTTCGCTCAAAAATATAGCACTTATCAAAATCTGCTACAGCAAGCCCAGAAGTTGGTAAAATGGCGTTATTATAAATTTGTAGACCATACTGAACCTAAAATATACGGGGTGTTAGTTATTTTAACTTCCTATGTTAATTGCCTATGGAGAAGTTTTCATGGAAGTCCTCTACAGAGTGCTCCACAATTTATGTCATTTATTTTAACCCCATATAGTACTCAATGTATTGATTATGAAACAGAAAGAAATTTTTCAAAATTCGAAAAACTAAATTGTACTTTACATGAAGTAAACAATTTTAGTGCCACTGGTTTTAGAGTTATTTCTAATATATTAATAATTAAATTATAATTATAAATACTACAATAATCCATTTAATTATAATACAACACCAGATAAATGCATACTAGTAGTGCTATAATTATAATTTAATTATTAATATATTATAAATCACTTCCAAACCAGTGGCACTAAAAATATGTATTTCATATAGAGTACAATTAATTTTTCGAATTACAAAAAAATGCTTTCTGTTGAGTACTATATAGCGGTAAAATAAGTGTCACCAGTCATGAAATACCTTGTGAAAAAGAGGCAGATTGTCTATATGTATATAAATAATCGCATGGCAAAGTGCTCACGTGGAGCCTATGTGGTCTCAATAACTTTTTTGATATTTATTGGACTTGTATGTACTATGAAAGAATATTTAAATATATTTTAATTTTGTTAAAATGTGAATGATAATTAACAATATATATTTGTTGAATATATGAAAATGACTAAACCAGGCGAGAGAAATCCTTTAACGCTTTAAAGTAAAGTCGACGAAATTGTCGATATACTATAAATTTTTATATTTATATATAAATTTGAATTTCGTAATTAATCGCGTGGGACTTGTCGGGCTCCACCTTTGACATACATAAAAATTATTTTTTTATTCGATTAGAAACGTTATGTTTACAAACATTCTTATGCAGAATTACAATAATATTTTTGAAGAATAGAAGAAACATTTAAAATTACTGTAAGACCTAGCGGGCACCACACGACTACTAAGGTTAAGTTTATAATAAAAAATCTGAGATTAGGTTCAATAATGGGCCATATTCACCCAGTGGTAATATAACTTTACAGATGTTGTATTTATAAAAATAACATTTTTCGAAATTGTTAAGTAATGTTTTGGTATTCCTTTATTCAAATCATAAATAGTGTGACATTAAATTCAAACTTTTATATTAGTATGATTGGGTTCAATACAGCAGTTTTCTTCAAGTTGATAGCGATTTCCGCAAGTTTTTAAACGATGAATAAACATTTTTAATAATATATTATTCAGTATATCTTTATAAACACAAACATAATCATTTCTATTTTGTTTTTTAAAGAAGGATTTTTTCGCTAATTTTTTTTAGACTACAGCGCAACTAATGGAAAGCAGAGATGGGCGCGGGCCGTAAAACTTTCAGGTCACGATATGACCCGCGTGAGCGTGAACGAATTTTAATTTTTAGTCGTGAGCGGGCGTGATCGTCAAAGAAAAATAGTCGCAAGTGACTCTGCATGAGGTTTTTTTCCGGGTGTGAGTAAATTAAAAATATTTTTTCTAATAAATACTTTAGAATAATTTTACTTTTGTGAAATTTCAGAACTAATGCCGGAAATAAAATAGGCAAATAAACAATTTTATGTTAAAAACAGGTAATAAAATAATAAATAACTATTTTAATAAGTATTCTATTCAATAGAAAAATAAATATAAATCTAAATCGGCATTAAGTTGGACAAATATGTAATTAATTTCAATTTATCGCATTCCATTTAATATTAATAAAATGAAATTTAATTAGTCGTATCAAGTCGGTCTGTGGATTTGAGAACCCGGGTTCGATTCTTACATTCGACAAACAGTTTTCACCACGTTAAAACCACCACTGTGGCTCCCCCTCCACTAACATCTTTGGGTGTCGTAAAAATATATCACTTACCGCGATATATAGTCGTCATGTAATTCAAATCTGATATTACTCTAATTTGTCTCTCTATTTTGTTCTGTGATAGAATGCCTCGATTTCAGGACTTTTTCATATACTGAAAAACTTAACACGAGATTTGTCTGCAATAACACTATTGTTTAAGGAGAATATTTAGCGTTTGTAATTTAATTAGTATTTTAAATAAATACTTAACAATTATTTAAATAAAAATTTAATTAGTAAGGGAAAAATTGGCATACCACCTTTCGGTATCCCAATTTATCTTTTTATAATTCAGTTTGATTTCGTTAGTTGTTAAGTATTTATAGAAAATATTGACTAAATTAGAAATGAAATTAATTTTTAAATTTTCAAATTTTTAAATCATTTCACTTTGTGTGTTTGGGCGTGAGTAAAAAATCGTGAGCAAAAATGAAGCCCGAAAACTATTTGAACTAAAGTGTAATTTCGTCTGAATCTCTACAAAATATTTTAAATTTGCCCAATAATAATAAATTATCTATATTATATCTAACCATTACTTTATAGCAAAAAGTGCTGTGATTGGCAAACAATTTACACGATGAAATGTTTTTTAAACTCTTCGAAATATCACAAAATTGAGTAAAACCTCAAAAGCGCAGTATTAACTATTACTTGTCATAATCACTACTGTACTTTTTGTTATATTGTAAATCCGTTGCGGCTATCAATCAATCACAGACTCGAAAAGTTATTACATGCGCTATGCAGTTTCGATGACATATTTTTATAAAATGTCATTTAATTTAAGAAAATATGTTTTTAATTGCTTTTAAATCAGTTATAAACAGAAAAGTAAATACTAAATTACAGTTATATAGTTTTTTAATATTAAATATCTATTAGATATTTTTTTTTGTGCATTTTGTAAATAATGTACAAACAAATAGCAATCGCCATTCAATCAAAGCATTCGAGAATTTACTTTCTGCCAGTTTATAAATATATAGTAAATAAACTTAAAAATATGTACATAATTTTTATACAATTATTAAGAATATTTTTAGCTACCCATGTTTGTAGTATTTGAGAAGCGTATAGCTCTAAGCTGAAATATGAAACAAATCGGCTTGTTTATGTAAAAAATGTCCAGTGGGCCAGAAATGTTGAACGCGTTCTAATTAAATGTTGCTATTTGTACGGCATAGCAATTGAAAATGATTCTTATTGTACGATCAAATAAACACTGCAAATGATTGTGAACATAAAACGAAAATAAAATCCAGTACAATGCAATGGTGGTTTGGTGAGTGGGGCGGCGTCTGACACTCTCCATGGCAGCAAGCAACAGACCGGTCTACCTGGTCGTGTTCGTAGCAGAACCACAGAGCATACAGCCTCAACGGCACGTGGTGATTTAAGTCTGTCGACGCAGCAACCGCAGCTCAGTGCTAGTGCGACTTTCATCTGTTTATATTGTTGTATTAAGTGCCGATTTGTAGATTAGATTCATAACATGGCCGACGGACGGCCTACAGGTTTTATCATTTTGGCTGTACTCATTTATTTTACTGGTGAGTTTTCTTCTTATTTGTTTTTTATCTACAATAATACAATTTATTTAAAAAATATATAAAACGATCAAATGAAGCTAAGAACGAATTGGTTAGCTATTAAAGTCGATGTTAAATTTCTAGTAAATCATAAATTTTAAATGATAATCTGAGTTATATATATATAATATTTATTTTAATTAATTTTCTTTTATAATATTCTTATACAATAAATCCAATTCGTAAGGTCAATTTTATTATTACTCCCTTTTCTTCAGTAATTGTCTACCTAGCAGAAATTTTTAATAATATGATTATATGTACAATACTCAATACAAGTTTCGATTTAGGAACTTTTTGTACTTGAAATATAGACCTTAGAATTCTATAAATTGTATAATTATCTGCTATATTTTTTACTTTTTGTATGTTTATGTTACAATGTACCACTTTATAAAGCAATCATCAGCTATTACATTAATGACAACGCTTGCAAAAAGCACAGAAGACAAGATTATATATTACAAGAATGTTGAAATTATTATAATATTTTCTTATAGTCTTTTTTCTTTACCTACATACATCTAGATGTAGATTGTGCATTTAATAATGTTATTAGGAAATTAATCTTCTTAACCATTAAACAATTAATATGGAAAATCCTGCAATAATAATTACTGCATTGTGATTATGTAATTCAAGCAGAATATAAAATGTATAATAATATACATATAATTTGTTTCACTTATAACAATTTTATATATATATATATATATATATATATAAATATATATTTTCAATTACAATAAAGTACAATAATTTTCAATATAAATTCTTTCATTTATGATTATTATTTACATGAATTTAAATTGAAAATATAAAAATAGTAATTCTAAAATATGTATATGCAAATATATGTATATATTAAAAAAAACTTGTTCCTTGGAAAAATATATCAAATTAAATAACAGTCAAATATGTATTTGAATAAAATAATAAATTAAAGTTGTATGCTAATATTTGTTGTTTATATTGTTAACACATTATTTGTTTATGAAATTTGTATATTTAAACTAATGAATAAAAAACTACTTTATATCCGGTTAAACAGGAAATAAAATCACTTTCTTATTTCAAATAAGAAATTACTTTTATTTATATTTATATTTAAATTCTACCTAGACTACTGAATCCAATACTAATCCTCGAATTCTACTATCGCTCGGTATGTTGTAATTACTTTGGTATTTTATCTTTTATGTTTTATATGTTATTTTCATAATTTTTGTTTTTCTATGGACGAAATTGTTAATATAAAAACTAATAATATTGTAATTACAACTTCATAATAAAATTTTTCTTATTCCGTATAAGTAATAATAATAAAAATGACGGAATAAAAAACTATTTTAGCTCCATAGTTACAAAATAATAATTTGTGTAGTAATTATGACAATAAATAGTAGTTGAATATAAATCGTTAATAGATAATAATTGAATTATAAAATAAGAGATTTATATATATACACTGCTGTAGCAGAACTCGATAAGTAATATATTTATGCGCGTGAAGTGCGGTCACCAGCCGTCAAATCACTGTCCATCAAAGAAGTAAGTGGAGGGAAAGTCACAGAGGTAATTTTGATAGTGAAAATTACTTGTCAGCTATGAGAATCGAATCAGGGTTCCCAAATTCACTGTCCTATGACATTTATAAAACTTATATATATATATATATATATTTATTAATTTATTTGTTAGATAGTCCGAGGCGTTACTTTTCATATTTGCATATTACATAATATCTTTAGAAATATACAATAATTCAAATTAATAATTGATGAGAACAACTTCACCTAATTCGTTTGTAATTGACCGTAGAATTGCACAAGAAATTATAAAATACAATAAAAATTAGGTAAACTTCAAGAAAAAGTATTGCAAGAAATAGAACAATATAAGAACTTTATTATTTCGTATTTCCAATATTAAAAGGAAAAAGAAAAACAATGATTGCATTAATTATTAAATTGTTGTTATTTCATAACGGAAATATTAAAAGTGCATTAGAAAGTACTACAGTTACATTTGTGAAATATACAATTGTATCCTCTATAGAATTTCTTTGTCGTTACTTAATGTATCTTGAATATTTAATCCATCATTTCAACGAGTTACTGTACCATTCGATATAGATATTACTACTCGTATTTCATATAAAATGCAATGTAAAAACTTCTGCTAATATGTACAACTTATTTATTATTTCTATATGTATATAATTAAATCTTAAAGTAGCCAAATTTTAAAATATTTTTACGCACCTTCCTTACTTTCTTCTTCATAAGAATGAGAAAGTAATAAATCTACTATATTTAACGCCCTGATCTACAGCATCTTAAATCATCTGACCTAAATTTTAAACGCCCACAAAAGTATAACTATCTCTTTTAATAATTTATCATAGACCTTCCGCAATAGTTAGTAGACAAACATTGATAAATTTACAAAATTATATGAAAAAAAAATGGTATTAAAGCTTGGTTACTTATATGATGTACTTTATACACTAATTCTTATTTTAAACCGAGTATAAGCGCTTGTTGGGTGTACAGTTAGATTGTTTAAAGTGCAAAAACAAAGAGAGCACCAAGACAGTGGAGTCGAAGTCGGAATCGGAAAAAATATATCGACTCCGACTTCATGTTTGAATTTTATAGAAATAAAAAATTGCAAAATTGTTTCTGTTTATAGTAGAATAGACATTTTGGACTCATTTAAAATTGCATTTTGATTCATTGAATCATTTCTTTATTTATTTTTTAACTTTTACATACACCATAACAAATGTCTTAGTGTTTAATTCTATCGGAATCTGGCCCGAGACGAAGATAGTGTAGAATATTTTTTTGCCGACTCCAAAGTCCTGGAGAGCATTACTAAACATTAAAAATCTGCGACATGTTACTGGAAGACTAGATAACTGATTGCTCCACCGATATATTTTTCGCTAATATTACTTGCCAAATCTTTTATTACTTTACAGGATAAAAATTCCAGAGAATTAAATTCTGTATGTAAATCAGTTTACATATTTATTTACTGTTAAAATCGAGGTTAATGAGGTAGGTGGTTTAGTGGTATCAAATCGGACAACAAACAATTTTCAGCACATTACTCTTTAAACATCTTTTGAGGGTATGATTTGACGGCTGGTAACCGCACTTCACGTGCATAAATATATGACTTATACTACTCACTTTATCAACCTTGTTCGCTGCTCGCATCGACATATTCTACGGCTCGTCCTATATTATGTACTTGTTACATAAATAGCTATTATGCATTTATTAAGTTTAAAATATTTAACAATTAAATATATTTGCATTTGTTTCAATTTCATAATATCAATTTCTGACAACTGTTAACATAAATTCTAATAATAATAAAATAAGTAAAATGAATATGTTAATTGTTGTAGATGCAGAATCTGATTCTTTACAACGTTTATTACAAATATTTTTCTGTAAAGTAAAGCAAAATAGGAGCAATGGTAGTATAAAATTTATTTCCTATGTTAATTGCCCATGGAGCAGTTTTTATGGAACTCCTCTGCAGGGTGTTTCACAATTTATGGCACTTATTTTAAACCCATATAGTACTCAATGTACTGGTTTAGAAACAGAAATATTTTTTTCAAACTTCGCAATAATGAATTGTACTTTACATGAAGCAAACTTTTTTATTGCGACTTGTTTGAGAGTTATTTCTAATATATTAATAATTAAATTATAAGTATAAACACTGAAATAGTCTATTTATTCATTTAAAAAAATCAGATAAATGCTTATAAGTTCTATCTGTTGCATAATCTGTACGTTGAGTACTATATGAGGTTAAAATAAGTTGCAACCCTGTAGGTATATTGTTGAACTTTCGGCAAATTATATTTATTTACTTTTAATAAAACATACAGGATAGAAAACACAAATCAAATGTGATTCCATTGGAATGATTCTAAACGAATTTCTGTACGTTGAACTGAATGTTTGATGCAAATCAACACCATAATACCTATGTCACGGAATGTAAGATATTTGAATCCGTGTCCGTGAATACCGGAGCGTAAAATGTCTTAACCTCGGTTCAGTTTTAACTATTTTAATCAGCAGCAGCAGCAGCAATCAGAACCGTAGTCTGCATGGTATCTCGTCAGGTTAACATGCTCCAGTTGTAATGATGGCATAACTGTTCTGGACATTAAGCACCGTTTGTGCTGGCGCCAAGCACTGCGTAATCAGAATCGCTCCAGTCGACGACTGCCGCCGAAGATATGACCGCGATTTCATGTACCTGACGCCACTTTATTCTGAAAATAATCATAGTATTTTATATTGATATCATGATAAATATTACCAGGTACTGAAACGAATAAGCTAGATAAATGGTACATAGTGAGACAGGCATGTATACAAGGGGCGGGATATGGGGTTCAATCTCTCCTTCCTCCCCATGGAGAATTCGTAATATAGTTTTATCTAGAAAGAAAGATAAAATAAAATTTTATTATGATTTATATTATAGAGAAAACTATCTTTCATAATTTAAAATTTAAATATACTTTTGATTAAAGTACATATTTCTCTGTATGATATATTTTAAATTAAACGGAACTTAAACCAAAAGTGTATTTTAATTATTAATATTACTTTTAGTATCGAGTGTAGGTACCATTTAAATTCCAGCTACCCTAATCAAAGAAAAGTTAGCAGCTCACCATTCCTAATTTGATTATTTGATGAGACCTACAGAGACGATTAAATGGACAAACTAGTGCAATTTTTTCTACAAATTTAATGGTGCAAAATTCATGACAATTGCAGATCAAACAAGCTAGTTTATATTAACATTTCCAACATAGTGATAATGAACTATTTTGTTAAGCTAATCGAATGATATTATGGTGTTCCATTATAAAAACTGTAATGGTTAGAACTTGTTAATTTGATCTTCAGTTGTATTGAATTTTACACCTTTATACCATTAAATTTGTGGAATAAAATGTCACTACTCTACCTATTAAACCATATCTTTATCTCTTCAATCAAAACAGTTAGCAATGGTGGATTCCTTATAGTATACACCCTATATACGCGTGTGTCATAAAGAGATTTAGCGGTTATGAATATCTAAAAAACCAAATGGGTAGTTTATTTACATAACATCAAAAGTTCTTAATTTTAACTTGAATAAAATAATAAAATTCGAAATTACATGTTATGCCAAAGAATTATTTACAAAAACATTCAATTAGGAAGATGATGGATCAATTCTTCAACCATCTCCTATGCTCATCTATATAATTTTGTGGCGCTGACACCTGAAGTAGCGGGTTAAGGTCCTGTATAACTATATTTTTGTGAAATCATACTATTATGAGCTACGTTAACTCAACAAAATTGTGGTGAAATCACTGTTGAACCAATTTATTTTTCGACTACTCAAAGCGCAGTCGATCCATCGATCGTATATTGCCGAGTCGGCTCCAATGTCAAGCAAGTTTGGCAATTTTAATTCACCTCAATATTACATATTAAATTTAATGCAGTTTTGTGATTTCATAAAGATATTTTTTATTAGTCATGTGATTAATATTATAATCAGGGATTTGAGCCGAATAGGAACATGAATCGACACTGAATTGGATTGAAACGGAATATTTTTGATGAACCTAAACCGAAACGTGTGCCTTTTTCTATAATATTCAAGAGTAAGAACTTTAACCGAATAGTTAATATTAAATCGGTGCAGGTTCAATGAATCGGTTTTTAAAATATTCGGTTCAGTCTGCGTGATCTTGTCTGCAAAAGGCACAAAGTTCAAAGAGCAGATCGGCACAGTAACCAGCTGTTTTTTGATTGCGGATGTGTGCATTTTTGGTTTAATTTTTGTTGTAATAAGAAATATTACTTTGTATTTTCAGAAAATCTATAATAAATTTATATTTTATTACTTAATCTATGCATACGTATTTGTAATTTAAATGTTAAAAATAATAGTTAACTGAACTTAAATTGAACCAGTTCGCAAACCAAACTAAAAGAAAACTATCAAATCGGAGCAAAAAACCGAATCAAAAACATAATTTGAACCTTGAACCATTGGCAAACTGTAATTTTTGTGGTCCAGGTCTCTGATATAAATAACTATTCACAGTTTTCCCACAGTTGTATTGTGACATAATATAATTTATACAGTTTTTAATCCCACATCCTTTATTAATAATATCAAATTATTTCATATGTTTATATGATTAAATATGCAAATCATTAGAAATTTTTATTTATTATTATTAATTTGTAATATTCATGTAATAAACATAAAGTATGATTGAATCAAAAGTGTATCATGATAATTAATTGGTAATTATATGTCCTAGGTTTAAATCGTGACTGTACCCCAATTTTGCTCTACATAATTAAATTTAATCATATCGTGGTAGTTCTGATTAGAAACTTGTTTGTAGGCAAAGCTGTATAGGCCCCACTTCCGAATATGTTGGCTTCACAATAAATGTCCCTATGGTTTGTCTATTTTATATGGCCGAAGGATAAATTGCAATAAATCAAGTAAAAATTATCATAAAATTGTATCTTGAATATTTGTTTTTTGACAATATATATTTTAATTTCTTTTTTACATTTATTGATATATAAATAACAACAAAACAAAATGGAACCAGTTTGTCATCAAATTTTAGGAATCTTACATGTTCTAAAAAATATTTGTGAATATGGTACATTAAATTTTACTTTAATTTGTATCATTTTAGATTATTTTTCTCATAACTAAACAAGATTAAAAAAAAATTAAGATAAACTGGTTTATTTTTGTAAATTGTTAATAAATATAAAAATTGTATTTACGGGACTTATTTAACTTTAGAACCAGCTACTTATGACAAGCTATGCTCGTGATATATAGAGTATGGCGACATGCTAACGCTCAATGTAGCCTTGCGAACAATTTCAAATGTATATATATATATATATATATATATATATATATATATATATATATATATATATATATATACTACATTTTTAAATTAATTTAAGACAGTTAAGTTATAAATTTAAAAATAAATATCAATTAAGTTGATTATAAAATGATTAAAATATATTTTTCAATCATTTGAAAATACGGAATATACGTTTTACATGCTCAGGAATTATATGTGTTTGACTGAGTTGCATTCTCGCTTCAATCGAGATATCAGATTTCAAACATCAATTATTTTAATTTACAATCAACAATATTAGCAAATTAATAAAGTTTCCGTAAATTATGAACCTTAATAATTTAATGTTATTCTTATTCTAATAATAAATGTATTTAATGTTTTATAGCTAATGTTCTAATGAACATGTTTACATTTATTTATATTTAAAATTTAAAACAAAGAATATTTGATGCAAATTTATCTAAATTAAATGTAAATAAATAATCAAAGATAAAATCTACTCAAAAGCGTGTCAAATATGGGACCGAGGTCACTATTTGTTCCATGGAAATTTGTCCACAACCCATTGTTTTCTGTGAAAATGATGAATTTACGACAAATGGAACAATTCAAAATCGTCGCTAATTGTTGTATGTAGGCTACAATTGTCATTTTAAACACTTTCTTAAACACAATATTTCACAATTATTACAGATATAATTACTTTTTGTTTAGCACTTTTTAATTGAAGTCAGAGAATTTATGTTTTTTTAATAACTTCTTTTTTTATCTATAAAATTAATTACTGGTATTATGTTTCAAACAAAGTTTGCAAATATAATACTTATTTTTTAAATGTTTTTTTTATAGTTGCAGAGTGTTTTTTGTCATATTAATAAAATTGTTTTTCATATCTTCAGTTCAATGATTTTCTCTGTTTATGCTGCAGAATATTATATGTATTATTAAAAAAAAACTGGGTAAAGCTTTTTTTATATCATATTAACTAGCAAAAGCTAACATTATATATCCATCTGTGTAAATCTTCTCGTTGCAAGTTCACGATGTTTCCACCGCTAAAAACCAGTGCAGCTGTCATCCAGAATTCCTGGCTAACTTCTGACCGCTTCTCCGGTTTGTGTCTGATAATCATCTGCATAAACCGTTGTTAATTGCATACCAAGATAAATTCTGTTAATTAATGTGCTCACCATTTGATGCTATCACAATTTGCGACTAGTTGAACTATGTTAGCGCGCCGTTACCTATTAGCAATAGGACTATCTATTATTGATTGAAAATATTTAATTTATAGTAATTTTTACGAATGTCACTGTTGCAAGTATCGTAGCAGATAAGCAGGGTAAAAACTGTTTACAAGTGAATACACTTTTATTTAGTATATTTACCTTGAAAATGACGAATGTAGATGTCATTATTTTAATAAAATACGCCATTTGATAAATTATTTCAATAAATATCACTCGAGGTTAAGTTTTTATTCGAACTTAACTGCTTTGAAATGAAACGATTAATGTAATTTAATATTAGACAAAATGAGGCCAATTCTGTATAGACATAAACCCCTCCACATTTTTTATGTCTATTGCTCTCGTTAGTTTTGAAATTAATAAAGCTATGAACAATTAGCAGCCAGAAATTAAAATTATTGTTTATGTATCGATCATGTTTCTTAATAACTGTGATAACATTTGAACTGTTTAGACTGAAAACATATTTATATTATTTAAGTTAAATATCTAAAAAAACTGAGCATCGCTCAGGAAAAAACGGAAAATGAGAAATTTTTTATGATAAATAAGAAACAAGAAATAGATATAAGAAATACCTTTCCTCCCAAATTTTCTTTCAAATTTTCGTTCATATCTTGAAAACTGTTGGTGATATTTATTTGACTTTGAGCTCATTTGATTTCTTGAATCAAATTACGTTGCCCTGAAGTACGCAGATACCTATATTTTACAGAACTAAATTTTAAATAATTGTATTAATTTATTTATTAATGAAATATGTACATTTTTAGTCCAAAATAAAGCTTATAATGATATGCAGTGTAGTACAAAAAAATAATAAAGAAAATATAATATGAAAATCAGAATTGTAAAAAGCTATTATTAATTTGTCGAAAAATATTGGGTAAGTTTATGTCGAAAAATGTCAATTGAATATATATTAATACTATTATACATTTTATCAATAGAATTATTAAAAGTTCAAATATTACTATAGTAGCGGTTTCTAAATATACTCGTATCATTATTTCTCGTTCTTCGGTATGGTATTTTAAATTAATTCTTGCAAAATTAAAAGTATGACAATAGATTTACGTAGACATTTTAAAGCAGATATATAAAATTTTCTGTCCAAATTTTTTTTTCAAAATAACTTACTAAATGGTTATTTCGGAAGATAAGACCTAGCTAGATCATTTTCTGAGATAAAAAACATTAGAATACCAAGTTTCATCAAAATTTTTAGAGCCGATTTCATTTAGTTACTCCCTTCCTTTCTCTTGTTTTCTGTTTCGAGCTTTGCAGTTTAAGAATTAATTATGAAGATTATAAACACATAACTATTGTCTTATTAACAATACTATGAATATAATTGAATATTTTTTTAAATTCTTGCTAGAACGAATTATAAATTCTAATAAAGCTTGATATTTATCTATTTATAAACGTTTGTAATGATTTAAAACTATTTAAAAGTACCTTCATAGGTTCAAATTTTCAAACACATAATATGTAAAGTGATATGATAAAACAGATTTAACTCCTGAACTAGACATTGAATTAAAATCTCTTCTAGTACGTAACTTAAAATGAATAAGAAACTAGTTTCTAGAACTGGAATTGATTAAAAATTAGTGTGATTTCAAGTTTAGTCACAAATAATTGCAACACAACATTCATCAGTCCATATCCGTGCGGTATAAATCTACACTCTACATATTTTGCTGTCATAACATTTCAAACAGTAAATTAATTATACATAAATACCACAAAGTTGTAGTTCATATATAAAATAATACTTCAATTACTGCAAGCTATTAATAGTGTTAATAGTATTTAAAGAAAAACTTATTTTCAAATAATTTAATTAGTATTTAAGTGCATTCTCGAATACAGTGAAAACTTAAATACAGATATATTTGGTATATTTAATTACAATTTATACAATAACACAAAATATATTCAAGCTTATTTGACACATTCAAATGAACATAAAAATAGTTTTACTACGATCAGTAAAAACTAGACCCCACAAGGGTAGTTTTAATATGGTGAACATTGTTTGTCGGCTGTGGGAATCGAACCCGGGTTCTCAAATCCACAAACCGATTCGATACCACCTACTTCAGCACATTTTATCTCATAAGGATAACAAATACTCAAATGTTTAAGACTCATGTGAATTTATGAGGGAGACATTTTAAATATTGTTTAGATTTAGCTACAACTCAGTTTAAGTTATGCACCGTCTTTACGCTCCTTAAGACAATTGTCTTCATTTAACTGACGATTTTTGTCTATACATTCTATATGAGCCTATTAAATTACTGCATTCTTCCGAAAAACAAAGAACAAATTACATTTCAATTTATTAAACGATGGATTTTAAAATACTTAAATGTATATATAATTCGAATATACAATCTATTTTATATTTAAATATAATTGCGAATAGTTACTTACTTAAATATACCATAAGAAAAATATCTAAGTCACCTTTGTCGCATTTATGAAAGTTCATGATGTTTATATATCATCTTTATTTACAGGTCAAAGCAATGCAGCTCAGCAATATTTAGGGAAATTTTTGGGAAAACTGAGTGAACTTCATCATGGAGTGTCTGGAGAAGTTTATGCAGTAGATGCACGCACACTTCACCTTAAAGACTTCACATACGATGGCGAAGGCCCTGGTAAGTTACATTTTATATAAAAAAACATAACCTAATTATAAGCCGACTTGTTTCTTTATTCTATAACTGCATCATTATCTGTTAATGATTCACATGCTAATGACAACTTTTTATATTTTATGATTTATTTTATAGATATAATATACAGGAATCATAATAATTTATCCTGGCATTTTTATTTTGCTTACGTATAGAGGGTCTAAAACTTTGAGAGTATATACATTTTCTTACAAATTTGTAAATAATGTTGAATAATAAATAATGTAATTTAAATATGATGCTTTGTAGTATATACTGTACTGTCAATGGTCATAAAATTTAGTAGCTTCACACAATATTATAGTTTATAAAATTAATAATACATGCCTTTTTATTAATTTGATAAATACTGTGATAAATTAATCAAGTTTACGACCAGGGACAGTGCATACTATAAAAAATTATATTTTAATTAAATTATTTATTATTCAACATCAGTTATGGAATTAAATAACTCATTATAATTTTTATTAAACATTTCTCGTCGAGCAGTAAAAATGTTCGCTTCAAGAACCCTGTTCTTCATTTTGCGGATTTTTAAAAACATCTTTTTGATATTCAGAAATATTGAAATATATATTCTCAAAGTTTTAGACCTTCTTTAACATCCTGCTATTATAAAAGACGAATATAATGACATTTATATGACAGCTTCATAAAAAAATATGGGTACAAGATAATATTTACATATTGGCGGGTTTGTACGAAGTAGAAATAATAAAATAAATGATTTTGGTTACAGAATGTCGGTTTTATGATAATCTTTAGAGTAGTCATGAAAAATAAGAACTGTCATTAATTTATCGATTAGTAACAGATAACAGAAACATTTGAATTTCTTGAACATGAGTTTTACGAACGCAAGATTCAACTTACAAAAATGCTAGTGAATTTGTATCTGAGGTTTATTATTATTTATTCTTTTTAAAATGCTCCATAGTAGGCTCCGTCAGAAAATGCAAATGAATATCAGAAATACAAGTAGGTTATAAATCAACGTAAAAATTAATAAAATTTGATTATCTGTCAACTTTTATATCTTTCTAATAAAACAATAATATTTTACCCTATACTTACGGCTTTCAAAAGTTTACTACAAGTCCGTATTTACTTGTGACATCTGTATAGCTGTTTTTCTATAAATGTACTATAGGTATTAGTGTTTCTAAATTATTACAGTATAGCATGACTATTGAAAGTAGAAAGTAAATTTTCTGCATAATAATAAATATAATGAAAAAAAAAATACAAAAGAAAAAGAAATACAAAATTTGTTTCAAGATAGTGGTAAATGTAAAACAGTCTACTTCCTGTGGGCTTAAAATGTAATATAAACTCGAATATAATAACAATGGAAAACACTCAGTGTTTTATCCTAGCACTTTGCTACGTCTAGGTATATTAAATTTGTAAATCCTTTTTGATTGACGTTATATTTATATATTTTGATCGATATAATTAATAAGAATATCCAAATACGTGAACTGCTTTTTATTTGTCCTGCATTATTGAAGGCCAACTATTTTTGTTACTAATTTGTTTTTCAAAATTGTATATAAGGTATTTATATATATATATATATATATATATATATATATATATATATATATATATATATATATATATATATATATTTAGAAATAATAAATTAGAATTGTAATTGTATTAATGTTTTACATAAAATAACATTTAAAAAAATTTCAATTTTTACGATATTTACTAATAATTTAAAAATGTTTATGGAACAAACAAACGAAATACGTAGTTGCATTCTAGAAAAATATCATAAATGAGTTTTGTACCTATTTCTTATACCATAAACATATTTATTAATATTAAACCATATGATATATGTATAATAAATTTTTTCTAGATATTTTCCCCTGTACGTATAGGAAAATATTATGTTTATGATTGTTTTCGATCTCGATATTTTAATGAATCTTAACGTTTTAGACTTAAAAGAATTAAAAAATATAGTTCTAGAAATAGTTGGTATGTCTGGAAACACAATAACTTACAAACACGATGAAACTTTATATTTATGCGGAGATTAAGTTCGTTAATGGGCTATATACAACCAGTGGTACCACCTTTATTCATGTGTCTTTTAAAGTTTTTATGTTTATATCATAACCAATTTTCACCACATTACCCCTGTGGTTCTCCCTCTACTAACATCCGTTAGAACCGTGATTTGACGATTGGTAACCACACTTCACGCACATAAATATATCAATTATCGAGATCTGCTACAACGGAGTGTCACACCCAGTAATGGGGAAAAAACATAATTATATATATTTTTTAAAATACGTAATAAGTAAAATGAGCTCTAATTTTATTTAAAACAACATTTGCTTGAAACATTTTTCGCAGTTATTATCGGTTCATTTGTTATAAATAGTAACATTTTGATAATACTTGTTGTTTAAAACATGTGAAGAACAAAAAGTTATTTAAAATATGTTGTTTGGTATCAAATTAAAGCTCTTAGACAGAATATTCTAGTAAAAATGTCAAAAATGATATTCAAGCGATTCTTAAATGTTTTCCAAAATTTATTCAAATTAGACCAAGTTGTGTCTTGACCACAGAATTCTAGTAAAAATATAAAAAATGGCATTTAACCAATCGTCAACTGTTTTTTCAAAAGTTATACAAATTATATCAAGTTTATCTTAACTTATGGTCGAGAAAATACTTGGTGTCCACAGTAGATGTTTTCATATTTACTTCGCGATATATTTTCACTTTTGCCAATCTAATTTAGGTCACTGTTGCTACGTTTGCTGCATACATCTCGAAAATCTATACCTGTACGTAAATATGTAAATCGTATTTTAATATTTTAGCGGAATAAAGTTACATTTATGTCCGGAATTATATAATTTATAAATTCGCTTTTATCGTTAACTACAGATTAAAAATTATGAACGTTAATTTATTGTAATTTTTCTCATATATTAACAATTTCATTTTGAATCTCATAGAAAGAAAGATTGAAATTATAAATTAAATATTAAATACGTAACTCATACTTTTGGAGATCATGTAAATGGCGAAGTAGAACGGTGAAATTCACAAACCAGTTTTGGCTAAATGTTAAATTAAAGGGCGTGGTCGAAAAAAGACCTAATTTTATGATAGAGGAAAAAGAAAATTTTTCTCGTTTCACCGTTTCCTTTTCATCTGCAATCTGCAATCTTAGTCTCTCTCTCATATGACGAGTGAAAGACAGAAAAAGAAACATTCACTACCAAAATAAAAAGACAAGTCACTTTCTAATCAAGGCCAACGTAGGCCAGGTCACCCAACCCAAAAATGTAAAACTTTTATTTTTTCATTTTAATGAAGATTTCACCTTCCGATATTTTTGCAATGTTCATGTGACGAGACTACGAGTACCTATTTAATTAAATACGTAATTATTATTTACACGAATGGAAATTTGAGTTTCTGGAAGTAGACCTACATATCTACTAGATTCAGATGCGAAAGTCTGTCAAATATCAAATGTTCAGAAGCAGTTTAATGAATGTCGTTTACCATTCCACTTTGTTACTGAATTCTAGGTCATCTGACTATATAGCTAAAAAGAAGAGAATCTTGAAATTTTGGTCTATCTCCATATTATATAAAGCCATGTGGTATATATATATATATATATATATATATACATACCGGGAGTTTTTTTTATCAGTAAACATAGGGATATGTCATTACCATAGTTACAGTTAAAAAGTTTGACAGCAATGCATTAGAGCGTTTATTTTAAAAGTAAACATAGGGAAAATAATATTTTCAGCAATTTCAGTGTAATAGTCTATTATAATAAAAAAAAATTAAGTTTAAACAAATTAAATGAATTTTAATTACATGAATAGGAATTTTAATTGAATAACTGTTCAAAATTACCGCCATTTACTTGTAAACAATAGCCTAAACGATTTTAAAATGAATTTAAAGCATTATTTATTTGCTCTGGAGGAATCTCATGCGATGCAACACTAATTCTACGTTTTAATTGTTCTACGTTGATTTTACCACCATTATAAAATTTATTTTTTAAGTGGCTCCAAAGAAAAAAATCGTTTGGCGCAAGATCTGGTGACCTTGCAGGCCACTCCACCTCGTCCTATCCATCGTTGGGGGAATATCCGGTGCAGATAATTTCCTACATTTTGTTGGAACCACACTTCCTCAATATTACTCTCTCTTGTAACAACTCTAAATAATTTTCCCCATTTATATAACAAGGCCCCACTATTTGATCCCCTATTAACCCGGCCTGATTTTGAAAGAGGACACTCAAGCGTGCAATTATGTGGAATTCACTGTCAAAAACAAGCGTAGGTGTTAATCCCTTCCCTTTTTATCTTATTGTTTCATTTTCAGCATTACAGTAGTGTGTCTAACTGCCATTGTGTGGAGTGAGCATGAGTAATTTGACATGTTTTGAGCATTGAAACTTACGTCGAATGAAATATTAATACAAGAAAAGATGTACAGGGGTAAATGGATGGATGTGATTGAAGATTTGTTGCGTGATGAAAGATCCCTATAAATGTAAGAGAAAAAGGATGGTGTGTGATGAGAATGTTTGATGAGGACTGATTATTTGATGAATCTGATAAGGGAATTTTATGTGAATATTTCTAGAGTTCGTGCTACTTCATTTTATGGGATATAGCGTGATGTTATGTATGTACGTATACCATGTACCACATTCTAACTGTTTATGGTAAAAAATGAGTACAAAGAGTACACAATCTCAGTCGAGTTGAACCTGTTACTGATTTAGGATGGCTTGATATGGAACAACGTAGAAAACATCACTGACTGTTTAGTTCATAGAATCACATCTACTAGCATACTATCGTATCTTTTCAACAAGATTATTTATCGTACTCATATTCAATTCCGTAGTTTTGAAATTTTACCGATTTTCACATTTCCATTCATCGAACCACTTTATTCAAATGTAGTTTCTATTCTAACTTAATAACTGATTATTTAAAGTTCCTCAACAAAAATCTATTCTTCAAGCAATTTAACATATTCCGCCCTTCATGTCATAGCCTAACATTTCAATGATCTTTTCTTATTTTATTTTTTTAT
Organism: Pterostichus niger; assembly: GCA_947425015.1. NCBI lineage: Eukaryota > Metazoa > Arthropoda > Insecta > Coleoptera > Carabidae > Pterostichus > Pterostichus niger. Next base: position 7,772,594 of record OX380335.1, on the reverse strand, counting down.
AATTATGTATAAATTTATATTTTAGATTTAAGTTAGTTAAAATTGCTTGTTGGCTTTGGGAATCAAATCCACAGGCCGAGTCGATACCATTGAGCCACCTACCCCATTTAATCATAAAAATAATAATAATAATAATAATAAACCAAAAATAATTATAAAAGGTAATATTTACATAATAATACATTTACAAAGTGAACTTTGCAGCTATACCATAACTAGTAACACATACAATGATGTTTGATATTACAATGACACTTTGATTTGTTAATAACATACGTGTGTTTCTATTGCAGCGGCGTACTTCTGGGCGGGCAGCTCACGGTCGCCGGGCGCAGCAGGATTCCGTGTGCGTGATGAAAACGGCAGCGGGGCTGTACTCAAGCGCTACCGCCGCAAGAGTGTCACGCTCACACTGCCAGAAGGCAAGACACTCGCCAACATCAAGTGGTTCAGCGTCTGGTGCGAGGAGTTCGCGGTAAGTTTATCATTTATTCTTCCATCGGTTGTCACTATCACTTCAAAAATATAGATATTTGTATACCTAGACCTAGAGATGTTTCAATACTATTAATACCAGTAATGTATCGGTACCTTCTTTTAGATATTTTCTTTTCCCAAAAGGTACTCGATATCGATACTGGTATCAATAGAATTCGTCACCTTTCTTCACTTTAGACAAGTGGTAATTCTCGTAATTTCCATTTATACTAAGTACTTTGTAGATTTCTAATAGATTTGAGCACTTTTATATAAAATAGAACTTATCGTACTTTTGCATTCATCCAACGATATATGTATCTAAATAGTAAAAAGATTGTCTTCTGTAAATTTCCAACATATATACTTCAAAATATCGACATTTGTTTTCAATACTTATAGTGGTATCAATATTGCATATCGATACCGATTCCGATATTAAGTATTGATACCTATCAGCGATACTTTCCTCTCTACCTACGCCATGATGTAACTTCAATTAACAGTAATTTGATTTATTTAACTTTTGAGAGTTGCTTACTAAAAAGATAGGAATATAGGAAATAAGAACGATATTGTCTTTTTTTAAGGAAAACTTTGTCATCTGCAGTTACCAACCGTGAAATTGCGGTTTTTTAAATGTGTTGTTTTTGTTATTGCTAACGCAGCAAAAACATAAACAATAGTTTTAAAAGCAATTGTATCATCAAATTATTTTTGTGACAATTTTCGGAAAGACGGAAATATTTCATGAATAAAAACTAATTTAGGCAAACAAAACTACAATGCTAATTCATTTCATGTTTATAAACGAGATTTTTGTCTGTTTTACATCGGATAAACAGGGAAGAGAATGGTTTGCAAATAAAGAAACTTTTATTATCTTGGAAACGGCGAATACCTATTATTGTCATCATTTTATTTATTTATTTATGTTACACTGTACAACAGGAACTTAATCCCAATTACAGTCAGGGTTCGAAGATATATATCGATCGATATATATCATGATATTTATTTTGATATATATCGTCATATTTTTGCAATGATATATATCCATTATATAAAAATATCAAATAGTTTTTGAGATATAGCCTCCGGAGAAGTGAAATTTTTCGAATTTTTCAGTTCTTCTACTTTTCCGAGGCTATATCTCAAAAACTAAATGTGATATGAAAACGCGCTCAACGGCATTAATTTTCTCGTGCTTCAGTTAACTTATAAACATAGTTTCAGCGATTTTTATTTTTTTTCAATTTTTCGCTAAAAAATCGCAAAAAGCGGTTTTTTAACATTTTCTTGAAAACCAGAAGTCATATGCATTTGAAGATTGCACCACTGGATTCAGTGGGTCAAAATATATATGTATGTAAATTTTCGTTTTAATAATCCTACGATTAAGGATTTTTGGGAAAATGGAATTAAAATCTGAAAAAACCAAAGGGGTACCCCTTAGGAAATAATTAAAAATATTAAATTGCATAAAATTGTATGAAAATTTGCTTATAAGTCAATTCGGACACGGGGAATTCAACGCCGTTGAGCGCATTTCCATATCTTGTTTAGTTTTTGAGATATAGCCTCCGGAAAAGTGAAATTTTTCGAATTTTTCAGTTTTTCTACTATTCCGAGGCTATATCTCAAAAACTAAATGTGATATGAAAACGCGCTCAACGGCATTAATTTTCTCGTGCTTCAGTTAACTTATAAACATAGTTTCAGCGATTTTTATTTTTTTTCAATTTTTCGCTAAAAAATCGCAAAAAGCGGTTTTTTAACATTTTCTTGAAAACCAGAAGTCATATGCATTTGAAGATTGCACCACTGGATTCAGTGGGTCAAAATATATATGTATGTAAATTTTCGTTTTAATAATCCTACGATTAAGGATTTTTGGGAAAATTGAATTAAAATTTGAAAAAACCAAAGGGGTACCCCTTAGGAAATAATTAAAAATATTAAATTGCATAAAATTGTATGAAAATTTGCTTATAAGTCAATTCGGACACGGGGAATTCAACGCCGTTGAGCGCATTTCCATATCTTGTTTAGTTTTTGAGATATAGCCTCCGGAAAAGTGAAATTTTTCGAATTTTTCAGTTTTTCTACTATTCCGAGGCTATATCTCAAAAACTAAATGTGATATGAAAACGCGCTCAACGGCATTAATTTTCTCGTGCTTCAGTTAACTTATAGACAGGGTTCGAAGATATATATCCATTATATAAAAATATCAAATAGTCTATAATAAATACAGTATACCTCTCATTATTACTTTCATAAATTCTGTTAAAATTATATTCTAAAGATAATTCTTACTTTACTAGCTTTTGACTAACTTCACATCAACGACATAAATCCAAATTGTGTGCCATTTGTGATGTCATTAACGGCAAAGTCGGAACCATTTCCAAAATTTTTATTTGGTACTCATTTTAGAAATACAAATCCTTTAATATGGTGGAAAAGTGTAACTATCAATGAGTCAGAGTGGCCTAATAAAAGTACATTTATTGAACTATGTGAACAGTTACACACTGCTGTAACAGTCACGGCAGGGCTGGAACGATATTTCTCCACTTTTGGCATTGTCCAATCTCAATTACGTAATCGTCTCGGTAACGACAATGCCGGTAAATTAGTTTTTATGTTTAAATATTTAAACTAAAAAGAAACTACAAAAAAAAACTAATTTAGATTGGATTTGGCCAAGTGAGTCTATCTGCAACGCTATGTTCAGGAAGTTCATCAGAAGATGATGATTTGCCCCTATTTAGGATATAGGATTATTTAAATATTCTTACTATTCTTAGTACTATATAATATTTGTGTATCCATTCAATGTATATTTATTTTTTTTTCATTACCTATGTTCATTTTTTATTTAGGAGTAATAATTTATTTTGTATTTCCTATTGTGATAATAAATGTGTACCAAAACTAAAATTAAAAAATAAATATCCAAAAAGTGATATTTATCTGATATATATAATATATATCAGATATTTTGATATTTATTATAAATATCATGATATTTACGAACCCTGATTACAGTACAGGATCCGGACTCACCGAGCCGCAGTGTGTTATAAATTATTTCATTTAGAATTTGCTATAATAATCCTAGAGCACTGAAAATTCGAAATAATTTTATCACATTCCAAAAGCACATTGCTTATGCTCAGTTTTTCATTCAACTGTTATGTTTCTGTTTTAATTATCTACCAATTAAATATTGGAGAATGCATATAATTTATATTGCTGTTAGTTAATATTTACTTGATTGCTAAATCAGCCTTTGTCATCTGTTACTTAAAAGAGTGGTGATTGAAACAAAATGCAGAATAAAATTATATATTATTATTATATTAACCTGATGAATCAACAGCCCGGGGTCAAGTAAGAAATTTATTTTGGTTTTTGATTGGGAATTTTGAATTAAATTGGTATATATTGTTTGACACTGGACTTCCATTATAGGAGCAAATGGATGGATGTGTCTGTGAGTTTATTGCGTGATTTGGGATTTCAAGTGTGAGGAATGAATGAGCTTGTATGAAGGGAGCGTGAGTGAATTTGAAGCGAGTATCGTGTGTTACCATGAGAATGTTAAATGAGGACTGATATTTTGATGAATATCCTGTGAATGTTTCAGGGGTTCATGCTACCCAATTTAATGGGATATAGCGTAATGTTATGCATGTATTTATCTTCCACGGGAGATTATTACTAGACCTGATTTTATCGATACAGTAATCTGCATGGTAAGTCTGTAGAGCGAGAGGTTTTACTTAATATCAGTTGGTTCAAGTGATTTTGTTAGAAACAAAAAAAAATAAGTACTTGAAAACAAAATTTAGAGAAAATCTGTATTCTATTTGGTAAGATAATTTCTTGAAGTAAATAAAATAAAATAATTTTGTGCCAGGTACGTAAAATTCAAATATAATATTTTTTCTACGATTGCTATGAAAAGTTGACAATGTAGCTGTCATTTATCATCGTAAAATTGACGTTTTTTGTGGAACAATAAAAAAATATTCCCAATGGCAACGCGCGAAAAAGATAATAAATAAATTCTTCAATAGTTAGCAGAGATACAAACAAAACAGAAACTTGTTATATTAACAGAACGCATTTATTTTCAGTACGTATACGTTTTTTAATCATTTAAGATGCAATCATAGAAAAAATTATGTGTGTATCATGAGCTATAGTGTCTCACACTATTGCAGCTCTCGCCTTCAACTTGCGTTGCAATTACCGTGCACGAGTAACAAAGAATCACTTCACGCTCTTAATACACAAATAACTATTGTGTCAAATTAACAGCATATAAGCATATTTACATGGTGTCTGAATTTTGCTTTAGTAGTGAGATTTTACCCTAGTAACGGGATTTTATCGTATATAATATCACAAGGGACTCAAGTTTTATCAGTAAACTTTTCTTGAAAACATTGTTTACCTAGCAACATCGTGAGAGTCATCTGTTCGAATAAATCACGAGAGCGTAGCTCGAGGGATTTATTCTGAGCAGATGACTCGAAGGATGTTGCTTAAAGGTAAACAATGTTTGAAAGAAAAGTTTACTGATAAAATAAGAGTCGCGAGTGGTATTTGTGAAGAATATTTCTCGAATGATATCTCTATATTTTTGTATTAAATTAAAAATTTATTTTAAATGTGATTATTTTAATTAGGTAAATATTCTCCAGATACTACCTTGACACTTTTTTGTATTTTCTGATTTCTTATTTTCTATTTCGGTACAAATTGCCGCCAAACACGCATCTCCAAAACGATTCACTTCTGACATTTTAGAAAACTGATTGTTTATTTTGAAAATGTGGTGTTTGTGTCTCCTAGGCAACGGCGATTTGTCGGTGACAAATGGTCTTGGGCATTTACCGCGCGACAAACCCCCGTTGCCAAGGCATTTGTTACTGTAATTGTTTATGAAACTATGTAAAATTTGTCAGTATAATTGACATAAGTGAAATAATCAGTATAAAATTGTACATATTGGTTGAATTTCAAATATTTTTCTTGATGATTGGTTGAAAACAGGTCAAGGGAAATTATGCGATAAATACTAAACCTCTTTTTAGGATTACTTTCGACAATACCATATTCATGAAAAATTGCGACGTCGCGATAAATCACGACAATACAGCGTCGGGTGCAATAGAAGAGACACGGCGATGGGCAATGTAAATGATGCCATGTACTTATCACCCGCCCAGCGCCGACAGCGTCGGGTCGCGCATTAGCTAAAGAGCGACACGATGGGCTGATGGCACGCGGCCGCCGAACCGCCTAAAAGCGCTTAACCCAATTCTGCGTCAAGTGCACTCACGAACTCACACCGCGCTCACGCCTACACGTTAAGCAGTAAGCAAGCACACTGCAGTCTATGCTTTCCATAATTCTGATAATGACAAAAATCACTATTTCTATTCCTAAATATTCAATTTTTGAATCGCCTCTTGTCATTCGTTATTATTATACCTTCTATTGGATTCAAAAGAATAGTCAGTTGGATTCATAGATACATAACTCAATTTTTTTAAATCAAAATTTAAAATAATGATGTGAATCATTTAACAGTATATTATGTAACAAGTTTTATAAACTACTCTTCAGTTACGAGTGTATAAAAAACGAGTATCTAAACAGTTTATGAGTCATATACTATACTTTTTCTAAGGTTCGCAAATTAAGACAACAAAATTAAAGTTATAAATTATTTAAAAATTAAGGTAGGGTTTCCATGACAGATTCCTGAAGCTAACTTCACTCCGTGCTTAATATCTGAAGTTGTGACTAAAACGTTCAAGGGCTTGTCAACATGTATTTTTTTTAAATTTATATATCGGACCAACTACTAAGGTCATATGCCGATATGTCCTTTGTATGGTCGCCACGGGCGGGACCCGAACCCACGACCTTATGGTTGCCAGTCAGGCCCTCAACCCACGCGACCATCACGCGGGACAACATGTATTATTTAACGCCATGAAAACCAATACGTTCAATGAAATTTTAATAACGAGAGTAGAAAGATATTTTTATGTAAGAATTATGTTCTGCCCGACTTCTCATAAATTGTATCTAAATATGTGACCAATAAATTTATTATTATTATTATTATTATTATTAAAAACTATGTCTATGTCTGTGAAGCATATGTTTATATTGATCATCTTTACCTAGGTACCTGTAAAATAAATATAAATTGATATAAATTTTAGTATATTATTAATTAATAACCAGTTGCACCCATAAGACCCAATACATAAGGTGTATGGATGCAAGTGCACCCCATAAAAATTATATTATAACTGCACTCAATAAAATGTTAAATTTGAAATTATTTTAGCTGCCATTACATCAATCTTGCTGTTAAACTACTTATAGGAGTACATGATTGAAAATAGTACTGTTGAATTCAGTTCGCACAATAATGAAATAATTACCATTAATTTATTGTTACTTGTTATTCTAACAATAATGCCAAATTTTGAATATTTGTGATGATTAATTATTACTCTAACTATAATATCAAATTTTTATTTATACCACTCATAAGGGTATATATAATGACTCATTATATCCCTGTTACCAAGGATGTAATAAGAGCTTACTGTGCTAGTGGTAGATATCTGATTATTCGGTATATGTTAATATCAAATCAACATCACAATTTTCTCCGTCAGCTTATTTTGAATAAGTGCGATTTTAAAATCCTTCGTTGTTTGCACGACACGCGTTGCGGGTTAATAGAGCTGTTAGCACTGGCGACGTCATTTCCGATGCGACCTCGCTTTCATTACGCTGTTGGCGACGCCGGCTTATCACGATGACACGCAGGAATTTTACAGGACTTTAATCCGTGCGCGAATCTTTCAGGATTTATGATTTACTGTGTGTTCCTGTGACATAGTTAGTGATGGGTTCATAAACTTGATGTTGTATATGTATTATGTACCATATTACGATGTCTGTCTATTGCGATAATATTTTATGCTATCTATTACATATAATGATTCAAACAAATATATATTCATATACAAAAGTTGGTACTCGGTAATAAACAATTATATATATATATATATATATATATATATATATACAGGGTGTTAATTAAAAATCTGGCCATAGGCGTTTAACATGGGAAATCAGTTTTTCCTTGCGCGTTGCTTCCCAATTGATTTTAGACAAAAATTCTTCAAATAAAAGTTGTAAAGCTTAAAATTCTGCATATAAACCACTAATCAAAGTTTATTTGTTGCACTTCATAACTGAGAAAATAAATTTTAAAGATTTTTGAAAATTGCTTATTTGTAGCGATAGCCATGGAACTCAAACAAAATTACAAGCAATTGTATGACATTGTAACTGTCAAAAAAAGTTTGTGTATTGTGATTTTCGTTTAAAAACAAATATTTTTGAAAGTATGCAACAGTTTTCTCATGAAGAAAAGCTTCAGATCATAAAATGGTGTTACTCTGGACAAAGCTACAGAAAAATACGTGATTTAATAAGTGTAGTCTGGACACATCGACGAATTCCAAGTAAAACCACAATAGAAAATTTTATTAAAAAATTTTAAAAGACTGGGACAATCAATTTTAAGAATCAAGAAATTAATCATGTGTCTTATAATAATGAAGAAAATGTCTTGGCCATAATTGAAGCAAACCCTACCCTTAGTTTAAGGGAAATCGCTACCGAAGTCGGAATTAGCCATGTATCAGTATACAATATTTTTAAGAAATATAAATACTATCCATACAAATTCCACTGCCATCAGGAACTTCTTCCAAATGATTATGAAAATCGTGTCAACTTTTGCGAAATTATTATGGAAAAGGCAAATGAGAATAGAAATTTTATAAAAAATATTTGTTTTACGGACGAATGTACGTTTACTTTAAATAAAAAGCCAAATCTACATAATTGTCGGTATTGGTCACAGCATAATCCGCACAACATCTTAGAAACTAATTCTCAGTACATACAAAGGGTAAATGTGTGGGCTGGTATACTTGGTAGCCATATAATTGGACCGTTTTTTATTGAAAAAATCAATTCTAACAAATACTTAGAACTTCTTATCGAGAAGGTGGGACCAGAGATTGCTACTTTAAATTTGGAAAATGTGTGGTTTCAACATGATGGATGTCCTGCACATAATGCTCACGTACTACGACAGTATTTAAATGATACATTCCCGAACAGTTGGATTGGCAGAGGAGGAACAATTAATTGGCCTGCACGGTCACCCGATTTAACACTGTGCGACTTTTTTTTGTGGGGACACTTGAAAAATGTTGTTAACAGAGAAAGATTTGAAAATATTGAACAACTTAAAGATGCAATTTCCAATGAATGTAGAAAAATAAATGCCAGACAGCTGCATAATGTTAGGACGGCTTTTATAATAGACTTGGGTATTGTTTAGCGAAAAATGGAGGGTTATTCGAACATTTAATATAAAATTATATGCATCCTTGTTTTCTGTTTATTAAATAAATACATTATTCTTGTCTTCATTTCTGTTTTATTTTGTATGTGTTGAGAGCTATGTAGGTATTCTATAATTATAACAATGTATTTAGGAAACAGATTTGTTTTATACGTAGGTACATCAATTGAGTTAAGCATAAAAATTTAAATTATAATTCTTTGTAAACATTCGATTTGCCCTTATTTATTTAAACTAAATTTTAATTTTTGGCTGTATAACTGGCCATAATTCAATTTAATTGTCTGCATATTTAACTTCTATTAAACGAAAATCACAAAACACACTCTTTTTGACAGTTACAATGTCATACAATTGCTTGTAATTTTGTTTGAGTTCCATGGCTATCGCTACAAATAAGCAATTTTTAAAAATCTTTAAAATTAATTTTCTCGGTTATGAAATGCCACAAATAAAATCTGATTAATGGTTTACATGCAGAATTTTAAGCTTTACAACTTTTATTTGAAGCATTTTTATCTAAAATCAATTGGGAAGCAACGCGCAAGGAAAAACTGATTTCCCATGTTAAACGCCTATGGCCAGATTTTTAATTAACACCCTGTATATATATATTATAAATAGAATCAATTATCAGAAAAATCATTTTATTTTATAATCCGAAAAATGGAAATACACAATATTCTATAGGTAGACGTTCAAAATAAAAAAGAAATTATTCTTAGATTTAAGTTACTAAAATAATAAAGGACATACTCGTATTACTGTTCACTTGTTAAATAACCGGTACATGTTGTACCACGTGACATTTTTACTTGCAGAGTATTATTTAATTTTCCGCTATCCTTAACTGAATTTTCTATTACCGTACCACAGCAACAAAGAGAACAGACTACATCCTAATTTCCTAAAACTTTTAATTGCTTATAAGATACTCGTACGCCTTAAATTAAATGAAGGTTGATTATCTTAAGATTTCTCGCTTCCCATGTTGAATTTTATCTTAATTTTCATCTTTTATCAACTATTCGTTATTAATATTCGAGTAAACTGAACCGGGTAATAATAAGTAACTTCAAATCGAAAAATTAGAAACTAATAATGAGTGAAAATTTCTCCCTGGGTTCCATCGAAAACCGGTATATCTGTCGTCGTTTCTAAAAAATATATATTTGGTTATTACTCACATTATTAATTGTAATAAAGTAATTAAGTAATTAAAATTTAAATATCATAATTTCAAATCAAAACATCTGCACTAAAAGTTATTAAATTCTTGGGTGCTTTGATCGAATGTGGATTGTTTATTGTTTGTATTTCGTTTTCAAAATGAACATATGTAAGAAAACCTCTAAAATATATCTAATATTATGAAACAAAATCATACATCATTTTATACCTAACTAATTTAATAGCAATAGAAGACTTATTTTTTTTTATAATTCAAATGGCTGTTTATTCGTACAAAATCTGTTAACATTTTGTTGTTACCATCGTTATCTAAATTCAAATTTGACATATTTTATAAAGATTTCCACAAAATTATAATTTAGTTCACGTAATTCCCGAGTTTCATTTCCTGTTGGTTGAGCTGAACTTATTATGATTATTTATTAATCCGAAAATTGTAATTTTATAATTTCATTTTATATTAATTAAATTATACAATTAATGAAATAAATATGATTTCATAATATTGTGTAACATTCAACCTTGGATAGTGAACTACCTCCTGTGTAAGTACTGCAAACATTTCTGATTTGCATAATTTCTAAACATATCTAATATTCTGACATAATATCCCACAGTTATTATCATTAGCCACAAAAACAAACAAACAAAAGAGTGTGCAATGTAAACAAACAATTGCTTGTTATAAGTTTGCAATTAACAGCATTTAACACTTGTTATGATTGCATCACGCTATCAAGATGATAAATTATTTAATAAACGAATAAGTGTCACGAAAATAGGATAGTGCTTTCTACACAGAAGGATATTTCATAAGACTTCTGGGGCCGTTGTTAAATTTCAAAATATGTACTTATAAAAAGGTACCTATACATGTGTTTAACAAAGGAACTGAGTTTTTCGTTAACATTGTTTCGAAGTATTATTCCCTCATTCTTTTAGATTTAAATGAAAAAGGTTCACAATTCTAATAAAAGTTATAGGTAAGTTCTACATTAAAATCAAGCAACAAATTTAATTTTTTACTTATTTCAAAATGATAAAAATTTACTTTGAACGATACTTATCAGGAACATAATTAATTAGGTACAAACATTGCATTCTCAATTTGCAGTGTGTTTATTTGTGTAACATTGTATTTCCAGTCTCTACATTATTATTCTTCTTCTTTGACAAAAAGTGAAATATGAAAGATAAACAATTTAAAAAATTAAATTATATCATTCAATTTTATATATGTCACGATATGAAAAAAAATGGGTGTGTGCCGCATATTATTCTCAAAATTATACTTGTATGTTTTACTATGGCGCAATACAGACTGTCCGATTTGGCATTAATATCAATATAACACAACATATGCGAGGGAATAGATTACTCTTCTGTATAAGATGTCTTTGCAGTTGAAAAAGCTAGAAGAGTTACTAGTTAGGGAACAAAGATGTAAGAACCTATTATGGATTGTTTTTAGATAGCTACTAGTTCTATTTTCATTATTATCAAGGGACCGGATTTGTAACGAAACCGAAAACCGCAGCAATCTTCCCTTTTTTATGAAACCGTAACCGAAAACCAAAATTAATATTTTTTATTTTGAAATATAGAAACCGAAAACCGAATCGAAAATTTAATTAATTCCGTAACCAAAAACGTATCCGAGCCGATATTATTTCTATCTAAAGCCGTAAATTTAAACTGGTATAAATAACGTACTGTACTGAAAATAATAAGAATACGAGGAAGAATATAATTTATTAGTTTTTATATTTTTATAAAGTTGCAGTCTTTACAATTGTAATAGGGCTTGCAATACTGGATATGAATGATTCTGGATATGAATGGTAGTGTGAAAATAAGATCGACACAATAGCGTAAGAAGAAATTATGTTTGAAGTTTGGAGAAAACAGAAATACAAGTAATTTTAGAAAATTTGAAAAATTAATTACTTAAAAAATATACTGTAATTGAACAATGCGAGTAATATATTATTTGTTTTATATAGACGGTAGTTAGTATCTACCTACTCGTATTTTGAGAATTATATTTTTACAAATATACAAAATACATTTATTTTGAAATTTGCAAAAACGTGTTTATTTTATAACTAACCCCTAAATACTGAAACCATAACGAAATCAAAATTTATAATTAAAAAAACGAAACCTAAATCTATAAACCGATAAACGTAACCGAAATTTCACTAATATAAAAACCGGTAACCGTAATCGAACCACAAATTTTTTTGGTTCAAATCCCTGATATCATTATACTACTATTTCATATATTACCGCTGACTATTTCCATCAAAAGTTTTGGTTTGTTATATTCATGAATAATAAATATACATATATATATATATATATATATATATATATATATATATATATATATATATATATATATATATATATATATATAAGTTAGGAAACGGTGTTCCCACAGAAACCGCTGACTCTCCAGCAATACGATTCCAGAATAGTGTAATATCATATCTTAGAATCATGTAACATCCTGGGTAGGATCGTGTAAGACTGAACTCAGTCAGATTCTCACTCCAGTACGATCAACACATACTTATAACAAATCTGTATCTAACTTTTGACTTCTGAAACTAAAAAATATCTTATGTTGTAAAACACTTAAAATAAAATTTTTTAAAAACATTTATTGCAAATCAATAAATCTAACTGGCGCAGTCGCAACGGATATCGCAAACGAAACATAAAAATTTCGGTTCGTTTCAACGATTTATTGCGAAGAATCAACGTAAAATCAGTGAAAAAAAATCTACACGTTTTCAACGAGTGCATCGCGTCACACGAAGAGAACAACGAAGCCCTGCTGAACACAGAGCCGAGCCGTAGAAGATTCATCCTGTCCCGTTCCTCCATCGTGGAAGAAGCCGTACAGAGCCAATGAAGAACACACTAATTTTCCTGTAAGTAGTGCACATATGACATCTAGAGATAATCGAGCGAATATCGAATTAGAATCAGACGATAGCTCAGATACAGATTCAGTAAATTCCTCTGACTCACTAATTTACATCCCAAACACACTCCCAATCGATCAATCCCTTATCGATCAAATAAATAACCTAAATCTTGACGAAATGGCTGTCCCAGAACTCAAACGCGAATATTTAGACATGATCCCCGAATTTCGAGGTGATGCTAAATTATTAAGTAGATTTATAGAAATTAGCGAAAAAATCGTAAATAAATTTTATGATACAACAGACGCAAATAATTTCCAAAACGAGTACTTAATGAGCAGTATTTTGACAAAAATAAAAGGAGAAGCCGCCGTCAACATTGCGAGTGTCACAATTACTAAATGGCTAGATTTAAAAACAGCCCTATTAAATACGTACGCGGACAAGCGCGATATTTACACTTTAAATGTCGAATTATGCGAATTAAAACAAAATCAAAATGAATCCCCATTTGATTATTACAACAGAGTTATACACTTATTAAATTTATCAACCTCTTATGTAACTCTACATATAAAAGCGGAAGAACAACCAATTCTAATTGGCTATTTTAGAAATTTTGCGTTAAGAGTCATGTTGCGAGGACTTAGAGAGCCTCTAGGCACATTAATGAGAACCAAAGACCCAAAAGACCTAACCACCGCCCTGAACATGATGACAAACGACTTCCAAATTGACTCAGTCAATAAACAACAACACAAAAATACGTTCAAACCCAAACAAAACCTTCCCACACAAAATAACAAACCATTTCAACAAAGAAGTTACCCTCAACTAATGTACAAGCCTAATCAAACACACTACACCCCTCAACCACACTACACATACCAACAAAATCATCAACAAATTAAACCAAACACTCCAAACGTTTTCAAACCTGATCCAAACAAAAAATTTGCGAAACCGACGCCCATGAGTGTCAGTACTAGACAATCATTCACACCAAGACCAAGCACAAGTAATTACCGTCCTCAACAATTCCAATCCCAACGAAAACCTGATTTTATTTCGGAAGAACTATTTAATACCGAAGTCGACGAATTACAAAATAACGAAATCGAAGAACAATACTGTGATGAAAACGCAGAATATTACGTAACCGAACCAAATCCCGATAATGATGAAAACCATGATCAAGACGCTTTTTTTCAATAAAAAGCCTCGGAAACGAATTTGAAATTATGAATTTAACTCATAATTATAGCGAACTACCATTCATAATATATCCCGAACATAACTTAAAAGTTTTGATAGATACCGGAAGTACACGCTCATTTATTAACCCAAATATTGCACAGAAATATTATAAAAATAAAATTCAAAATGACACTTTTAAAATCACAACAGCTCACGGTACTTCAACTGAAAATTCTAGTATTATTTTACCTGCTTCAAACTTGTTTAACAACCCAAATAAATTATTAAAATACTATCTATTCGATTTCCACAATAACTTTGATGTTTTGCTTGGAATAGATAATTTAAAAATTTTAGAAACAAGTATTGATTTAAATAATGATAAAATTAAAACTCCTACTCAAGATATAAAAATTCATTATCATAAGATACTTCCAAAATCTCATTATATCAAAATTCCACCAAACTCGGAAAAAATAATTAAAATATTTGTTAACAACATAGAAACCGGAGAAGCATTTATACCAGAAACTAAAATAAATAATATAATTATTCCTGAAGGTTTAGCTAAAGTAGAAAATTACGAATTATTCTATCCTGCTATTAACACAACGGATAACGAACAAATTTTAGACACTGTAAATTGCGTAAAACTAGAAACACTAAATCATTTTGAAATTAATAATTTAAACTTTGACAAAACCCGTACTGAAAATAATTTAGATATGAATAAAATAAGAATTGATCATATGAATCAAGAAGAAAAATCTGAAATTATGAAATTATTAAAAGAATTCTCTACTATTTTACACGGCGATAATAAATCACTAACATTTACGAATGAAGTTAAACACTTTATCCGAACTAAAGACGAAATCCCCGTATATTCAAAAACCTATAGATATCCTGAAGTGCATAGGAAAGAAGTGCAAAATCAAATCTCAAAAATGCTTGATCAAAAAATAATCCGTCCCTCTCATTCTCCTTGGTCATCCCCAGTGTGGATCGTTCCCAAGAAGATTGACGCATCTGGCAAGAAAAAATGGAGAATAGTCATAGATTATAGAAAGTTAAATGAGAAAACGATCGATGACAAGTATCCGATACCAAATATAAACACTTTATTAGACAAACTTGGTAGATGTAATTATTTTTCGACCTTAGATCTCGCGTCCGGATTCCATCAGATTGAGATGAACAAAGCAGATATTCAAAAAACTGCTTTCAATACCGAAAATGGGCATTACGAATTCATGAGAATGCCATTTGGCTTGAAAAATGCCCCGGCAACTTTTCAACGCGTCATGGATAACGTACTTAGAAATTTAGTAAACGAAATTTGCTTAGTATACTTAGATGACGTCATAATTTTCAGCACAAGCCTCCAAGAGCATATTCAAAATTTAAGAACAGTTTTTGACCGTCTAAAGAAAGCGAACTTAAAAATACAGCTCGACAAATCGGAATTTTTACGTAAAGAGGTAGCGTATCTCGGACATGTCGTGACCCCTAGCGGAGTTAAACCGAACCCGGATAAAATTCACGCGATCAAAAACTACCCTCTACCGAAAACACCGAAACAAATTAAAGCATTTCTAGGCCTACTAGGTTATTACCGAAAATTCATTAAAAATTTTGCCCAACTCACGAAACCCCTAACTAAATGTCTAAAGAAAGACGCAGAAATTAAACATAACGATTCAGAATATGTTAACTGTTTCAATACTTGCAAAAATCTTCTAATTAACGATCCCATACTCCAATATCCAGATTTTAACAAGCCTTTCAACTTAACCACAGACGCTAGCAATTACGCTATAGGCGCTATCCTGTCCCAAGGTAATATTGGTTCCGATCTTCCCATCGCCTACGCAAGTCGAACTCTAAATGACTCAGAACAAAACTACAGCACGATTGAAAAAGAATTACTCGCTGTTATGTGGGCTACGAAATATTTTAGACCATATTTGTTTGGCAGAAAGTTTAAAATAATTACTGATCATAAACCATTGCAATATTTACATTCATTAAAAGAACCAAATTCCAAATTAATGCGTTGGAGACTCAAATTAGAAGAGTACGATTACGAAGTTATTCATAAAAAAGGAACTTTAAACAAAAACGCTGACGCTCTATCACGAATAGAATTAAACGTCAACACTGTAGACCCCGGTATGAAAAATCTTTTTGAATATGTAGAAACATTTAACGATACTTTTGATCCCAACAATGACACACAATCTATGATTGTTGAACCTGACGAAGATGCCCTAAATGATACTGACACAGACCAAACTATACATTCAAATCCAGAAAATCCTATCATAGGCATTACGATTACAGAATCTGCCGTAAACTATGGCAAAAATCAAATATTTATATCTCAAGTTAAACACTCTCCATGTACACCAAAAGTGCAAAAATTTCATTCTGACAAAATGAGAATTTTAGTGCAATTATCAGAAACAAATTTTGAAAAAGACACGGTAAAATTTATCAAAGAATTTGTTGTGCCTAAAGTAAAATATTACCTGTATTTCGAGCAACCCTTATACGAACAATTTAGCAACGTATTGCAAAAGTATTTCAAAAACTCTGAAATTAAATTTATTAAGTGTAATACTAAATTAATAGATGTAGAAGACCCAGATGAAATTTTACAAACAATTAAAAATAATCATGAAAGCAAAACAAATCACCGTGGCATTAATGAAGTGTATAATCAAATAAAAAAGAGATATTATTGGCCTAACCAACATAAAACCATCACAGATTATATCAATCAATGCGAGATATGTTTAGCAGCCAAATACGAAAGAAATCCTGTAAAACCTAAATTAAATATAACTCCGACCCCCAACAAACCATTAGACATTATACACGTAGACACATTAAGTCTCGAAAATTCCAAATTTCTAACAATAATTGACGCATTTTCAAAATACGCGCAAGCCTATAAAGTAACGTCAATCAACGCTATAGAAATTACAAATAAATTAACTAAATTCTTTTCCCATCATGGTATACCAAAATTAATTGTATCCGACAACGGACTCGAATTTAAAAATACAGTTGTTAAAGAATTATTATCCTTGCATAAAATTGAAATTCATTTTACTTGCTCACAAAATCCAAACTCGAATGGTTTAGTTGAACGTTTGCACTCAACTTTAATAGAACATATTCGTTTATTTAATATGCAAGACAATTTCAAGAATGAGTCGATAAAAGATAAAATATCATATGCAATTTTAGCATATAATAATACAAATCATAGTTCGACAAATTTAAAACCGATTGAAATTATTAACGGTCATTTAGAAGTAAATTCCCCTCTCGATATCGAACTTGATAAACAAGTTACCCAAGACTATATACAAAAACACAAAGATAAAACTAAACTAATGTATCGAAATATTAATCAAAAATTGCAAGATGAAAAATCTAAATTAATAACTAAAATTAATGAAACAAGAGAAGAACTCCCAGACATCCCTGAAACAGTTTATGTTCAAAACAAACAAAAAGTAAATAAAACGAAATTGCCTAAATTTAAGAAAGAAAAGATAAAAAAATTAAATAAACCCCTGAAAACAGCGGAAATAGAAACCAATCCCAATGACAAAAAGCAGCCTAAAATACACCTTTCCAATATAAGGAGACCCCGAAAAATTTCTAACAAAAATTCGGATATTCCAGGTCCCTCTACCTCTCATACTCCCACGGACTAAGTATGAAAGACATAACACATAATCCAGGACTACTGACAATAAATCTCGGGACCGCAAAACTCCAAAAATCCACACACACATTCATACACTATTACGACTTACAACCACTTTGGACACAATATGAAAATCTAAATAAACAATATGAAAACCTTAAACGAATCCTTAATAATGACAAGACAATTTCTCCTGAATTTGACAATAATAATAACATAATTGATTATATTCGTAATAACATTAACGAAAAAATTAATCATTTAACAAAACAAACAGAAAATCAACGAGTTAAAAGAGGCTTAATCAACGGCCTCGGAACAGTTATCAAATCAATAACAGGAAATTTAGATGCAGACGACGATAAACGTTATACACAAATTTTGAATCACTTAAAGGAGAATCAAAATAATTTAAATCACCAAATTAAATACCAATATTCCGTCAATCAACAAATGATAGACTATTTTAATAGGACTGTTGACACAATCAGAGAAAATGAAAATTTATTAAAATCAAAAATTGAACAACACTCCACATTGTTGTCGGTGGAACTAGAGATCAAGATAAACTCTTTATAAAAGATATTTTTCATCAATTAAACACTTTATATACTTTAACTTTTAATATTCTCCAAGATGTCGAAAATTCTTTGACGTTTTGTAAATTACACACTATACATCCAAGTATTATAAAGTCACACGATCTTCTCACAGAATTAAATAAAATTTCAAAATTTTATAATAATCAGTTACCAATTAATATAAATTCAGAAAATATTCTAGAACTAGAAAAAATGCTCTTTGTAAATTGCAAATTATCATCTAACAAAATTACGTATTTTATTGAAATTCCTATAAATTACGAAACGCAATTTGAGTTAATTCACCTAATCCCGACGATTCCTACTAAACACAATACTGAATATGTAACTGTTATCCCTAATCAAGAATACTTCTTAAGATCAAATGATGGACAAATTAAATCTCTATATGACGTATGTACCTACAATAAGGAAAACACATACCAGTGTCCCAACAAGATAAGTGAACTGACCGAAAACTCTTGCGAGAAGAACTTCATTTCACACAACAACATTGAAAATTGTCAATTTCTAAAATTAAATATCAGACAGAATCATATCGAATATTTGACTGACATCAATCAACATTTAATAATATTCCCCGATCACGAAGAAATTAAAATCAAATGTAAACAAGGCGACACTATAAAAACGCTCCAAGGAATATTCCTGGTAAAAGAAGACGATT
The DNA here is from genome assembly GCA_947425015.1 of Pterostichus niger. Lineage (NCBI taxonomy): Eukaryota > Metazoa > Arthropoda > Insecta > Coleoptera > Carabidae > Pterostichus > Pterostichus niger. The sequence continues at coordinate 7,753,309 of OX380335.1, read as the reverse complement.
GCCTGTTGGAATACAAGAACCAAAATTTATTATTTAAACACGGAACCTTTGGCAAACCAGTAGTAATCGAAAACTACAAATTTGACTTCAACAAATCACAAATTCCAAAAATGTCAATTGAACTGAATACCATCAACGAGCTGAAACCAATGAACAAACTCGAAGAATCCATTGACGACTATTTCTTCGACCAGCACGATGTCAACAATATCATCAATTATTCAACCCTAATACTCTATATAATTTTGATTACAGGTGCTATCATCCTGCTTGTAATCTTTTTAAAGAGAAAGTTCCACAGACGTTCGCTGACAAGACCGAAGTCCAGAGAAGGCATTGAACTTCAACCGAGAACTTCAGCCCCTACAACGGTCCACCAGCTCCCCGATGAAGCCCAATTCTAGCGAAGGAGGAGTTAGGAAACGGTGTTCCCACAGAAACCGCTGACTCTCCAGCAATACGATTCCATAATAGTGTAATATCATATCTTAGAATCATGTAACATCCTGGGTAGGATCGTGTAAGACTGAACTCAGTCAGATTCTCACTCCAGTACGATCAACACATACTTATAACAAATCTGTATCTAACTTTTGACTTCTGAAACTAAAAAATATCTTATGTTGTAAAACACTTAAAATAAAATTTTTTAAAAACATTTATTGCAAATCAATAAATCTAACTTATATATATATATATATATATATATATATATATATATATATATATATAGATGTGTGTGATGATGGTGTTTGTGTGTGTGTATGTATTTATATTTTAAAATTTGTGTTTTGTTGGGTAATCATCATTTAGGGGCTGAGTGTTAAATGATTGCACGCAACTGAAGTACCCCCAGGAACAGCCCTGCCTACTAAATAAATATAATTATATATGAATATTTTAAAGAAACCATTTATTATATCATTAAAATTTATTTTACTCTTAATATTTAATTATTTATTGATTTTATATTTACAACGTTGCATATTTGTTCACATTTTGTTTTAGTTCCCTATATATCTATATTCCTTCCATGAGAGATTTCAATGTAAATAGTTGCCTAGGACATAATTGATCTTGATTCTGCTGGCTGACCAAAATGTCACGATAACGTTACATAAGCCTTAAAACATGTGGCGTTGACAATAGCGCTGTTGTTTATGTTTTGTAAATATGTCTTCATTTTGACGTTTTGCTCAGCCAGTCAGAATCAAGAACAAATACATCACGTCCTACACAACCACGCTTAACCTCTCACCGTACAATACAAGTAATTTATTTTCTACAGTAGGAAAACATTATCTCAATTTATGATTGTATTTCAGCTTTAATCCTTTGCTTTAACATTAAGATGTAAAGTCACAATTTTATTGTTGATTTAATTACAGGTAAACTTCGGTGACGTTAAGATTCCTCGCAGCTTCGAGTACCCGAAGCCACAGAAAATCGACAGTCTGAGTGGCGTGCACGGCGTCTCCTCTGACAACATCGTCATCGTGGACGCTCAGACGCTGCTTATCCCCAACTTCTCCTACGATGGCGAAGCCCCAGGTGCGTACAATGCTTCTGCATCTTATTGTTAGTATCTCAGTACTGTTCGTATAATCACCAGTGTCGTATCTCGAATGAAATTTACGGCGGCCGTAACGAAGAATTTTCAGGCAGCGGACTTAATGTTTCTCATAAAATTTTCGGGTTATTGCTGGCTATATTCCGATGTATGAGGCATAACTTTTCTTATCTTGTTTCGAGAAACTAGTTTATATGAATATTTCATGGCATATTGTGATTTTTTAATTATTATTGGCATTTTTCTCAATACGAGATTATTAAAGAAGAAATGTAAAATGTTTACTATTGTGAATTTGATATCGGATAAACAGGGCAGAGAACTGTTTGCAAGGAGATAAACTTTTATATACTTTTTTTCTCCCCTTATTAAAATGTCATTTATCGAACTGGTTTCCATGGCGCTAAATAACGAATTTTTGAAGGTATTATCATTATTAAACATAAGTTGTAGCTATAATTGATAGGCTACAAGGTACAGTGGAGACATCTACAAAGATATGACAGTAGCTTACTGTTTTTTTTTTCAAATTGATTAAACCATTGTTGTTATCAAGCAATCACATATTGGTAAAGAAAAAATTGTCCGATGAAAACTAATGCCCAGTATTATAAAAGACAAAATAAATTCCATAATAAATGTATTTTAATCAACAAATTCGAATCAATTTTACTTTTTTATGGCATATATAACATTACTGCCAAAAGTACAACTGTCATTTAAATGAACAAATTTTATTTACTTTGGATGTAAATTTATTTATCGATTATATTAACGAAAGTAAACACCTCGAAAATTTATATTTGTCAACGAAATTTATTCTGTAAATTTAAAGTCGTCATACTGAGTAAATAGCGATCAACCACTATCCTATCTATTCTATTATATTATGTGCTATAAACTATAACGCCTATACGTGTAGTCATATCATGACTAAACGACACTATCTTTCGGCAATGTTGTCATTACTTTATTAAGTATGTACTCGTATATATGAGAAGAGAAACCAGAAAACATTGTCACAAAATGAAATGCAATCGCAAAAACACGTGAAGATAAACAATGATTATTTGACACGTTTGATTCTAGAAATACGCATTATCTGTAATCAGTGTAACTAAATATTTTCATTAATCTGAATAAATTTTGCGTTACCAAAACAACACCACTTACCATTGCCTTCAACTCTGGGAATTTGAACTGTTCTGGCAAACAAAGCGATTAAGCAATTTCATTTGCGGAATTTGCACTAATGATTTCTTTGTATAGTATTACAATTTTGGGGCATTTAATTGGTATTTAGTTACACATACACATACACCGACAGGAATTAAATCCTTGGGCGTTTTGACCAAAAAGGGATTGCTTTTTATTCATAATTTATTTGCAAAATAAACAGATCTAAAAATATTCAATAGCACTTACTTTTTTATTGGATTTAAGAGCAATAAAAGACATGTTTTCACAATCCAAATTACAGTTCGTAGAAACAAAATCTATCAACATTTTGCTGTTTCGGTAGCTACAAGAAATTACATTTTAGTTTACATATTTCACGTCCTGTATTCGTATGCCATACTCTAATCTGAAAACAGAATTTCTTCGAAATGTATCGGAATAAACCTATGCAAACGATATTCCGGTTCTTAAAATTGTAGTAAATATTGTTCCGGTTTGTGAATTTGTGGTATATATTGTTCTAGTTCATGAAGTTATTTAAAATTATTGTTCGGATTTCTGAAAAACATTAAAATCTATCCGTTATGATTTATCAAATAAATTAATTCAATATTTAACATACATACATAACATCAGGCTATATCCCATTAAATGGGGTAGTACGAACCCGTCAACATTCTCATCCTGACACACGATACTCGTTTCGACCACATTAACACTTCACCCATACGAATTCTTTCTTTTCTCACAACCAAAATCCATCATCACGCAACAAACATCCATCCATTCGCTCCTGTACACCTGTTTCGTAAATCTTCAGTTACTGGGCGTAACAACGAATCTATAAGATATATACTATCCATTATTATTTGCTATCATTTCGCAACCAAGCAAAGTAAAAGGCGTGATGATATATTTATTTATTTATTTTATTTTACATATATAAATTCAACCAAAATATAAATAATTATGACAAATATTGTGAATATATCGATTGTTATTTTTTACAATACAGATGCCAAGTTTTGGGTGGGCCGTGGTGCGAAGCCAGGACCTCAAGGAATCCGCGTCCCCGATGAGAACGGCAAGGAAGTGCCTTTGCGACGCTACGACCGTAAGACCGTGGTGCTGACTCTGCCGGCTGAACTTACCGTGTTCGATATCGGCCACTTCGGCGTGTGGTGTGAGGCCTTCACCGTGGACTTCGGCCATGTACGCTTGCCCCAGCAGCTCAACGTGCCGCCATCCCTCAAGATGCTAGGCGTCTCTCCCCAGGTAAGCCGCAAAACGAAACCGTAGGGACACGCCATGCTTCTTTTTTTACTAACCAATGTACAAACATCGAAATCAATGTGCTGAACTTTGTCTAAAATGGAACTGAAAACAATTGCACTTGATAAAAATAGCAACATTCGAGTTATTAAAGATAATATTATCAAACAATTGGAATTGTACACTGTTGCTGAAAATTTTATTCAAAATATTATATTTAATATATGTTTTCTTCAGAACCAAATTTTCTTTTGTATTGATCTTTAATTTACATAAATGAAAACTAATATTTTATACTAGTATAGGTTACAGTCAAAACTAAGAGTTCGAGAGGAATAACATAATTAGCATACTTATATGTCCAATAAAAGTTTGGTGCTATTCTGTATCTGTTTTTCGCTATACTTAATTTTCTTTCAGAATTCTGTGTGGAGAAGACAGGATTTATTTGACTTTGTACTCTAATTAATTAAAATCTCGGGAAATGTGTACACACATAATATTTACATTTTTATCTCAACTTTTTCTATTTATTTCTTTTGTCGGCAAGTTACTTGTATGTTCGGAAAATACAGAATAAATTTCTGTAGACATAGGAAATATGCTCCATTTTGTGTTTAAAAGACTATTTTTGCATATTGATCATGAAAGTTCTCATTTTTAACGAAAATTTTTGTAGAAAGTGACACATTTTTCAACTATTTTAAAATAATACATACATTCTTATTGAGTTGATTAAATTTTTATTTCACTATTTTTATGTATCTACTTGGAAATCATTTAAAATTTAATATTCTATCAATATTTTCACATATGTCAAAAGAGTTTTTAATTTTTATCTCCGTAAAACCAATCTAATATTAATAAACAAAACGTGTACAACACGTAATGAAAATATATTTTTGCACTCATTTGAATAATACATTGCTATCCTACCTACGTCAAATTCATGAAAAAAATACTGTTTTCATTAGTAGTAAACTTCTGTAGTTTTTATAGTCAAGTTTTTGCAATAATGAGATTTAAAGTAAACTATAAAATTTACATATACAATAATTTTTCTTGCATATTAAATAGACATGAAACATTACAATGCTTCCCATGTCATTAAAGTGTTAACACGTAGACAGACAACTATTGAATAGACAGAATACAGAATAGCACCAATATTAATACCACTGTTTAATTATGATATCCATAAGTTCGCAGAATGCAAGCCCTTACACTTTGTTGTTACACAAATGCATAAATTAAAAGTGAAACTTATTTCCTTCTAACATACGTCACACGTCATTTCTGAGTTTGACCGTAACATATGCATAAATTTAAGTTATCTTTGTTTAAATAGAATAGTATAACTGAACAAAAAATCTTCATCTTATATATAGTTTCAGACTTCTGAGCTATCAGTTCTGTTCGTAATTGTAAAAATTATAAAATACATTTCCATCTAGTCATATTAATAACTCATATATTTGATACGATAATAAATTACATATAATATAAGGTAAATTCAGCTAAACTTTACTGGTTGTTTCTGGTTGCCATTTTATACAAATATACTAACATTCATACATAATATAAGTATTTATTAAAACCAGTGCACAAATTGTAATACAAGAAGAAAGTCTTAAAAACATTTTACATGTTAAAAAACTTATAAGTATTATGTGCGAAATAAAGTGAAAGAGAAAACTTCTTTACAAATTATTAATATATTACTTGACCCCCTCTTCCTTCATTAAAACAATCTTCAGTACTATCACGCAAAGATCGACAGAGCATTCTCCGCGGAGAAACAACTTTTGCTTTTTCCTTTCGCCTTTAGTGAACCGTGACTCTTTCCCCGCTCCTCATACTACCAATTATTTTGTTTTACTAATTCCCCTACTTCTCGGGTCTGTATTGAGTCATCCGACAATATTTCTTGCCCGTGTACGGAATGATATTATATAACATTCACTACAGGAATTCATTTCATACTTATTGTAGTCACGAAATTATTCAATATATTCGAATGTAATTTTGAAATAAATTTTGCATTATATTAATTTAAATACTATCAAATGTTATGTTGCGTTTTGACAAATTATTGCAATAATAGGTATTTGCAATTTGTTTACAACTGCATAAACTGCACTGACATCGATAGTTGCATATAATTCTAATCAAATTATATGTTACAGTTTGATATTTATTTTCAAATACTATTTGTATCTCTTTCAATGCCATTATACATAAATTAAGGTGAATCAGGTGAATCATTAATTGTGTTTAAAGTTAACTCCTGAGCCCTGATTATTTTTAAACAATATATAAATTAAAATATTTTGCATTAAATTTAATATTATAGACGAATTAACTTTAAAATAAAACTAATTAAATTTCAATTCGTAAATATTTTCCTTAATTAACAATGTCATTGCAGAAGACTCTTGTATCAAGTCATTCAATATATAAAAGAAACATTGAACCGAGGTTGCTTTTTATACTTAAAGTAAAATAGAGAGAAAAATTAGAACAATATAATTTTTAAATTAAATAGGTTCGTAACTCAATGGAATTTGTGGCCATATTTAAATTTCAGGAAGCAAATGATAAAATAAATAAATTAAACATTATGTTGTCTCATAATAATAATAAAAACTTTCTCGACCGCTTGTCAATTATACGTCACAGTGACCTTTCTCCTCATTTTTTATAATTTTTTTTTACACGTAAACTATTAAAAACTCGTCGATTTAAAAAATACAACTATTTAAATTTATTGTCTAGAATTATATTTAAAATAATCAAAATTTGATTATAGTCTTATTCAAAAATATAAATAAATAATTTTGAAAGTGCTTCAATCTATAGTACCTATATAATATAATAAACGTACACCTTAAAATACTAATTAAATTTAAGTTGGTAAATATTCTCCTTAAATAACAATGTCACTGCAAATCACTCTCTTGTCAAGTATATAAAAGAGTCATAGAATCGAACCTGAATATGACATATATATATATATATATATATATATATGGAATAAAATCAGAATTCAATCACATGGTGACGATAGCTTAGTTGATTAAAGAATATGATTGGAGTTTAAAGGTCCCAGGTACAGATTCTGGCGGTATCCTAATTTTTGTCCAATTGAATAGAAGTAGAAGATGCAAATATTCGTATTTGAAAATAAAATTGTACTCATAAATGTTTTTATTTAACCTAAGTAAAGTATAAAACGCATTCAAATTTACATTGATTGTTATAGTTATTAATGACAATAGATACCAAATAATGGAAATAAATTTCCATACAATTTAATATAAGGCTTTTATTTTTCAACATTTATTATAACAAAATACTTTACCGTACCGTAAACAAGACAGATATCTATTTATTTTAAGGACCAACAGTAGAATATTCAGGGTACGAAAATACAGAAAAAAATTTGTATTTTCGTCGGTGAAATGTGTTAAAAATATGATTGCTTGGTGCGGTGAACTATGGTGGCCACGCTCGCTTGTGTACAGCAACTATCAAGATACCAGTCATGCTGGATTTAAACTAGAGCTTACGGTGTGTACAATAGACGACATTCAACAGACTAGACAGTTGTGCAACTAATTTGGATTAATAATTTGATATATCATTTAATTTGTTTTTATAAAATCCAAAATAGTTTATATGGGATAAAAAAGAATCGAAATGTATTTTTAATAAATATGACAAGAGCGTTCACGGTCTTCCTAATTTTTAATTTACCCAAGCTGCATGACTTTAGAGAAGAAACAATATAAATAATGATTTTTGAATTGTAAAAGTTTACAGTTTATTTTCTGAAACCGGTAATTTCAAAAAGTGCAAACATAATTTGTTTTTCAAAACAAAAACTTTTTTTGAGTACATGGAAAAGCTTTGGGAACGCAAGACATAGAGGATGAAAACGTATCACTATTGCAAAAATAATTAAAAATACATTTTGTATATTTTTTACTTACTTTCATACACATACAGGATAGATCCTTTAGGACGACCTTCATTTGGATCTTGAGGAAGTTAGCTATATGACTTCGGTTAAATTAGACAAAAGTTAATACCAATACACCAAATTAATTGTTTTTTTTCCTACAAATTGTATAGATTATAAGCAAATGGCAATTTTTTAAAAATAATATAACTTCTTCTCTACACTAAATAATTCTTTTACTTGTCTATTTTAATATATAACATAAATATATATTCATTAATTAAAAAATGATTTATATCTTATCAAAAACAAGCAGATAAACAAATATATTAATTATCTGTTGCAAAGAAGAATTTATTATTAACAATTCTAATTTAAAAATTTACTCTCTATATACCCCAATTTAAGAACTTAAATTATTTTTAATAATGTATTATTTCACATATTTGCTCATATCTAGTGACCTACGCATTTAAATTTTTTGAAAAAAAAGACATAGTTACCTAGTTAAATTTTCCTATTTTATGTAATTTAATTTAAGTCGTAGCCTTTACAGTTTCGAAAATCTCAGCGATGATTTACCTATACAAAGTATCCTATATGTACATTGGGTGTATCAAAAAAGCGGGACAGACTTGTTTAACATGGGAAAACGGTTTTACCGTGCGTATTTCTTTTCAAATTATTATAGACAAAAGTGCTTCAAATAAAAGTTGTAGAGCCTAAAATTCTGCATCTGAATCATTAATTTGATTTCTTATATTTTGTAACAACAGAAACAAAATATAAAAATTTACAAAATTATTATTTAATAGTGTTAACAAGACTTAATTCTGTCAAATATTTTGACACATTGAAGTTTTGCATTGTTTAAAAGTACATCAAAATATTTATAAATTTCCATATTTAATTTCTGGCGGTACAAAATAGGAAATGAAATTAGTTTATTAATTTAGAATACATAATTTTAATTCTAAACTTTTATTTGAAGTATTTTTGTCTTATAATTTGGGAAGCAACGCGCACGGAAAAACTGTTTTCCTATGTTAAACGTCTATGATCCGCTTTTCGTGATACACCAGGTATTAAGTGTCTGCTATACAAGGGTCACCATTGAGATCTCGGAAACTATAAGGGCTACGACTTCTCTAAAATTGTTTTTTATCGTTTAAAAAGAATGCATAGATTAGTAGATAATTAGTAAAAATATGGCAAGAGCACATTTTCTTCAAAAATTTTAATTCTTAAATAATAATAGAGAGAAAAGTTTCAGATAAAAATTGTAGATATTAAAATCTTATTTACAACAAAGAATTATATTTTTTTGATCGCCATTTTTGAAATTAAAATTATATTTTTTAAATGGCATGGATAGTTAAACATTATTTATTTAAATATAATAGTTTTGCATTTTTCAACGAATACAAGCTTGCTTTATTTTTGATTTTTAAAAATTTATTAGTAAATACTTATGTCTAATAATATAATGCTATAATTTTTATTCGAAATCGTTTCTTTTATTCTTAAATTAAACTTATTTGAAAAAAATATCTTTTCCGCATTTTACTCATATCCTATACATCTTTTTGGAACAACAAATACATCGTTTAATTGTCCTAGTGAAGTAATAACTTTTGTCTAATTTAATCGAAGTCGTCGCTCTGAAAGTTCTCAAGATCCCAAGGCTGGTCCTTGTAAAGGAGACACTGTAATAATACACCAATTGTTGCGCTCAATTAAAAAAATATTTTGTAGAATATTAAGTAAATTAATTTTTCTTTAGATTACATATTATACTATAAATTGAAATTTGGAGTAAAGTAGTTAGTTTAAATCCAGCAACTGATTCTGTTGTTACAGAAGCGAGCGCGCGCGTTTTCCTTGCTCGGGGAGTCGCTCCCAACTGTGTTCCCCAGTTCCCCGGCACTGGCAGATGTAGGGTCGGGGGGACACGCACATTTAGAAGCGACCACCTACCGACCACCTTCGCCCTTTACCCACCAACAACAGCTACAAGCGCTCCAACAACAACAACAACAACCAGTGTACATTACACAACACAGGCTCGATACTGGGGGAATCCTTTACCAACAACAACCACAACAGCAACAACAATCTCAGCCTCAACAACACTACCAAATCGTGCAGCAACAACAGTTGCAATATTACAGTCCGCAGTTACAGCAGCAGCAGCATCAGCAACTGCTACACCAGCAACAATTTGCTCAGCAAAGAATTGATCCAAATTTATATAATCAACAGCAAGCATACAGTCGTATAGGCGAACAGCTCGCGTATAATCAGTTACTAAATCAAAGACGATTGTTAGAAGAACAACGGCTAAGAGAACAACTTAGTAAATCATACAACCGGTTTGATCTGTCAAATTCAAATGGGGGAGCTTTTGGATAACTTATTATAATTAAAACCAGTTCATTCGGTTATTTTATTCACACGTAAATTAAATCGAAATATTTGGTAGAAAATTATGACATTCTTCATTTCAATTGAATAATATGAAAAATCTAAATTATTTTACTTGAAATCAATATCTAAACAATAGTAAACTTAAAAGATTTATGAATTTTGCTTGTAGGTGTACATTTGATCTTCCAAAAATCTAATTTTCTATAAACATTTTGTGATCAAGGATAACAATTTAACAAGAATATTTATCTACACTTCATTTATTTAATGAAATGTTATAATAATATTTATTAATATTAGAATTAAGTAAAAATAAGGAATTAATTTTTCTTATAGACATTTATCACTTTTCCCATATTATACGTGATATATCATAAAATTTTCATTTACTACATAGTGATCAGTATTTTTATTTGGTTTTTTTTTATTAAAGAAAATTATATCTAACATAGTTTTTAATTTTTGTATAATTCCAGTGATTATTTTTTTTGTAAATATATCAATGCAGAATTGTAAAAGTGTATATGCGGGTTTCATACATGATAAAATTCTATATATAAGATTTTGTAATCATTATTATTATACCTACAGAACTTTATAAATTTAACATCACAGCTAAATATTTATTACTAATCAATTCAAGTATTTATTTATTCAATATCATCAATTATTTCACTGAAAAATAAAATTATAAATTGTTCCCGATAGAAAATTCATTCACAAGGGAATCAATGTGATACTTTTAAAATATATGTAAAATACTTATATTTTATTGTAAATATCGTGTGAAACCTAAATATATGATATATAAATATTAAATTATTTTTATACCAATAAAAGAAATAAAAACAATAAAATTAATCAAATTTGTTTTCATTTATATCCTTTCTTTTTATTATACATATTAAATACGAATACGTAGGGAGATAGTGAATTTAATTTAGGAAATCCTTTCAAAAATTCTACTTTCTAATCTATAACATGCAAAACAACAAAATAATCTCTACAGGCCTTCGCTGATGTTAACTCAATAACCTTGACCTTAATATTATTTTTATGACCTTAAAAATAGTAACTGTTCCTTAAAGACTAATTATATAAAATCATAACCTACCTTTAACTGTCAGCTGCAGTTACTAAAACAAATGATCTGTTCGCTCAAAATTAAAAGGCAAAAAACAACACAACACTTTTGTATTCCATTCCCCAATACACAAATACGAATCTAAAATAAATGCTATATTATTAATATTAGTAGATATTTGTATTAAATTAAATCTATTTATTTTAAGACACCATTATATTACAATAAGATTCAAATTCCTAAATATACAGTCATATATTATTACAAAAGTATTTGTTATTTGAAAAAAAAAACAAAACTAATCATTCATAATTTTAATACATATCACATTATATTTTAATTACCGATCTAAATGATTAAATATGCATATAAAATAATAATAAATAATTTTAAAAATGTGTTGAATTAAATCGTGGGTGTTCAATCAAAAATCATTCATTCCAATTATAAATTAAGTCAAGGATAGTAGTAGCGTGTTGAATAAATTTCTACTTCATATGTATAATCGCAAATGTAATTTAGTAAATCATTTTGGCTTGTAGTACGAGCTTTGTTTTTGGGTGTTTTAAGAGCACAGTTTTAACATGTTAGAGATAGCTAAAACACCCAAAAACACTGCCCTTAAAACAAGCAAAAACAGAGCTTGTGCTACCAGCCATTGAATTTAAGTGACAATTTTACAAAACTATCAATTTGGGTTTGATAATTTCTGTTTGAACAGCCACGCAATATAATATTATTATATCAACATTTGTAAATTAACTAATCTATTAAAAGAATATGTTGGTGAAATATGAATTACCTGTAAAATGTTTCTGTTTTCAGTCAAAGCTGAACTGCGAAGTATTGTTCGACGATCTGGCGTTTGAAGTTCGCTGGGCCGTGGCAGGCGAGAGCATTGTCTTGCAGCTCGTAGCGAAACTGGGTGAGTGGGCATCTGTCATCTCTTTGCTTTGTCGTAACGTTTTTCTTGTTGCGTATAACGTCGCTCCTACACACATTCATATTTTAAAATACCGGTTTCGATTTGTTGTTCATTAATAGTAATCTTTGATGAGGATGACAATGAGAATAACATTGAAAAATAATTTATTATATTTTGGTTTTGTGTTTCCCAGTGTTACATAAAATTAATCTATGTTGTAAGCGGTGTTGTAACTTATTTCGGTAAATCATTTACAGGTAGATTCATAAAGAGGATTAAATTTAAAGTTTTGAATTAGTTTCTGTTTTTTTGATTGAAATAATTGTTATTAGAACTATTTACGAAACAGAATAAGGTTGAATATAAATTTGAAGTTATAGTTTGTGCTTCTTCATACATAATTATAGATTTTATTTATTCATAATTATAACTTTTTTTCGTAAATCAAAAACGGAGATAAAATTTCAACTAAAATGATAATAATGATTAATCTACTTTTTTTAAATATATTTACGATATCTGTTATTTTATCTAAATATAAATACAAATTATATTTATCTATTTAATGAATTTTATTTAAATTTACATGTTATTTTTTGTAAATTTACAACCAGTATTTATTTCTGAAATTTTCACATTTGTTATTTTCTGAATTTTTTAGTATAATTTAAATCTGAGACACAAATTAATATATATTTTTTGTTTTATCTGTTCATTATCTAATACGAGTAAGATAGTTATGATTTATGCGGTGGGTGGTTCAGTTTTATTGTGTCAGCCGATAGTTATGAGAACTCAAATTTGATTCCCACAGCCGACAAATAATTTTCAACATAATAAAATTACCTCCGTAGCGTGTCCTCCACTAACATCTTTACGGGCCTTGAGTTGACGGCTGGTACCCGAACTTGCTCATAAATATATCACTTACTGAGATTTGCTACGAATGAATGCCACACGCAGTACTGGGTAAAATGCGTAATGATATATTTATTTTTATTTTATAATTGGAATTTATTTTTTATTTATTATACAGATAATTTCTTCAATTATCCATTATCTTATATAGATTAAAAAAAGGTTTTTATCTTTATCTCTATCTGGATAAAAACTATTGTTATCTATTACAAAACTAGTTAAAGAGGCACTAGACTACCTATCTAAATAAGGTGTGCTTATCGATAATTTCTGTATCGATACGATATCGATATACAATTTATAATATCGATACAAAAAAATAAAGATAGTATTTTAAAAAATGAATTGGACTATTGTATATCACATATTATTTATTTCCAGTAATTCCAGTAATAATTATTTTAATTACTCTTCTTATGCTTTTATGTACTTACATAATGGAAAATCTAATTTGAAAAAAAATAATTTTGTTTTGACCTTTAAAATTTATTGAGTAATTACTTCAAAGTTTGGAAGTATATCGATACGTAATCGATATTTCGGATCGTTAAGCACATCTATATAATGACATTTATTGAGAGCAACGCCATGATGATATATTACTACTAATAAATCTTGCGAGTGGAAGTCATATAAAAATTGAAATAATTATTTCAGTTCATCAAATTGACAAAATTTGAAATACAGCCGAATTAAAATATTTTTCTAACATATTTCATGTATTAGTATATATTAGTGATACTTATTTATTATTAGATACATATATTAATATTTTTTTATAATTATTAAGCATCGAAAAATTTGTGATCATTATTTTTAGACTTCTTTGTAAATTTTTTATAAATACTGCCTTTAAACAAAATGCTATAGGTACATCGTATTCTTGTCAAGTATGGTACAACATTTCAAATATTTAAGCAAAGACAGGTACAGACGTTGAAAATAAAATTTGTCAGTTATTTTTTAAAACTTGTTCAAAATGCAAAATTGTGGTACGCGCACTATACTTTTGGATGAAAATACATTGTCAATATTCTCTATATAGATACAATTCTTTGTCAATTTGTCATTGTTAAATACGCTATTTATATCGTCGAATTATAATTTAATCCCCGAGTAAGAACCATACCTAAAAATTATGGTATTGAAGCAGTATAAGTATATTTTGGTCGTTGTAAGGATAAACAGACACAAATTAATTGATTGAAGTAATTACTACGGATTTAAAGGTCAGTAACTGTCAAAAGTTAAAAATTTTCCTAATTGTTATATTGTTTCATATACTACTCGCGTTGATAAAAAAATTTAAAAAACGCGGAAAAAAAATAAGAACGAACATTAGTAGAAACGACTGAAGGCAATTGTCATTAGTACCTAGAAATTAACGAAGTCAAATGTCAGAATTTAACGAATGAAAAACTTTACAATCGTACAAATCTACAAAGTGAAAGGATTCTTAACCAGCCTACACAATTATTATAAAAGAAATCAAATATGTTGACGCTTACAGCTTATTGTAGATAAATAACTGCATTAAAGTTCTTGAAAAAGTGAAGTTTAAAAGAAAATATCGAATCTTCGTGACCTTTCTGTGTTAGATCTAATGCGGATTTTTATCAATAATTGTTTTCAAGTCACGGTCAGAGAGTGGCAGAGCATAATACTACTATTAACTTAGAAGAATGTGGTCTTGAGCAAATATTCTCGGCGTCCTCAATAAATACACTAGATATTTATTTATTACCTTGCTTACTAGATTGTAATATCATCGTTTCGTATTATTAGCCACTGAGACTTGTTATTGCCGGTTGTAAATTTTTCAATTATATTTCATGTAACGCATTTATTTATAAAACACGAAGTTTTTCAGTAAACAACTCATCGGAATAGCGATAGTTACATTCTATTTTGCCACATAACAACTTTTAATCTTAATCTTAATAGTATGTGACAGTAAAATAAAGCTATGTTTAACATTTCGTTTGACATTTTGACATACCTACATAATTCATGTTTTTATTTCATGAATCATTTCTCTACTTAAATATCTGAAAATCTAATCTCAAGAAATTACGCTCATTGTATTTCCATATCAAACTTAGTGAAACAAACGAGTATTCAATATTTTTCATTTAAAATCACTCATAGGGTTAAAGTCTAATTAGTATGGCTCGTATGTACATAATACTTGTAATTTCTATTTTGGACTTTAGAGTTTAAATAGAATTATAACTTTAAATTGCCATTCTGTAGTATATCCAGCGTTTATTTGAACGAACAATTTTTTAATTTCTAATCTATGGTATTGTGAAATATTACTATTAATTTCACGATAATATATTTCAACTTTCTTACATATGTTTTCTAAACTACGAGAAGATTAATATTTGCTTGAAAAAGTGCGCATCGTCGGGAAATTGAGTTGTTTCCTGATTCTTCATGAAAATCGTGTTTCAAGTTTAATAGCATATACATTTTTTTCGCCAGCATCGATTATACTTTATCGAGGGATTAAAAATCATTTGTTCAAATAAACGCTGGATCAACTATAACATTAAGTATTAAAATCTTAATAGAAAAAATAAATACATGGGATACCGACTGTCCAATTTGCCCAAACTTACCTTTGAAATTTTGGAAATTACATTGCCCAACCAACAAATTTTCTTATGCATTTGTAAGATACAGCCTTAAATGATTTTACTTCATTTTAAAATATTCTTTATAAATAGATAGTAATCCACATAGCTCACCATAAAATGCGCATAATTCGATGAACAAATATACAATTTTATAAAAACAAAAACAAAAATTTACATTTTTGACTAAACCCAAACATTCAACAGTTGTTTTATCTAATAGCAATTATTCATTACAAGAATTTAATATCATTTTGTTACTTTTTTCCATCATTTTAATATTGTCATTTAAATTCAAATATTTCAGACTTTCCCAAACTGAAAAAATGTGGACGTGTCTTAAATAATAGTCTGCAAAACATCATGTAAATAAATCCACTAAACGACAGTAATCAAAGAACAATATTACAATTTAGCCTTCTTAAATTGCAATTTCGTCCAATTAATAATCTTAAACTGGATCCATATTTGCATTGTCAACAATACATACTTCCAGAAGTCTAAAATTAGAAACATATATTGTCTCAAACTACAATGACAGTCTGCTAATCGTGATTCAAATTAGTATTATGATTGGTAACAAATATGTCCCAACTTGACGAAGTAATGCGATAATTTGTTCCAGCGTTATAATCAGAAAAAGTAGGTATGCACTTAGATATTGATTCAACTTTTAAAAGTTTGTGTATTACCACAAAAATGTACAACGGAAAACAAAATTTTCTCTGCTGGCCACAAACATATATATCTTATTTGGATATAACGGTTTACTGTAGTTATGTTATAGGTACAAGTCAAGTATGATTATTTCTTTAGTAGTCATGTTCAATTTAAATTAAATTATAAACATTTAATTAGGCATATTAAATTGGCAATTAAACAAACGATAACTATTATAATTATTGTAATGTGAATCAAAGATTTTTTGCACAAAATTGTAAAGTTATAACCTGACATCTACAATTTGTACTGAAAACTAATTAAATATATACACTACTCAAAATTGTACAGGGATATTTTAAAAATGTTAAATTTTAAATATATACTAGGCTTCTTAAATACATAATTATAAAATTAAAACTATAAAATATATTCAAATATTTCTAAGAAAAATAATATCTTAGATATTCTTACAAGTGTTTGAATATAATTTATAGTTTTAATTTTACATTCAATTTTTAAAATATAAATCGAAATACAAATAAAATAATTATACATTTGTAATTTTTTCTACAAACCTACACATTTTTATACTACAATGGATGAATGCTAATCATGAGGCGCACCTACTAAAAAGAAATATGTATATTAATAAGTAAACAAGTAGAGTACAGCGACATTAACCTGGATATAAAGCAGTCGTTTGATTATAACTGTTCGTAAATTTTCCGTTATACAATGATGAAAGAATTATATTTCTACAAAAGATAATTAAAGACAGGCAATATGATATATGATTTCATATCTGTTCACTGTATGCAATAAACATGAAGTTATAAGTAAGAATAGATAATAGCGGGAATTATTCTGTAAATTTGAACTTCAAATTAGCAACAATCCTTTTTCAGTTCAATTTACAAATTTATTTCTCAATAAACTTATTATACCGACAAACCATACTACATCTCAGTACCTTTAGTTGCCTACATTCCGCACTTTGGTTTAAATTCTAGTTCTAAATATCTACATTGTGTCTACATTATTATAGTCCATAAATTGCTTTATTGTGCATTTGTGCATTATAAAATGAATTTGTTCAGTACCAAAGAATAAATTTTGATTGTCAAATTTTATTGTAGTGGAAATAGTTATGATGACATTCGTACTTTTTTGGAATAGCTAAAAGACAGAATTTCTTTGGAATGCACTGAAATATCGTGTTACCAATTAGCAAATGTTCTTCTAATAATAGCTTTTCATTCATTGTATTTTTGCTCTAAAATGTACAGGGAAACCAATTTCCGCACATTTTAAAAATCCCATGTAAAACTCTTATGTTCAGCGTTTCGTTATACACCCATATATACTTGTGTGCAATGGTTGTATTTAATATCTGTTTTCATTTCCATGAATTTAATATTCATATGAATAGTGGATAATAGGGATACACAGAATACTGTGTGTATATTGTTGAATAACTAAAACTATACAACATATTTAGAGTAATACATTTTAAAATCAATACAAATTAGAAGTAACAAATAATTTGATTTGTCCTTAGATATTATCACAAATATCTTTGAATGGTTTATTCATTCTCAAACAAAATATTTAACCAAAATAATAAAAATGCAGAGCTGTCAACCGCTGAAAAGTCGGTTCGGATTCAATTCGCGGGTCATCGTTCTTTATCGGTTCAGTGTTTGTTTCCATTTAATGTATCATTTTATATACATTATATATATATATATTATAATTTTTCAATTTAAATTTACAGGTACATACTTTACACGTACCTACGTTTTGTAAATATCTATGTAAATATTTAGAAAATATTGGTTCGCATTGGTTCACATGTTCTGTCTCGTTCAACTACATAGTCCTACATGAATGGTTCAGTTCGGTTCGGATTCGCGGTTCAAGAAAAAGAGTCGAATCGGTTCAATTTCGGTTCAAGTTCCGATAAAATACTGACTATATTTATTCACCGTTACAAAGCAGGAATATATTACCATCACAGATTTTACTTTATATATGTTTGTAATTTAGTTTGAATCTACTAAATAATAGATACTATGAAATTTCTGAAAACAAATATTAATATACCATTGCGAAAAGCAGCAAATGTGCATCGCATAATGCTGTAGCCCAGATGGAGAGCATTGAACTGTTGCTAAAGAGAGAAAGCACTGCATTTCACTTTCGCTCTACCACGGCGCTCTCGACGAGAACATGAACCCTACATGAATAGAGTTGATGATGATAATCGCTTGATGACGCCTGTAACACCTCATCATCCGCAAATTACGTAAAGCCTTCATTGTTGTTTTCATTCTACAAATTTGGATAACCAATAATGCAATTTTAAATACATGTTTGTTAGCAGGTACAAACCACAATAAAAATGCTTCCTCTGATTGTACCAAGATGTTGTTAGTATTGTATACTTCAATTTATGATTTCATAACAATAAAGCATCTGGCATTGTATACAAATAAAATATAGTTGTAACCAATAACTTATTCAATTTCAATGCTTACTAGAAAGAAGATAGAACACATTTATCTTTGTTCTTTGATTGGTTAATTTGTAGATTACACTCACGATGTCTATCTCAATTTTGTTTATTCAACTCTAGCGTTTGATAGTTTTATAGTTTTCTCCAGTTCTCCATTTTGTGTTTTGGCGTTTAAAATGTCTTTTTAAAACATAATTATGACTGTTAAGTTAATTTAGGGCCAGTTGTACAATTCTCAGTTTAGTATTTATAGTTACGTAATCTATTGTCAGGCTAATACCCTGTTAAAATACACGTGAATTGTATGTTAACCTGTCGTACAACATATTTTAACTAACCAGTTGTTAGTTACTAACACTTAAGTGTGACTATGGTTAGTACAACTGACCCTAAAAGAAATAAAGTAACTGTTAGCCGCTATTTTTTGTCAAATGTCAAGGATAAAAACAAGGAATTTTAATCTAGATACTAAACGGATTAGAGAAATTTTATTTTGACAAACAATGACTAATAACGAACAACTAAATTTACAGTTTTTTACTGTAAATATTACTTTTTTCTTAAGAAATCTATAAAAAAAATAAATTGGAGCAGTTTTATTTGAAATTTGAATTCAATAATAATTATTATTATTGATTTTAAAGATTACTGTTTCTTAAGAATACACATCGATCTTTGACATCTAGTATAAAAACAAACTTAAAGTTAACACTGTGGCTGGTAGCACAAGCTCTGTTTTTGCCTGTTTTAAGAGCAGGGTATTTGGGTATTTTAGCTATCTCTAACATGTTAAAACCGTGCTCTTAAAACATCCAAAAACAGAGCTTATGCTACCAGCCATTATGTTTACATGTATTTTCCCAACCATAAACATCACAAAAATATTTTATAGTTTGTTTCAAATAGATAATTAATATTATTGCTTTTAAACTTTGGCACATTACATTTCCATTTATTTTCCTAACCACAAATATTATCAAATTTCAAATAGAAGTGATGAAAAGTGAAATATCTCTTCCTATATCTCCCTGTTTCGTTTGCAATATTTTTTTGCAAAATAATTTATGATCAAATGACATTGGTTAAAGAAAGGTAATCAACTAGAAGATAATCACCGTTAGGCGGCATCCAGACTAGCGGTCATTCCATTTAAAAAATTTTAATGCTAATATTAGAAACTATAAATATTTTTAGTTCCTCTATTAAATATCCATAAATAACTGTTTCCAAAAAATGTAAATAAGAAAAAAATAATAAATTATAAATAGAAACCTGATTATATACAATTATATATTTAATTAGTATTTTATAAATACTTAAAAATTGATGAAATTAAATTGAATTATAAATAAGAATTCCGCCAAGATTTTAATCCGGAACTACATAACTACATATTTCAATATTTTTAAATAACAATTTCTTCTTGTATGTCGCAAAATTGTTTCTGAATAAATATTAGAAGATTGTTTTTTCAGTTGAAATATAAAATTGTTTCAAATTAGTCGCAGTTATCTATTTATACGTTCAAGGATATATCAAATATTCTCGAGAACACTTGAATCCATATTTTTTAAATCAAAGAAAGTAATTTTCAAAACATCAAACTTATACTTATGCTCTAAGTAAATCATTTTATTTCTGTTTATGTATAATTAGCACAGAAATAAAGTTGAATATAATATGGACTAGAAAACTAATATTTTAAAATGCAATTATCTCGAAACTATTGATTTTAAGTTATGATTTATGTGTAAACCTGTACATACTTATTTAAAGTTTTCTGTTGTTTTTATATTTTTCATAATTCTAATTAATATCTCAATATCCCTTTGGTTTCAAACTTAAATTTAAAAAGAAGCTAAAATTTTGAGCAAATTGTATATTTCCTGAGATAAATATCAGTAGTATGAAATATACTTGACTTATTATGCAATATAGTATTGTCGTAATACGTGCCTACATAATAATAATTATATCATTACTCCTTTTTAGTATTTTAATAATTGTGAGAAAGCAACATTTAAAAGACCACATGCGGATGTTACGTTAATATAAAGATAAAGAATTTATGTTTACAAAATTTCAATATTTCTACGTTCTCATGATATTTAAAGTAAAAACTTTAGTAGGAAACACCAAAGTTTTTTTTGAAGGATATCAATTACGTATTGCAAATGCAACAATTACTGTTATTAATTAAAATAATTAATAATGTTATTAAGAAATAAATAATAAAGCACTATGAATGGCTTAGTAAAATATTATAAAAAATACATAAATGACGAGTAAAAAACAGTAAACTAATCAGGGATGTCGACTTAAAATAGTTTCTACCAACAGTGAAATTTAAATTAATGTAATATTACCGTAACAATAATATAAAATTATTATTATTTGCAATGATTAATGTATTTCAACATACCATAACAGTAATGACAAATAGTTTCTTTGCTGTACGTGATTGGTAAATGACTCATTACAACCTTGTTATCAAAGATTTAATGATTTTATTCTCCCTAGGAGTATTATTTCTGGTTTCGCTGTACAAGAAATAAAAAAATTATTCCTTACAATTGAAGAAGCTTTTCGTACTCATGCGATTGCCAAACTAGACTTCATTTCGTTTGATACTTTCCTGCATTGGTACGAAAAACTGCATTTTTTGTCCTTGTGTCATAAATAACTATTCTAGTTGCATTTCAATCTATCCCTGTGGCTCCTTCTCCACTAATATCTTTGGGGGCCGTGATATGACGGCTGGTAACCGTACTTCACGCGAAAAAAATATATCACTTACCGAGATCTGCTTAGGCAGAGTGCCACACCCAGTAATGGGTAAAAGGCGTGATGATATATTTATTTATTTATTTTTTATTTTAAAAAGTTATAATTCTAATTGACTCAATAATTTCTAGATGATGTAAATAATTCTACGTTTTGTTTTTTTTTTACAGAGGATGGTGAATACATGTCGTTTGGTTTATCTGGAGAAGATTTCAAAACAAAGATGGTAGGCGGTGACGTGGTAGTCGCTTGGGTGGACCGCGCTACTCTGAATGGATACGCAGAGGATTACTTCTTAGAGGCGAAGTCACAGTGCTCTGGACCTAGAGGATCTTGCCCAGATGACCGACTTGCGGTTAGTTTTTAACAAATTTCCTTTTTTAAAAGACGGCTTTACTAATATTACTTTATTCACTTTTCACGTTCACTATTTAAATGAAACATAAACGTCGATTTTGATTAAAACTACTATCTTTATTTATACTTTTCTTCTTTTCCTGTTATTAAAATGTCATACTAGTTTTCATTGCCCAACATAACATTTTAATCACATGTTGATAAACTGTGCATATCGAACGTTTTAGGCACGGTGTGAAAACAACTGACATATTAAGAGCACGGACTGAAGTTAGCCTCCTGCATATGTCATTGTAACTTAATCTTACTTTTCAAAGAATTAATAAAACTTTCCATTTTCTTGTTATCGTAATTTACGATCGTAGAAAAAATATAGTATGTGACTCGTTTTATAAACTCTTTAGATAAATACTCGTTTTTAATACACTCGTAATTAAGGATACATTTATAAAACTTGTTACATAACATACTATTAACAGCGAAGTACAAGTAGTAAAATTAATTAAAAGATAGAAAAATAGTATATAGGTACACCTCGTGAGAGGAGTGCTTTTCATTCATTGACTTCGCCTCATGTTTCAAATTTATACCTAAAAAATATATGCACTTTTCTCCTTTGCTGTATAATATATCATTATTTATCTTTATTACGTATATAAATATTATAGTTGATATTCCAATCGATAAATTATCTCATTAAATACCCCTCGAAGTTTAGTTTTCTCAAGTCAAATTTTTATTTTCTTATTTAACTTCGTTGCCGCGATCTTTCCATGTGAATTACTCTCTTCATTTGTTACTAAACAACCATGTTCTCTTCTGTTTTTCAAAAGTATTTCAGGAAAATTATTCTTGTCTAAACTAAAATGATTGTCTATTTCAGGTCCATTTAAATATTTGATTATTCTCGGTTTTAATATATATTTCAAATCATTATTGAATTACTTATTTACTGCATCTTTCCATTTCGGATGTATTCGATTAAAAAAATTAAACCCCTTTTTTTCAGGAAAATACTAACAATGTTCGTCTTCTGAACGCCGCAATGGTAAACGGCTACTCAATCGTCACATACCAACGTCCTCTCAAAGCCAGTGACGAATTGGATCGGCAGATCCTCACAAATCAATCACAAGCGGTGATATGGGCTGTGGGACCACTGAATCAGCGCAACGAAGTATCTTTCCACAGCCAATACACAAAGAAAGACCATTTGCTTGACTTCGGACGACCCGCCAACTGGAACTGCCCCATACCGGAGTCGGACAGCTCGTCGCAGCAGTCGCAGTCTCCTGCAGTGATGCAGACACCGCCGCCGCCACCGCCACCAGTGCAACGCAGGAAACCAGAACCTGTAGTCGAAGAGATTGAGACCACCACTAGAGGGAGAACTAACGAACGAAGACGAGGAGGAAATCGAGAGGTTGGACAAATAAATACAAAATAAACTCATTTTTTGTCTATTTATTTGTTTTTCACTATGACAATATTTTTGTCTAGATAACAAAACTGAAATAAAACTTACATCTAAAGCACAAGATCGTTTATACAAATCTCATTAACTCATACTTATATTAGAAAAAGTATTCCAGATTCCACTATAAACTATATGCCCTCTGTACTGTAATTAGAATTCAGTTCCTGTTATACCATCTTAAAATATAATGGCAGCAACTTATATCAAAACAAAACTTAATCCTAATTCACTATACAACTTTTTTATTATATTTTTTTACAAATTATTTAGCAACCCATTCAAATTTACTAAAAATTACTGCTTTACATATAATTTATTGCAATTTTAGTAGCAAAATAAATCTAATGTTTTACAAAAAAAATCAACGTTTTATGGTCATATCATCATCATAGCATCCACAGGAATAAAAAATATTAGTGCAGTATATCCACAGCAATCTTGGGTTTATAAATAATTTAATATTATCTCCAAATACTATTATATTCTCTATCTATCTACACTGCTCAAAATTGTACAGAGATATTTTAAAAATTGAATTTAAAATGAAAACTTAATATTAAATAAATAAAAGACTTCTGAAATACATATTTCTAAAATTAAAACTATAAATTATATTTAAATATTTCTAAGAAAAATAATACTTTAAGTATTCTTACAAATATTTGAATATATTTTATAATTTTTATTTTACATTCATTTTTTAAATATCACAGTACAATTTTGAGCAATGTATATTCCTGCTTGCTATGAATAAAATCGTAAATGTACATGGCAATCAATGACAAATTTTAAGATTAATTTGGCTCTGAAATAACAACCGTTCTTATGTAAATAGTTTAAATAACTATGTGTATACCAAGAGTTGAAAGTAGCCATTTGTATACTGAAGCAAGAGATCGTAGCTCGAGTTCAACGAGGACTGCAACTAGTCGAGGCTTACAAATTACTTTCAGTCAGAGATATAAATTTTGTCTATGATCAAAAATGAAGATTAATTGACAGTTAATTGTAATTAATAAAAATTTTGAATGTATTTAACTAGGAAAATATTACAAATAAAATAAAAATTAAAAAAAATACATTAATGGTCTGAAAAGAACCCCGTTACCAATAAAAACGGCCTTGGTTTACAATTGTTCACTTTCAGTCACCAAATGATGTTTGGAAAGCCTACTTTTTTACTGATCATAGAAAAAATATTTTTCATTTTAAAAATGTTCTTTACAAATCTCAAATTCACGGATATGAAATGTGACGTACATATTTTAGTCTCTACTTGACTCAAGAAATGTATGCACTTCCTTGTTATTTAAGTTAATTAATCAAAATGTAAAAAAATTACTTCAAAAATTAACTTGATAATAAACCTAATTACGTTTCGAAACGTGGTCGCATATAATTTTTAAACGTTTTATAATTATCTATGTTTCCAAAAATTAATGGAAATTTATATTTTTTTTCATATCATATAAGTACATATTTTTGGTAATTTAGATCATTAATTGCGTGCTTAATATTTCTAATTAATTCGATATATTTCTCATTGTTGTTTATAAAATTTATTTGCATCCCCAGTCAAAATGAAAACTGTATGCCTCTAAATACTATTAATAATTAACGCATTTTGTGAAGTACTAGCAATATGGAAATATTTATATTAATTCTATTTGATGGTAACAGCAAGTAAGTGAGCGTCGCCGTGATAACACCGTGAGACGTCGAGGCGGCAACGGCAACCGTGGTGCAGCCTCAGCAGTGGTCACCACTGTGCGACCACAAGCCACCCCCGCACCCGTCACCAACCGCAACGCGTGGCACATCCCACCCATTGAGTGCTACGAACCCGATGATGGCGTATTCTACGCACAGATGGGCCCTACTGGAGGAAAACGGGGCTACCCTGCCATTACGGGTAAGACTATCGCAATTGTGTGAAATGTCCTTTCAAAAACAAGCACGGGCGGTGCTCCTTCCTTTATTCCATTACTTTCTTTTTAGATTCGATGTTAGACAAATGAGCGTGACGAATATATGTTTTGAGTATGTTAAACATACTTTAAATGACAGATAAATGAAAAAGGTTTATAAGAGTGAATGGGTGGATCTGATTGAAGGTTTGTTGCCTGATGAATGTGGTTGAACCGAGCTTATTTGTTAAAATGAGAATGTTTGATGCAGGCTGATTATTTTTAATGAATGAATATTCTGTGAATATTGTAGGATTCGTGCTACTTTATTTGATGGTATATATCATGATGTTTTTAAACTAATTTTTTAATATCAAGAAAGACAAAATTAATTGTCATCCAACACTTGGTGAAACAAGGTTTAATAAAAAATATGAAATAAACCCTTGGCTATGTTTCACAAAATTCAGCCTCCAAGTCACCTTATGAGGGCATCGTTATTTAATACATCATCGGAAGAAATACTAAATATGTAATGTTTGACTATCTCAAAATGTTAAATTAAAATTATAGAATATAAGTTACTATGACATACATGATGTCGGTATGATGAACCACAAATAAATTTTTACTTTCATTTATATCCAAAAGTAAAAGTAAAGTTAATTTTGAAATAAATAATATAAACTTATGAAAAATATTCAAATTAAATACAAACTGTATCTTCATATATAATCTCTGTAGAAAAATCTTTTTCTATCAAGCATCGCAGTAGGTATTTCTTGGATATTGGGAAAAGAATTAGTGACATTAAAAAAACCCTGTTTGCGAAACATTTGCTCACTACTGCACGGTTTAACCAATAGTATAACATTTTAATTTGCTGTAATTATTATATATGTTTCAGGACATGTTGGTTGGGGAATCTCGTGGTACATAAATGGACTACTTATTCCTGAAATTAATGTTGTTCGCGGTAAAACGTACACATTTGTAGTGGAAGGTGGTCTGGATCCAGAAGTTCCTGCTAAATACCATCCCTTCTATATTACCGACGATTCAGTTGGCGGATACGAATATAAAACACCAGAAGAAAGACAGGTACAATATGAAATAAAATTATTAATAATAGCGTAGCTCATTTGGCTTAGAGCTCGTATGACCGTATCTCATAGGTTCCAAGTGCAAGTGGTATTTCCCTCTATAATATAATCTAATTTGATATACATTATTAAGTATTTACTTTTTAAAATACTGATTAAATTAGCTATATATACCGGGTGTCTACTTTTTTCCGAACATAGGAAATTCAATGTTAAAATTTTGGTTTAGCAATATCTCTTTACATATTAATTTTAGAACAAAAGTGTACTAAAGAAAAATGTTCAGAATGAAAAACTGCATTCATAGAGTATAAGTTTGTTGTTCAATTGTTTGTTATGTCCGCGTTAGAAGCAAAAGAAAGTACACGCTTTAAAGCAATTATCAGAGTGCCATGAGAAATAAAACAAATTAGATAACTTAATAATAGGTATTTATTTGTCTAGATTGTGTAGAAAAAAGAAAATAATAGTTGCTATAATTAATTTTATTATTAAATTAAATACTCAAATAAATAAATAAATAAATACATTATAGTAAGCTTCCAATTCTTGTCCAATATGCCAAATAATGTCAGACACAACAAACAAATTATTATAAATTGCTGTTGATAAATAAGTAAGATATTTACTGGTTCTTTTAAAATATAAAACCCGGTATATCATGCAAAATAAAAATGGGAATGTAAACAGCTATAAACGATTTAATCATTTGCATTTCAGAATGTACGCATTTTCGCCGGAGTGAAGCAGAGTCGTGATAGCAAGGTATATCCCACGGGCGTAGGCCGGCTATGTCACTGGACTCACACCGGAGACAAGGAGGCCGACGACTTCCAGTCGTTCGGAGCGTTCCAGCGTACCCTAGAGCTGCGCTGTGATGTAGGCGAGCCCGGAGTGATCACATGGACACCCGACGCCAATACACCTGATACTGTGTACTATCAGGTAATGCCGTACTTGTTCCAAATTATTAGAAAACAACAAGTTATGTTATAAAGGTCATTACATTCATCATTTATCGAAGTGTTTAAGATGAGAACAAAATTCGATTAATTTATTATTACCACATTCATATTACACCGTTTTATGGATAAACCTTGACAAAAGGATTTAAAGCCCTTGAAAGTATGTTGCTAGTACTACTTACTACCAGTATTTAATTAAATATCCACTCACTTATTACAATGAAAAATGCTCCCAAAAATTGGTTTTACGAGTATTAAAACTACCTAACATATTATTATACAAAATCAAGCTTACAAATATAATAGGCTAAATTGAAAAAAAAATTGGCCAAATTGTATATAGAATTTCAGGTTTAGCATATCTTATATGTAATTATGTATAATTTATTATTATCGATATAGTTTGATCCATTTTTAAGTAAATTCAAATTAATAACAAAATATCGTTTATTTATATATATTTATTTATTTATTTATTAGCATGATAATGAATGTTAAAGTGCATTTCTGAATTGTTCGCAGTGCTTTACACACCGCTACCTCGGCTGGAAAATTAATGTGCTGGACTCCTGTGACGCGCGACCGGAAGCCAGCGAGCCGGAACCAGCTTTGGCGCTTCCAGACAACGGTGATTTAAAATCAAGCTCTTCGATTATTGTTGAAACGAGAATAAATCCGAACGACCTGTTTCAGACGACACAAACTAAGCAGATATCTGACAGACCCGTGAGCGTGAAGAACGAGAGACCCACGAACTCAGACTATAGTAACCTCCACGACCCGAGCTTCTACCAGTTAGGCCAGGAAGTTGTTACACTCGGACCAGACCATTACCAACGGCCACAAAATCACTTTCAGTCCAGTCCTGAATTATTTTACGCTCATTCTATTTATACACCTTTCAAAGTCATAGATGCTGAACCGAGTGATGCTGCGTATAAACTGGAATTTCTGACAACGACGATGCCCAGTTCAGAGGCCACTCAAACTGCTAATAATACTGCTGACGTAAGCACCTTCTCGCCTGTCACACTGCCTTCCACTAAACGTAATCCGGCACAAGGATCAGGGCCGATTCGCCGTCCACTGAAACCTGTCTTTGGTGGTAATAAAATATCGATGCGTCGGCCAATTGTTTCGAATCGTCCACCATTTATCATGAAACCAATTATGTTATCTATGCATAGACCTCCGCCCATTCAGGGACCTTATAAAAAATCTTTTTATCGAATTCCTTTACGCAAGAGACCGATTAGACCTACCATTCCAACCCAGCAAAAAGTATCAAGACCAAAACCTCTTAATCAAGAACCAATTATGATTTCGAAGTATCAGCCATTTGTACGT
This sequence comes from Pterostichus niger, assembly GCA_947425015.1. Classification (NCBI taxonomy): domain Eukaryota; kingdom Metazoa; phylum Arthropoda; class Insecta; order Coleoptera; family Carabidae; genus Pterostichus; species Pterostichus niger. Next base: position 7,724,216 of record OX380335.1, on the reverse strand, counting down.
AAATCTACTCTTCAACCAAACAAACAAACAAACGATGTTGTGGCATCTACTACACAAAATTCTATTCCTTTAAAAGAAATTGAAATAGTATCTGAAAAATCATTTTCTTCTGAATTAATGTCAGTTAAAAAAGAAGTGGACGATCAATTGTTAACAATGCGTTCTGCAATAAATACTGGGTTCCACCCCGAATCAGTTGTTATAGAAGGAGGATTCAAACCAATAATAACAAAAGAATTTCAAGAAAGAATTTCTGATAATGAATCAGATCAATTGGAAGAAATTGGAGTAATTAAACTAAATTCTGAAATGTCAGAAAACGGTCAACAGTACATAGAATCATTTGAACCAATATTTATACCATCGCCTCCAGATAGTCATTTGTTACTTAATAAAAAACAAAATTTATCAAAAATATTTAAACGGTATCCAATGAAAAAGAATCCTTCTGTTATGTTTATAGTAAAACATGTAGCAAGAAGTGCTGAGTTAGAAGAATCAGAAAATGATGACGATGAAATAGCAATGGCTGCTGAAAGAGTAGAAGCATATTATTTACCTCCAGATGATAAAAAAGTCAAGCCTATAGACAGAGTGAGACAGCCGTCAAATATTGATATCCCGCCAGGAACAGTCGTCACTTTTGATGGCAAAACAGTATCAGGTGTTAGTCTTACCGCCCCAGTTCTCGAACCCGGTAGCTATGAAACAAGATCTTCAAAAGCAACAGAGCTTTTACGGTTATCGCCTCAATTTGGCCCATTTAAAGGTGAAATACCGCCATTGGAAACTAAAAATATAAACGTGGCTAACTTACCACAATTAAGTAGCCAAGCTGTTATTAATCGTGATCTAAACGCGCCTGCTGCTGCTCCGGCATCCAGTTCTGGAACACAAACAACGCGACTCTCGCCTGTTAGATCCTATTTAGCACAAGCCAGAACTAAAAGGAGTGCGCATCATACACCAGAACATACATTAGAACAGGAAAGGCAGAAACAGAATGAAAATCATCATCACAGCCACAAGCAAAATAATGAGACGGACGTCAAAAATAATTCTTCGCACATTTATTTTAATTATAATTTAATATATGTGATCGCATTCAGTTTTATTAATAAATATTTTATTTTTTAAATCACCATTAATTATGTAGATTTTTTTAAAGCAATAACGTTAATGAATGTTAAGTTTTAATTATTTTTATACCGTTTGTTAATATTTAAGGTTCATGTACATATGTTTTTCAATAAATACGGATCAATAAATTTATTCTGGCCTTTATTTATAAATAGCATTAATTAATCTCAAGAGCGACAGTTTTGATGACTATTAAAAATAATTATGTTTTCCGTAAATGTTAAAAAATATTTAAAAAATTATCAAGTTTAATTGCGACTCAACATTAATGTGACAATTATATAATTTTATTCATTAATAATTTGGCAACAATAATATTGATATTGAGGAAATTTAAAACGGTGGCATATTTAATAAAATTTAAATATTCTGACATGAAGGATTTCCGGGTTTATTCTTTGCAAACTTATCAACGACATACGTTCTGACATTCCGAGTAGGGATTTTTGTGCTCTTCTGTATAGAGCAGTTTCAGTAACGTCAACAGCATGTGTTTACTGTGTTTTTGAAAGTAGTTTGTTTATTATCAAGAACAAGTTTATAACAGTTAAAATTATACTTTGCTACGTTTGATAATATAAAGAACAGTCAAAATACTGCAAATGAATAGTGATGATCTGATGCATTAGTGTAATAAAATGCCTAAAAAAATTGCATCAAATATAAAATCTGCACACAAAACTCAAGATTTTTTACGAAAAAGAGAATTAGGCTTCAAAAATGAACTAGGTTATGAGGATAAATTAGCAAGAAAGTTAATAACATCGTTAGAATTTTGTGATTCAAAGTTACGGGCTAGTGATGGAGGTATATTTAACCTAGAATTTTCGTTGGACGGGTAGGACAAATACTAATATAAATAAATAAGATTGTTCTTATTCTGATATATTCTTTTATTGCAGATCAATTTTAGCTGCTGCATGCGAAAAGAAATCAATTTTATTATATGATGCATTAAATAAAAGATTGATCAATTCCGTAGAAGAAGCCCATATGAATTGTGTAAATTGTGTAAGGTAGGTAATTTGAGCTCTCACTTAACCTATTTATGTATTATATTAAATATGTGATTGTAGATTTTTGGATGCTTACACATTTGCAACAGGCTCCGACGACAATACTGTGAAAACATGGGACATAAGATTTTTAAAATCTGCTACTAGAACATTACGAGGACATTCAAATTGGGTAAATGTTTAAGAATAATAATGGGTGTAAAAAGAAAGTTCATTGTTTTATTTTCATTTCATAGGTTAAAAATATTGAATATTCTACTAGAGAAAACCGGTTAATTACTTCAGCATTTGATGGTGGAATTTACTCATGGGATCTAAATAACTTTACAGAACAAGGAGTTGTGTATGATCGAGTATTTCTTATGGATGGTTTAATGCGCATGAAACTTACACCTGATTGTTCAAAAATGATTATGTGTACCACACATGGGTATATGTTACTTATACATAACATAAATCTAGAAACTTTAAATAGTGACTTGCAGAGATTTAAGGTAGATGTATTATATTTATAATAATAGTTTTGGCGTTGTTATGTATTTTTTTCTGTATTTTTAGCCAAATATTTACAGATTGATGCAAGAGAGCGAACAGAATATTCCTATAGCATCATGTTCGAATAATTTATTTTCTCCGTACAGAAAAGTAAACAGAGTAGAGTTGATTAGCGATTTCCCTAATACTGCAGAAGTAATAAGTTCCTTACAAATTCATCCAATGGGTTGGTGTGCGCTTACACGAAACATAAACATAGACGATTTAAGTGAGGTCAGTACCGAAAACTTAAAGCATAACTATCATTTTACATGATTACTTCTGTATTTACAGTGGACAAGTGTGCATGATATTCAAGTACGTGACGTAAACGAATATTTAAACGCTTACAAAATTGCCAGACTAGTCCCTCTACCAGATGAAAACTCGCGAGTTATACCACCGAATGAAATTATAAATGATCCGCCCGAATTGCGACAAGCGCCGATGGATTTATGGATGGGTTTCGTATCAAATCAGAACATTCGAGCACAGAGAATGTTGTCAGCATCAAATCGACGCGGTAGCGGAATACGAACAACTCGTGCGTCAATAACGGTATTTAATAGTGGTATTCTGTCATCAGAACACCATCAAGCCGAACCCATGGATCTTATTCCCCGAAACCTACAGCGTGATGCTGAGAGCCACAGTACTTCTGACAATTTAAGGTTTGCACCAAATCTCACCTTTGGAGACTTTGCACAATTGCAAAACTTACTGAATGGCTTTAAAAATAAAAGTTATGCTAGAGTCTGCAATCTAAGAATATGGGCAATAATTTCACTTTGTAAGTTTTGTCTTGTACATTAAATATACAAAATGAGAAATACGTTTTTAACTGATAATTATTGTTATTACCACCGAATTAACGAAATTTATTTGTAGTATAGGTTCGGTTACTTTTCAAGAAATATATTCCGATTAGGGTTCAAATATATGGTAAAAAACTTATATTTTTCAGATTTCGGTTCAGTATAATAATATAAAAGAGAAAACACGAAAATTAAAGTTTTAGTATAAAAACTTAAAACTGCCAGTTAAATAAACAGCCACATATTTCCTTGTTTATATAAATACAAAATGAATATTTCCTAAATTGATCTTTTTTTGTAAAAAACAAATAAACTTAGACAAAATGATTACCAGTTACTATTAAACGATTGGGTCAGAATGTGCGTTGTCATTGAAATATAACGGTTCGGTTCAGGTACAAAGAAAATTCAACTGACATTTCATGAACATCTTGTCTTTTCAAGATATCAAAATACCTGTTACTATTTTTAAAAATAGTCGGAAGTAATTCATGTAATGTAGTTAGTATTTTTTAAGTAAATACTTAACAAATTGATGATATCATTTTTTTTGTGATTAATGGATGAATATTTGTCGGCTAAATTTATATAGATGCAAAATAAATAAAGTAATTGATTAAAAATAAATTACCATTTTTCAGTAAATTGATTTAGCGGTTAGAACCCAACTTTTAGGGGACTTTTAATATATTCAGGAGCCATTAATAAGTTGTGCAAAAATTTCCGATTTGTGTGTATTATTTTTTGTTTTGACTCATTTTTAGTTACAATCCAAGTCAACGAAACTGCGATAATGAAAATCAGCTAGCAGAAGGCACCTGTAAAATAATTCAAAACCTTCCGAGATTAACGCATTACATGGAGGAACCTAATGCTGGAAAAGGTTTTATCAAAGAACTCTGTTTCACTCCTGATGGGAGAATCATCTGCTCGCCATACCATGCAGGCATCAGATTATTTGCTTTCAACGTCTCGTGCAACGAATTGTCAATGTGTGTTCCAGAACAGCCGCAAAGGCTGCACCAAATTGCTCACTTTAAAGACTATCATCCTGAAATTGTAGTTAGCTGCAAATTTAATCCATATCACTCCTTGTTGGTCAGTGGATGTCTAGGAGGACAAATTGTTTGGTACCATCCTGTATTCTAATTAGTGTAATTTTTATTATTAGAAATGCGAAAATAAAAGTTACTAAATACTACCAAAGAAAGATCTTTATTTTTAAAATGAATAATTTTATTTACATCACTTGTATAATAAATTACTATTTTCTTATAAATATTTATATTTAATTTTCAATAAAATTTACAAATTTATATGTGAAATATGTTTTCCGTATCTTACGAAATATTTGACCATGAATTAAATTGTATCGTTTGTAAATTAATTTATTTTACCGGAAAGTTATCACCAATATAATTAATATACTGTTATTCAAATGAGTAGAATATATTACATTCAATGATTATATTTATTTTTTTATTTAAAGATATTGTATATGAATCATTGGAATTTTCACTACCGTCTTATTCACTTCCTCCACTTCATTTTTAAACAATGTATGTAGAATACTAACAAAATACAAGTATTTCATGTGAAAGATGAATCATATCGGGCTTCTTCGTATATAATCGACTAGTACATTTACTATGAAATATGATATTTTAGTATCTTCCACCCTCGCTTCCACCCAGTGTTTATAAAAAGAAATATACTATAAATTTATAATATCACTAAAATTAACAATTAAAAAATAAAAATATAACTTATATTAAGCGAGAACACGAAAAGATTTTATCTTCTCTTGACCTCGGTTACCATTTCTTGGAAAGTGAACTTTTGCTTGGCCAAGACCTAACTGTATTTCCTAAATGAAACTTTAATGTATTCATTGACGGACTGGTACAAGACTATCTGTGACTGAAACTTAGGTTTAAATAAATCAAATTAATTAAATATTAATAATGTAAAATCACTTTGTTAAACAATGTTTCGCTTAACAACATTTGCAACAATAATCGTTTGTTTTTCTTCAGGTGAGCCAGTGATTTGAATGAGTGTAAAGCACACAAAAGATGTCAAAAATTCAAAACATTTATATTATATTGTACATATATAAGTTTTATAAAGATCTTTATAAATAAACGTATTATGTGAATGATAATAAAGTAATATTATTTAAAATTTAATTAAAATTATACGAAATAATGGAACCATATGTTTGAAAACAATTGTCAAATGTATTATATTTTTAACAACTAAAATTAATTAATGTTTTTATTATAAATTATACATATACATGTATTTAATAATTTTTAAAAAGTATGTATTTTAGTGATAGCCCAAGATGATGATGATGGCCCATATCAAGGAAAAAATCTAGGTAAAATAAATTCTTATCACCACCAAGTCTCAGGAGATGTATATGCCGTAGATGATTATACATTATTAATAGTTGGTTTTAATTATGATGGAAATGGAGCGGACACATTTTTCTGGGCAGGTGCATCCAATAGACCAGGTCCTCAAGGTTTCATAGTACCTGACGAATTTGGAAAGTAAGTCATAATTACAAAAAAAAAACTTTCTTGATTAATTTGTAATTTTCAATGATTATTTTTAGAACCAACGTACTTAGCAGATATTTCAACAAAGATTTTACTTTAACTTTACCAGAAGATAAGAAAGTTACTGAAATAAAATGGTTTGCAATTTACGATTTATCAAATCAAAATACATTTGGAGATATTTACATACCTGAAGAATTTGAACCACCAACAGCACAAAAAATTTCTCAAATTACTGGAAAGTTAAATGGAGTTAGTTCTGGAGATGTTGAGATTCTTGATGCAAAAACTATCAAACTTACCGATTTCAAATATGACGGAAAAACTAATGCACATTTTTGGGTTGGTGTTGGCCCTCAACCTGGTTCAAAAGGATTTTTGGTTCCCGATGAATATGGATAGTAAGGAAATTAAATTTAACTTTCAATCATTTTCCAAATGTTCATTGATAACTTAATAAGCAAACATATATTAATAATATGATTTTTTGAAACAGATATATTTTTGTTAAAACTTGTATTTATTTTAATTGTTTAAACAATTTATCCAGAACTATTGTGAAAAATGCCGAAAAAATCATGATTTTTAATGTACAAATCTAAAAAGATGTAATGATTGAATGGTTAAAAACATTTTAATTAATAATTTATTACAGTTTAGATCCTTTACGGGCATATGTTGAAGATACAATTATTCTAGAACTTCCAGGCGATTTAACTATATTTAATATTGACTGGTTTAGTATATTTGATATAGAAAATAAACAAAATTTAGGTTCAATTATAATTCCTGATGGTTTGAATGTTCCTCCATCTCTAATTAAAGTTATTGTAAGTAAATAGGTATTTTATTATAATTAATTTATCCTATTCTAATGTAGAATTTAATTAGAACTTACTTTATATTCTTATAGCCACATAAAAATGATCTTCCCAATTGTTTACAACTTCACAAAGACTTTCAAGTATCTTGGGAGATATTCGGCCCTCAAGTTACATTTCAGTTGGCTGGACAAGTAGCTGAAGATGAGTATATGTCCTTTGGGATATCGGGATCTGAAGAAAAGAGTCAAATGGTTGGAGCAGATGTTGCCGTAGCTTATATTAATGGTTACCAAGGATTTGCTTCTGACTATAACATCTCAGCTTTGGCACCTGTAAGATTATTTAAATTTTTTTCGATTGTATCACGATATATAATTATGTTGTAGTGTGTGAAAGTTCTTGGACAATATAAGGGAGTGTGTAAAGATGACTTAGTTGGTGGTCAAGATAGTAATCAACTCCATACTGCTGGGCGAGACAATGGCATCAATGTTATTACATACCGAAGAACATTAATATCCCGTAAGTATTCACTGTTTCTCGTAATATGAGATTTGAATTAAATTTTGTGAATTTCATTTATTTTACAATAGGGCTGCAAACTGCAGAAAAAATCAGTTGCTTCATTAATTTTTTTAACACAAAATTACGATGTTGCTGGCAATTTATAATTTAAATTTTACAATTTTAATTTAGACGTATATACGTAAAAATCTATGAAAATGTTTTAAAAATATAAAATTCAGTTTCATATCGTATTAGATAGTTAAAGAAAGACTCATTTAGAGCACATTCGTAATACAATCAGTTCGAACTGGTTCAATCAATTCTCATGGACGGGTCCGCGACCCTGATTTAAGACGAAATATTATTTTTATACATTTTTAAATAGAAATGTATTAACTAATTTATATCTACAATGTACGTTAGAAAAAGATTATTTGTATATATTTGAATGTTATTTCATTTTGTTAACCTAAAGTCATTCGTTATGTTAATACTCGAATGAGCAGAGTTAAAACAATTTTACTTTTTTATAGCTGATTCATATGACAAGGAATTTCCTTTGGACAAATCAGTATACATAGTGTGGGCGATTGGAAGACTAGACAATAATTTCGAACCAACTTTTCATGACATTTATCATAAATCAAATATTATGGTAGATTTTGGTCGTTCTGAACCAGAATCAAATTGTTTTTCTTTTACTCGATCAGATACTACTCTGCGTCCACCGTGGGATAAAGGACAAATATTTGATAGAAGTATTAGATCATTCAGAGCTTATCTGGGACCTTCAGCTGGGAAAAGGGGATATCAAGGAATTACTGGTAAAATTTATATATAAAAATTGTGATCAGTTTATATAATAATTCAAACTTTAATTTGTAATTTCAAAATGTTATATTAGAGCCATTCATTACTTCACTAGCTTGATCTTCATTTTCATTTGATCATATCAAATTCTGTACTAATTCGGTTTCACATTGATATCATCTTTGAGATCCGTGATTTGACGGCTGGTAACCGCACTTCACACAAAGAAATATATCATTTACCGAAATATGCTACAGCAGAGTGCAACACCCAGTAATGGGTAAAAGGCGTGATGATATATTTATATATTTATTTTATTTGTAAATATGAATTCTATTTATTCTCTTTTTTTGTAGGACAAACATCTACGTCCTTATCATGGTATATAAATGGTTTGTTGGCTCCAGAACTGTGGTTACGCAGGGGATTAACTTACGTTTTTAAAGTATACGGTGGCAACAATCCTCATAGCTCAGAATATTATCATCCTTTAATTATAACTGATGAGTCTCACGGTGGTTATGATAGACTGAGTGATATTGCTCAGTCTAATATAAGAGTTTTGGCTGGTGTTGAATTTACTAGGAGAGGAAGGCCTCGACCACTAGCAGGTATGCGCCATTTACTATTAATATATTAAATTTTTAAATCGAAAGATTTAAAATTTATTTTATATAGTTCTATAAAACTTGAGTTTACACCATGACAGATGTTATTAAATAATTAGATTTTTATAAAATATTGAAACTAGTTTATCAAGATGGTAAAATATACCTAACATTCATAAGGATAAGAGCGAAAACAATGATAATATAAAATTATATTAATACAATTTTTATGTTTTTTTAAAATTAAATGCTATAAAAATTGTTATTTGGTGATAAATTATTTGTTGTAATAGCATAATTTTTGGGGTATTTGAATTAACAGTGTAAAAATTTATAATGAACAATCTAGAAATAATTGTTTTATCTATCAATAAAATGTCTTAATTTCAAAAATATATTTTCATTGATATTTAATTTAGTTATTTAATTATAACATCACATAATAATTACGAATCATTATAATAATAATTATGTAATAAGAAATGAAATCATTATATTTTTATGTATTTTTTTAGCGGGTCCTTTATGTTTGTCGAAACACAAAAGCGGTAGAGACCGTAGGTTAGATGACGATTACCCAACTTTCTTTAAATACAACCGAAGTTTAACATATTCGTGTGAAGAAGGAGAACCTGCTATATTGGAGGTGACTCCGAATACCACATGGCCTGACATTGTGTACTACAACTCGTTTACTCATTCGAACATGGGATGGAAAATTCACATTGTTGACAGTTACACTAGTAGCAATGCGATTAACGTTCAGTTTAGCTGGTTTTTGTTCCTAATTACCGTTTATTGCTTTGTGAGAAATATTTAAAATGCATTTTTATAAATTTTACTAAATATTTACAAACTTATTTGAAACTGCCTTTTGCTTGTTAATTTATTATATATAAGTAGTTATAATAATTATACTACAATATGAAGGTCAATAAAGAATTTAATTCTACAGAAATATTTATTTTATACGTATTGTATGTGATAAAAATGTGTGAAATTAAGATAGATTTATTTTTACTGATATACAGATAAAGATTTGTCAGTGTGTACTTTATATTTCAGCTGTATGTAAACACAAATAATCAGTGAAAATTGTAAAAGTTCTCAAATTTTCATTTATCCACATTCACTTAACTTATTAAATTTATATATTTTATTTATAGTTGTTGTACACAGCATGAAATAAAATATTACAAAATGAAACACATGACTTATGCAAAGTTGCAAATAATGTGATTCACTGAAATTTCGTATACTTGTTAGTGGAATAAAATACTGCAAAGAATGCTACCAGGAGCATATCAATTAGAATAATAAATATCTACAGTGGTATATTGATTGAAATAGGTTATCAACGTTTGCGAGACCTTCCACAAAGGAATAATCAGTTTTACCTCGATTGATAGATACACGAACTTCAGAAACTGTTTATATTCTTCTGTAAGATCATAAATACAATGTTTCTTTTGATTAACTATATTAATTCAATTTCATACTGGAAATGATAAAAACAGGAAAATAAACGAAATTGAGGATAGCATTTGTTTTGTTTATTTCAACTTCTTGACAACTTTCAACTGCTTGCGTCTTGCTAACTCTCTGGTCATTTAAAAATATACAAACAAATGTCCCTATAATGTATTATCCCTATTATTTATAACAGCAGGTATTGAATGGGACAAGAGATTATTTTATCATCTGTAAAAACAATCTATTAATTTTTTTTTATAAATAATAACTTTCACTCAATTTTACAATTTTAAAATTTCTTACTACAATTTCTGCGCGCTCCAGAGACAATAGATTATTATTTAGATAATTTTATTTTATCACTAATCACCTATGAATTATTATGCTCTGTATAAAAATTATGTAATCATTTAAATCTTTTCCTATCAAAAAATAACAGTTCTGTAACTGCAATTTAATTTTCACAGTGGGGGGGGAGAAAGTGACCTAATATAAAAAGGAATTTCTTATATCGATACCGAGAGGTAATGAAAATTTCTTTCATTATAAGTAAACCTTTCTTCGTGAAAAGATCGAAAAATATCTACAGACAATATAATAAAAAACGCCAAGATGGATCTATCCTTTGAACCCTTAACGGGAACTTTTGCTGAGAAAATAGATAAGTATTTCGGTATTAAGGGTAGTTTAATTGAAATTAATCCCGGAAAAGTGTTACTGCCACCGCAATATGCTAATATCGCTCAAAGTATTTTGGACGCTCCTGTGCGTGAAGATGATATTTGGTTATTAAGTTATCCCAGAACAGGTATGTACCTACATATATTTTATAGTGTTGATTTCTCACATAAGTGAAATAATATTGCATCAAAATCACACCATAAATTACACAAATAATATTAACTGGTATTTAATAATACGATATTTATCTGACAGATGACTTATCTATTACTTTATGCCATCATTGCTAAACGGGCCCTAAATATAAATCACGACTTCTATATTAAAAACAATTTAAGGAAAAATTATAACAATTCTATTTTTCTCCCAAAATTTTGATTTAAATCAATTGATAGCTATTTTAAATACAAAACAAAGATCTCAGTAAGTGACTTATTTATGAGCTTGAAGTGCTGTACCAACCGTTGAATCACGACCCCCAAACATTTTAGTAAATGGGAAGCCATAGGGGTACTTTTAACGTGATGAAAATTATATATCGGCTGTGGGAATCGAACTAGGGTTTCCATATTCACAATCCGACTCGATACCACTGAGCAATCTACCTTATTATACTGTTATTTATTTCAATACTAATTTATTTATTATTTAAAAACAATATATGTTTACATCGATATACATAACTTTTTTTGCAATAAATAAATTTTAAAATATAGATCTTAATACTAAATATCATATTGGATAGATAAAATTCTGTATAAAAACTAATTTGATATTAAAACAAAATGTATACTTATGTGAATTTTCAAACTTAATGGGTTGGTTAATATTTATCTGACAATTTTTTTTTGTTATTATTATTTTATATAAAGTACGCATTATTATTTGTAATATGATATATTTTTTCGACAAAATATAAAATGTTGTTGAAAATAAATGTATGTAATATATATAGATACATATAAACATAGGCACACAACATACACTTTCACGTAAGAAAGTGTTGTTCCATCTATAGAAAGTTGTAGGTATAGTTTGTTGTCTCGATGCAGGTTCGACTTGGACACAGGAAATGGTGTGGCTCATCGGAAATGACTTCAATTACGAGGCCGCAAAGAGTGCCATCCAACATATCCGGACACCTCTGATTGAGTAAGTTAATCAAATAAACAAGTAGATTTACTAAACGTATTTATTACTTTTAACTCTTTTTTAAAGCCATTGCTAGTTTTCTTTCCAATTCATAGAACAAAATTGTTGTAAACTTTAAATAAAGTTTGCTAACAATAAATCTACCACTCTTAACTCAATAAATCCGAAATTTTTACTGAAAAACTTTGTAATTTGTATCTGGATTTTTTAATGCAATTTTATCTCTTTCAATAGTTTTTTATATTTACTTATAAATAAAATATCAAAGGATAGTTTTTATTCTAGATATTTTTTTGATATGATATTATTATTCAACGAATAATTTGTTAGAATTTAATTTGTAACTAGATAGAGTCTGAATTGGAAACGGAGTTAAAGATGTTACAATGGTGTGAGTGACTAACCAGATTAACTCGTTCTGTGAATTCTGAGGCTTCTTCAAACTGTGAGCATCTTTCATTTATTCAATGAATATTATCTTTACTATTTATAAATGAAAAATCAAAGTTGTTCATGAAAAATTACTGTATGCAATTAAATGTTACATTTTAAACTAAAACGGGATAATTAAGGATGTTTAGCAGGCGTTTAATAATAACATTGATCTAAACAAACTAAAGGAAAATAATATAATACAATGTCGTAATTTGCATATTTTAAATAAAGAAACTTTAAGTTTTTAGTTTCTTGAACATTGTTGTTATTTGTAAAATATTGTTGTTATTGTTATGCGTAAAATATTTTTCAATTTGTTTTTTTGAGTAGAACATGAAAATTTGTTGTTTCAAATATCCGCATATACAAATTCATAACTATTAATTATTACGTAAGAGTTTCTTACACAATACTTAATTTGAATAAGTACGTTAAATGCTATAATTATTGAAAATTTTAAATTACTAACTAGTAGATATAAATCAGTACATGTCTGTAATCTGTAAAAGTACCTATAAGGTATGTTTGAATTTTCTAACAGTATGTAAGACAAGATAAGTAACGAAGAAATGTCTGCTTTCCAATTTTTATTGAAATAATTACTTCGAATATATGTTTAAAACATTGATTTCGTCATAAAACCAGGGAATAATCGTTTGATTTTATCATTAACTAAAAGTGAAATTCAGGACACAACATAATATATGTAATACTATATACTTAAATGTTGGACTTTAGAAAGAAAATTATACTAAAATACTAAAAACCAAAACTTGTAAATTGTTCATATAAGGAAACTAATATTGATTTCAGGTTATCTGCAGTTTTAGTAAACGATTACGACTCATTTATGGAATCGTATGGGGATTCAGTAGATGTTGTGAAGAATTTACCATCACCGAGATACATCAAGAGTCATTTGCCACTGCAACTTCTACCTACACAACTTTTTAACATCAGGCCAAAAGTATTTATCAAATAATATTTGTTTAATTAATTGTTTATTACTATCTGATAATTTTTAACGCTATTATTTATGAATATTGCGTGAAAATTAAAATTGAGGACCAATATTTCAAACTTCTAACAATGATCCTGATACAATTATTTATCTACGGCCCAATTGTACAATCATAGTTTAAAATGCAGGTTAGGTCATTGACCTTTTCAAGTTAATTTAATTCTAGTTGTACATTTATGCTTCTACCATGAGGTGTATACACTATTTTTCCTGCGACTTCGGTATTTAAAGCGAATACTTATTCTTATAAATATTATTAAAATTAATAAAGTACGATTGAAATATGTTTTTTTTTCTGTTAGCAACGGGAGTAAAATACTCTTAGCAATGAAAATGAAATACAGTTTTCTCCTGTCGTTATTGGCAACGAAAGAAAAACCTTATTTTAGTTCTGTGGTTTTAAACAATAGCACAACAAGCTAATAGTATATTACGTAACAAATTTTAGAAACATCTTTTTAGTTACTAGTTATTTTTTTATAATAAAGACAACAACAAAAATGCAAAGTTTTATATAAGGGGAAGATAATTTAATATGTCAGTTGTTACCATCACGTGGTGACTAAAACATTCGAAGCCACAGCTTGTCAACATGTGATTAAGATGTTATTTAGTGCCATGGAAACCAGTACGTTAAATGATATTTTAATAAAAAATATATTATTTCTGTCAAAATTTTGATGCCATAGAAACAGATTTTTACTCCCAGTTATGGAAATAAAAGATAAATCTTTGTGGCGTTGACATTTTATTAGATGGGGTACTAAATTTGAGAACCCGGGTTTAATCCCCAAAGTAGACAAACTATTTAAAAATTATCCCTGTGGTTCCCCCTTCACTAATATATTCGAAGGCCGTGATTTGACAGCTGGTAATAGCACTTTACATGCATAAATATATCACTTATCGAGCTCTGCTTCGGCAGAGTGCTACAAACTGTAATGGATAAAAGGCGTGAGAATATATTTATGTATTTTATATTTAATTAGAATAATTAGTTATATGAATGTTGATCGTAGAAAAAAATAGTGTGTGCTACAAACATGGGCGTGCAATACTTGTTGACGGATCGTGTTGCAAGCTGCGCACTCCTGCAATAAACTGGCAATTTTTACACTTGTTACATAAACAACTATTATTCGCTGTTATAGTATCGAACAATAATAAATACATGTTTGTTTTTTAGGTAATTTACGTAGCTCGAAACCCAAAAGATATGTGCGTATCCTATTATCACTATTGCCAACTATTACACAATTTCAAGGCAACATTTGAAGAATTTTGTGATCTTTTCTTGAATGACAAAGCCCCAGTCGGTTCTGTTTTCAACCATTATCTTGCCTTTTGGAGAAAACGATACGAATCTAATGTTATGTTTATTCGTTACGAAGATATGACAAAAGATCTGAAAGGAATGATTCGAAAAACCGCAAAATTTCTTGAAAAATCAATTACGGAAGAACAAGTGGCTACCCTAGCCGAACATTTAAGTTTTCAGAATATGAAAACCAACCCTGCAGTGAATTTGAAACCGATAATGGATATTAGAAATGGAAAGGATTATTTCGAAAGAACTGGAAAGAGTTTTATAAGAAAAGGACAAGTTGGGGACTGGAAGAATTATATGTCACCTGAATTGTCAAAAAAATTTGATGATTGGACGATGGAAAATTTGAAAGGAACTGGTTTAAATTTTGACTAAGTGCAAAGTGAGTAGTAGTTATAGTAAATATTTGTTAATTATAAGCTGCTTATATAATTCTTTTAAATTAAATATATCACGAATATATACAAGTTCTATATATGTTTTATTTTTTCTAATTTATATAAATGTATGTCATCTCACAGTGCAAAATCAGTCAAAGTGCGAAATATTACATTAAATCATATATCTATACCAAATAAATCTTCGAACTTCAATATTTAAAAAATGTATGAAACTTGAAATAATTTGAGTCGAAATTGAATATAAATTGCTTGCGCATGTCTTCTAACTAGGTACTTGTTAAAAGTGCAAACTAAATTATCATAAAAACAAAAGACAACATTTATTGTCCATTACTTGTGAAACTAGATTTAATAAAATATTAAAAATAAACACTTTGAGTTTCACAGAATTTCAGCCTCCAAGTCAACTTATTAGGTCTTCATCAGAGGCCGGCCAGCACAGTTAATAACCATAGACGCGTTTCGCTCTTATTAGAGCAAGTTATCATTGTCAAGAATGCGTTTAAATATAAATATTAACTAGTAAATAATAAAATGTTTGCAGTTGGAATTCTGCATATTGCCTACACATGCCGCGAATTGACTGACTTCACACATTATTCATAATATATGAAAACTTGGCCAAAGACGTTTAATATGGTAAATCAGTTTTTACTTACGCAATAGTGGTCAATTAATTTTAGACAAAAATGCTTCAAATACTGCATCTATATCTGTAATCACATTTTATTTTACACGTTTTGTAACCGAAATAATAACATTTAAAGTTTTTCCTATAAAGCATATAAAGGCTGGTCTATTTAAGTGTTTTTCGCAAATATTTCGAAAACAACACATTTTACGCAGAAATGATCCGAATGAAAAATAATCGACGGGCCCCCGTCTAGCATATAATTCTGTAATATTGGTTTTGTCACAGGTGGCTTTAACAAGGTGAACTCAAATTTTTAAAATGGGAACCTCTATTTTTGGTTGCAGATTTAGATTCCTTGTAAAAAAATAAGTAGAATTTAGTTAACTCATTTTTTACAAGGAATCTGAATTACAGAATTATGGCCCCCTTCTATTCGATTATTTTTCACTCAGGTTATTTCTGTGTAAAATGTTTTATTTTCGAAATATTTGCGAAAAACACTTTAAATGGACAACACAGTACAAAGACAATTTTGTGACACTGTGTTTGTCAAAAGTCGTACTGTCAAACTGACACATCATTTTAGCCATGATTGCTCATATGAGTATCATTAGAATTTAGTTTTATTTATAATAAAATAAAAACATAAGAATAAAACACTATTCTTTTTACTTAAATTTAAAGGTATTTATTTTTAGAATGGTACTGATGATATTATACTTAACTTATAAATAACAAAATATTTTATATTTCAAATGTTTTTTCATCTGTCAGTTTGAAAGTTTGTATTTAATTTTTAATAATAATTTTTAAATACAAACTAATCAATGCGTTATAGTAAAAATAGTATGAAAGACACGTATTACAATGTTCAATTGTAACACTAGTTTTTCAATATACTATTATAATAATTGTTTTTTTTTCTAGTGACAGCCTGACAGCCGTGAAATTGAAACAAAATAACAAACAAATTATGACATTAAAGTAAAGTAATTTTTTGTATATGTGCATAGTTAACCATTTTCAATAATGATGTGACGACAAGAACTATTGTTACTTAAATAAATCACAAATCCAGTCAAAATGAAACTTTCTTGACAAGTGAAAGGTTATACATTTGTTCGTTATTTTGTTTCACTTCCACAGCTATTACTATAAAGAAGCAATTCTTATAAAACTTTATATTCGATTATCTCGGCTACGAAACGTGTAAAATAAAATGTGATTACTGATATAGATACATAATTTAATTGTCTGTGACTTGTATTTGGAGCTTAATTGACCACTTTTGCACAAGGAAAAATTGATTTCCCTGGCCAAAGGCCAGGTTTTCATGTTACACTAGACATATTATTACTTATGGTAGGATAAATTATATGTTGTTGTATCAGAATGTGCCTAAAATTGATGTGCAATTTCAAGATTAATTTTAACAGCTTTCGATGAATAATTTAAAAGTTGATCAAAATATGGGAAATTGTTACTATTATTTTTTACCTTAAACCATATTAAATTATCAGATAATTATAAATAAATAATAAATGTGTAATAATGTAATGAAAGTATGAAATTTATTATAATAGTTTACATGAAGTAACAGCTATTTACGTAAAGCTGTCGCTCGGCATGAAATAGCTTACGAATTTTGTACAACATTTTACTGACGTGTTACGTATAACATTTTACCTGAAACTTATAAACAAATAATAAATATTTTAAATTAATTTATATTAAAAGAAATATTTGACTTACATATTCAGTCAGCTTTCACATTTTTTCATTTTTTCATTTTTATGGGGTAGGTGGCTCAGTGGTATCGAGTCGGCCTGTGGATCTTGAGAACCCTGGTTCGATCCCCACAGACGACAAACAATTTTCACCAATTTAAATCTACCACTGTGGCTCCCTCTCCACTAATATCTTTGAGGGCCGTGATTTGACGGCTGGTAACCGCATTTTCACGCGACAAAATATATCACTTACCGAGATCTGCTTAGGCAGAATGCCACACCCAGTAATGGGTAAAAGGCGTGATGATATATTTATTTATTTATATATTCAGTCAGTATTTTATGTTGCTAAGTAACTAGATACTCACGTTTCTTTCAGGCAGGCAATATGTTATTTTCCTGACTAGGCATGAAAAGCAAAGCTTTCCTGAGTCTTAAGGGTCAGACAAATGTTTATTTTCCTATCAGTTTCAGGTAAAATACGTTACACTGATGACTCAAATATGTTTAATATTATTTTCGCGCAACTGTCAAACAAAGTTGACATTTACATCCATAAATCAGCCCGCGAAATTCAACTTTTTTGTAAACAACCCGACAGAAATTAATTACCGGGACTATCAACTACTTTGGCGGGCTATTCCAAACTAATTAAAAACATGGGTACAAAATACTGTCGATACATTCATATTTATAATAACCATCATTTCAAAACTAAATTAAATCTTAAAGGTCAGGCAAATGTTTATTTTCCTGTCAGTTTCAGGTAAAATAATTTATAAGTTGTTTCATATAAAAATTAAGTTTTATAAATACAATTCGTTGTAATCAGATTTAGATATTCAGTATAAAAGATGAGAAGTGTGAATTTAAAGCATTTATTTAAATATTTTATAAAAATTAATAAAATCTATAAAAACAAACCTATGGAGGTAATAAAATACATTTTTATAGTACATAAACATAAATTATGTGGTATTAGTAGGTTCTATAAAAGTGTTCATTCTAAATCATATTAAACGAGGTCTTCAAAATAAAACATAAATGTAACCTGCCATAAATATATTTATTTATAATAATTACATATCCTTAACAACAAATTATATCTAATTAATATCATTTTAATGTAATTAACAATTATTTTAATTAATTATATAATTAATTCTGGAAACGGGAATTCAATTCCTGCTAAATTTGTTTTTGTCCATGCATCAAATTTTGCAATAATTTCCGGTGTCATATCCGCTTTATAGGCACCAACTTTTCCAGATCTCATGAATTTTCCTTGATCTTCAGTTATTTTAAACTCGCGGTTCATGTCGAGAATTACTTCATAGTTCGTAGACGGATTTTGTTTCATTGATTCAAAGCTTAAATGTTTCGTTAGTAGTTCTACTTGATCGTTTGTAAGTGTTTTACCCATAAAATGAGCAACTCGACGAATGACAGATGGAAGATCTTTCTTCATTTCTTCGTAAGTTAAGAAGAGAAGATTCTTGCGATGACGTTGGTTCCAAAAACTGAGAATATTTTTCCAAAATGGACCGTACGATACTGAAACAAATGAATATAAAAAAGGTATCAGGTAAGTATTTAACAGTTCTTTATGCCGATAACACATATACGGTTTAGACTGAGAGCCTGTTTTAATTTTGATAAATAGAAACGTCGCTATTTTCAACAGTCAATCTGTGAAAAACCAACTTCATTGTAATACTGGTTTGTTCGCTATTTTCACTCTGTTGTTTGATATATTAGATATGATTGTTTATGACTTTTTTTGATATCTTGTACAATTTTTTAGTTAAATTAAATTTACTTTATATATAGTTTGATACTTTTAAGATTTTATATTTCATTTATAGTTATTATGGATTTTTAAAAAAATTATTTTTTATTTATATTTTCTAAAAGTTATAGTTTATTGTTTTATACCTCATTAATAATCGAAAATTATTAAAAAAATTAAAGATAGGTTAAAATTAACAAATATTAATTTCTGACTGTTATCTATTTTCAACAAAACTCTCAGGCTGGTAGCACAAGCTCTGTTTTTGGATGTTTCAAGAGCACGGCTGTAACATGTTAGTGATAGCTAAAACACCTAAATACACTGCTCTTAAAACAGACAAAAACAGAGCTTGTGCTACCACACCAGCCTCTGTGTTTAATAATTTTTACAAAACTCGCAGTATAAATTGTGTCTGTGTCACTGGCTTTACGTGCTATTCGTGATTGACATAAGGGCGGAGCCATCGTTTTGCCAGCAAAACGTGAAGCAATATTACGATTTGTTGTAAATTGTGTATCTAGTAGCGCAGAAAAAAGTGAATAAAATAAAAAAAAATACTGACTCAAAGGCACACTAAATTGTACACATTTGATAGCAAAAATTAGTACTAAATTTTATCACTAGATGTCATATTGCAATGTGTTAAACGCAAATAGTCTATTCTATTCTATTATATTCTGATTATCGTGTTATGTTATAAGAGAAACAATAGTTATTATTTTTTTTACATTTTGCATAAATATTCTGTGGAAATAAATAATAAATGTTCAGTATTTTTACTTACAAAATATTATAATTTAAAGTAACATTTTATATTTAGACTATAATATATAGGAAGAATAAATTTTGCGGATTGAAAAGATATCATTCTAGTGAAAATAACTGAATCAACTATATACTTCAAATTTTGTTTGTTTATATTTGTGTTGTTTATTTTATGTATATCCGAATTTTTGTTTTAATTCTTTTTGTAGGCAGTATATCAACAAAATTTGAATAAAAGCAAATCGAAGTTACATGTTAAATTCAAGAGTAAATATTGCTGTAAAATATTCGTTCAACGTACATTTAAAGCTTGTTGATGCTCAATAATATCTAGTTGTACTTTCCGAAACCTAAATTTCCATAAATAGAATAATTTGAGAAGTAAAATTTTATTTTAAATTTGTGTGAAACATTCGCTTCGATATTAGAAGTTTAATCAAAATTATAAGTTTGATGCAAATGAGCATTAAATGAGGAAATTTCAATAGTTTTTATAATTAATTAATATGCGAACAAAATAACATAAATCATAATTCTACTTTATTTTATATTTATTACCTTTTCCAGCCAAAAATAACTTGGCAAAATCTTCGAAATTACCAGTGTATCCTTCTATAAGTCTACAGTGATAATAATACGATACACACGTATCTTTTGGATTTCTTGCTACATATATCAACTGAAACAATATTTTTATTAGTACACTTTTTAAAAATAATAACAGACTACCAAACCTTTGGTTCTTTTTCTCCATTTTGAATTTCGTTTGGTAGAAGCGGCCATGGTAAATGTGTTTTTATAAATCTTGGTTCTTTTAAATTATTTACATAACCTACTGAATCAATTATATTTTCCGGCGGCTTAAATTCATCATTATTATCCATCATTGTTGTGAAATCAAAAAGTGTAGTTACCCTAAAAATTATAAATATATTAATTACCTCCATTACCATAATCTTGGTTGAACAGCTGAACAATAAGATTAATTTCATTGTTATAAATTAACAACAGTTTTGTTATTTATCTTATTTAGATAATGATAAATAATAAAATTAAAATGAAGATAAATAAATGTTAATAAATCACACAACATTCTTCAAGGATTATTATAAACATGGTCGTGTACAGTGTACAGACAATATAAATAAAAATGATCTATGATTATTATCTCATTTATGCTTACATTTACACACACCAAAATAGTTATTTTGTATTAAGTGCGCGAAATGAGTGTTTTTTTTTGTTTCGCGTGAGAATGTCACTTTTAATCGGGACCGTTAGATCGAGACAAAAGAGTTATTCGAACGCCAAAAAATAAGAATTTCAGTCACGAAATACAAACAACATTTTTTCAACATCTGCCAAAAAAGAATAATACAATAATTATTAATTTATTCAAGTAAATTTTATTATTTATGTGTTGTGACTAATGGAACGTGAAAAATAATATTTATTTGGCGCACTAGGGTGCATAACAGTGCGCAAAATACACGTTGTCAAGATAATGAAAATGATGAAAAATCACGTAGTTTGCGTACTGATATTAGAGAAAAAAAATAAACATTTTTTGACAGAAAAACAATATTTCAAAAAAGCAACTATGCAGTCATTTCCTCAATTATTTTTAACAAAAACATGTGAATCATTCAAATGCATCAATTGTTCAAAATTTGCAAATTAGTTGATATAGTTTACCTAGCGTTTATTTGTTTAAAGAAGAAAACTTAATTTAAAAATATGCAATCAAATTATTGGCAGCAATGTTTATAAATTTATTGCACATTATTTTTCGATTCAATATTGATTTACTTCAGTCATGCTCAATAAACAGCTGTGCAATCCTTCTATAAACATTCATCGATGTTACTATGAAAATTTTGTGTTTGCTATTAATTTTGCACAAATATATGTATTCTCTTCGCAGTTTATAAAATATATCTAATTAATCGATTGTTAAGTAAATGGTGAGTAACAGCAATATAAATTAAATATATTCTCCTATATTTAACAGACAGATAAACTTGAATTTTTGTTTGTTAAATAAAGCTAAACCATAGTGTCAAAAAAAGTTGAAATAAACTTTATTATAATCTTGTTACCCTTTAGTTTTCTGAAAGTAATTTGAATGAACTTTTTAAAATCGAACTAAATAAGATAAGTTAATTAAGTTTTGAGGATCGGACTATTAGTGCCATAATTATAAGTTATTTTTGTGAATCCGAAACGGAGTTAAAAATTATTACTATTTTATGAATATGCTTGTTAATGACTATACTAACAATTTATAAAACCGTGTGAAAATAATATAATTTGCCGTCCTTTCTTTGCACAACTAATTTGTAAATAATTCTGATATTAAACTTATGAAAAGAATTCATTATAAATATTTGGATTACATATGTTTTGGTCGACATGTTGTTAATAAATATTGATTTTAATAACTATTATGTATTAAAAAATAATAAGAATATATATTATATTTACTCTAGAAATGGAAATCGATCAGTGAGAAAGGTTTTTCCGCCCTCAAAATCCAGATCAGTCCCTATCATCCAGACCATTTCCTGCGTCCAAGTAGTTCCTAAAACAGATCACTTAAAATGTCTTCATTTGATTAAAGTTTCAGAATATATTCACCAGTTTTGGGAAAACTACACACCCACGTATCATTATTATTTACTTTTAAATATTCTATGCCATCAGAAAACTTTTTAAAATATTCGGGAACTACAAAATCACCACAACGAAGATAGCCCGTTCGAAAAGGCGACAAACAATACTTTAACAATTCGTCTTCGACTTTATCAAACACGCGCGTCATTTTATAATTATATTCAATTTTCAATATAAACAATGCTATTGAGTACGTCTCACAGTATTTATATATTTTTGCAGAAATAATAGTAAGTTTTTTATTTGCCTTGAAATTGATTATTGATTAAAATGATTTATTTGTATTACTTGAAGGTTACTAAGAATCTAATAGAAAAAGTATGCTGTGGTTCTTTGAGATACTTTTTCTTGACTAACTTTCAATAATGTCAATAAAGTTTCTCTTAAAAGTAAGATTTCGTCCGTCACTTTTTTATATTTATTTTATGCAATTGTTTATTTAGTTTTATGTAATACAAATTAAATTTTGGTTAACTGAATTCGTGTTTAAATGGAGATTAGAAAAAAAACTTAAAAACATGCAATTTTTTTCCCTTGTATTATATGTTCTTTGCGTTGCAATATGCACATGCAGTAATAAATTAATAATTAATCTTGCAGTTTTACGTACAGTGGCTGACTGGGTAGTTTATTATAGATTAGATGATTAGTTAAATAGAAACAAGACCACCTATATTTTGTTTTTGTTTTTTAATATTTGAAGCAAAGAAAAATTATAATTTTTGATATAGATATTTCTTTCTAATTTTAGTTTGAGTTTAGTGATTTCTTACTAATGTGATGTTTCTTGCATGAAACTATCTACTTTTTTTTCGATTTTACATTTGACAAAATGTTAGTATGTAGATTACAATATAAGTAGGTATATAGTCCATATTTTACTAAGGTTACTGTTTTGTAAGATTTGTAATAAATTTAGTTTTCTTTTAATGGACTTCAGCACACCTCGTCTGTAAAATATATTAGGCGTTCTCAGAATAGCCGGAGTACTTACTTAGAAAATAATGAATAAAAAAAGAATAAGTTACATAAAACTGATAGTAATTTCTAAATTATTTTTCTGTTGTTATAGTAACGGAAATTATTAATTGTTTTTACAAAATAAGTTATCTATTAAATGGTTTTAACCTAAAGTGATAAATACCCGAAAAAAGATGCTTTACGAGTAAACAATAATGATTAATTTTTTGTTATTGATTAAATAAAATAAATATATCATCACGCATTTTATCCATTACTGGGTGTGGCACTCTGCCGTAGCAGATCTCGTGAAGTGCAGTTATCAGTTGTCAAATTATGGCTTGCAAAGATGTTAGTGGAGGGGGAGCCACAGGGATAGTTTTTAATGTGGTGAAAATTGGCTGTAGGTTCTTAAATCCATGGGCCGATTCGATACTACTGAGTCAACTACCCCATAATTTAAAACTGAGCAACGGAAATTTTGACATGAGAATATTGTAAATAATTCTTCATGGTATAAATTATTTAAAAGTATATTAATTGCCAGTTTTATAAACGACATAAACTAAATAATATTTATTCATTCAAATAACAGTTACAAATAAAAGTTGTAAAGTATTAACTTCTGCATATAAATCAGTTTACATATTTCAATTTACATATTTAGTTACTATAAAAATTTCATTTTAAAAAGAATGTGAAAGTTAAATTTTTACATTTGTTTGTATTTGTTAATTTAGTTAAATAAGTAGAATAAAAGTAGAATCTCACTCAAGCTAAAAAAATTATATAAACTACTACACTGCGGCTCGGTGAGTGCGGACCCTGTACTGTAATTGGGAATAAGTTTCTGGTGTAGTGTAACGTAAATAAATAAATAAAATGTTTTAATTGATTAAGATGAATCGCCTATGGCGAGGATTTCTTGTGGTTTATATATAAATAATCTAACCTGTTTTGGGGTGAGATGCAACAATATAATCACTGTTTCTGACTTCAAAATTGTCGTAACTTTTACAAAATTTTAAATAATCTTTAGGTAGTAAATATTGTTCTTCATCGATCTGTACGTATCCATTTCTGAAGGTTGGCATGAAATATTCCAATAAAATTTTATTTACTTCACTACCATCTTCCACTGGTATGATTTTATGATCTACGATAGACATTCTCAATTTTTTAACGGAAAACTGAGCGAAATTTACTGGTGTACTAATCTGTGCGACGAGACACAGCTTCTTTTTGAAACTACTACTGAAGTAGTACAAGTGTTATCAAGTACATAGATTAAAAAAAATTGCTTATCGTTGTAATTGAACAACAGAATACAGTTTTGATTATAAGTTCGTGAACTACAAAAGAATAATGTAATAATCACAGCTTTTATTATGGTTCATAATATATTAATAAAAGCAAAACTATAAATTTTGCAATTAAATATTTGTTTTCGTTAGCAAATCATGTGCAAGTTAGTATTGTTTAAAATGGCTTATTAATATCAATACTTGTTTCACAAGTACGACATTGGGGCTCAATTTTAATTTAATTTTAGTATAAGTAAAGTTTAAACAATTATTTATTATAAACTTGTGTATATATTTTAATTAGAATTAACTAATTTATAGTTATTGATTTAGGAAATATTTAGTATTGTGAGAATGATATGTTTGGGGTTGTGCTTGTGTTTTTAAACTAATAAATTACAGTCAAGTGTGCCTAAGTCCGTCCGAGTGACGCGAAATTTACGATCATGTTGGAATGGATGAGGAATAGGTTGGGTGCTTGTGACTTTGTAGATAGTATTCAAAGTAGTGTGTATCCGGCGAAATACAAGAAAGGTTCAGAATAATTAACTGTAAATATGTATCCAAATAAAATTGATGTACATATTCCCTGTCAAATACTTGTATAGAAAAGTGCTGAAAGAGCAGCATTAATCCTCTGAGAAAAGTTTTACATCATATGTTTGTTTACAATTAGCAGAAGTGGGATTATTGTTACTTACACAAACTTTAATATATTCTTGTTACCATTTAGTTTTAGTTTAATGGTTTGGATTAACTTGTTTAAATCGTACTAAAATATGATCAGCGAATCCAAAATTCAGGATTAGTCCGTTAAAGTTTAATGGTTCTATGGTGGAACCATATGAATTTTTCTTTAGTTACCTAGTAATCTTCAGCACTTAGTCATACGAGTATTTTTTTTTAAAATTTATATATCTACTCAGGTCATATGCCGATATGTCCTTTGTATGGCCGCCACGGGCAGGACCCGAATCCACGACCTTATGGTCGTCAGTCAGGCCCTCAACCCGCGCGGCCACCACGCGGGACATATACGAGTATTATGCACGTGTTTATATTAGACCACTGTACTTGCGATGTACTACAAATTGTATATGTATGTATGTAGCAGTTTGAGACTTATCGTATTGACAGGTGTTTTTATATGACTGATTTATGGTTTCGTGAAATATTATCATAATTAATATAACAAGTGTTATGATAATTACGATAATATTTTGACATGAATTATGAGTTGTTATGGAAATGACAATGTAGCGAGTGCGCAGCAAACAAGCAAAAATTTCTTTTGTAGAAGCAGTTTCCCATCGAGAATATGTATTTAAACAGCGGCATCAAACTACTTTAAATATTTTTCCTTTCTTTCTTCCTTTTGTCCTACCACATAGAATGAATAGTGATGATTATTATCCTTCTTACAAAATAATTCACCAGAACTATTAGGAAATATCATTTTTCTACGATTGCTATGAAAAGTTGACAATTACGCTTTCAGTTGTCATCGTAAAGTCGACGTTTTCTGTGGAACAATCGAAAAATATCTTTTTTGCGCGTCTTCAATGGCAACACGCGATTATAAATGCGCTTATTTCAATAGTTACCAGGGATACAAACAAAACAGAAACTTGTCATATTGGCAGTTGAAAGAATTAATTTATTTTCAGTACATACTCATACAGACCTATAGCATTAATACCGTGCATAATAAAAATAATGAACACAAGGATTAAAAACAGACTAGAACATCATGTGGAAACACGGCTCGCGCTGCAATTTCCGTGCTCGAGTAACAAAGAATCACTTTACACTCTTAATACAGACATAACTATTTAAATATGCACCAATAAGCATGATTTTTTCATGACTCCACCTCGTTTCTCACGTAATGTGCGACAAAATTTAAATGAAGTTCATAGGGATAAACTGATAGGTCGGGGGAGTATGCTATATCCTCCTAGATCTCCTGATTTAAATTCGTAGGATTTCTATTTATTTTGTTGAGATATTTGAAAATTTTAATTTATGTTAATGACAACGCCATAGAAACTGTCGAAGACTTAAGGCAATGAATTGAGAATTCGGCAAAAATAATAAAGCTGCAAAATTCCTTACATCAAGCTTGAAGCGTGTCGCTAATATAACTGTTGAACTATGAAAAATAAGTAAAAACACCTATTAAAGAGAAAATACACTTTTTGTAACTTCTATTTTTTTTAAATTTCAATGGTCTCGAGTTGGACTGTAGATTTGAGAACCCGAGTTCGATGCCAACAGCCGACAAACAATTTATATCTTTGGGGGCCGTAATTTGACAACTAGTAGCTGCACTTCACGCGCACAAATATAACACTTACCGAGATCGGCTACGGGCGAGTGCCACACCCAGTAATGGGTAAAAAGACTAGATGATATATTCATTTATTTATTTTAAACACATAGAAAATAATTAATAATTGAAAGAGAATCATAAAAATAACCCATCTATGTGACACTTTCTTTTAAATACAAAAATTGTACAAAAGTATTTTAAATTGACAGAATTGTAGAAACGTAAATTTAATTTCCAATAACGATATACCAGGGTTCGTAAATATCATGATATTTATAATAAATATCAAAATATCTGATATATAGGATATATATCAGATATATATCACTTTTTGGATATTTATTTTTTAATTTTAGTTTTTGTACACATTTAGAAAAACTGAAAAATTCGAAAAATTTCACTTTTCCGGAGGCTATATCTCAAAAACTAAACAAGATATGCAAATGCGCTCAACGGCGTTGAATTCCCCGTGTCCTAATTGACTTATAAGCAAATTTTCATACAATTTTATGCAATTTAATATTTTTAATTATTTCCTTTGGTTTTTTCAGATTTTAATTCAATTTTCCCAAAAATCCTTAATCGTAGGATTATTAAAACGAAAATTTACATACATATGTATTTTGACCCACTGAATTCAGTGGTGCAATCTTCAAATGCATATGACTTCTGGTTTTCGAGAAAATGTTAAAAAACCGCTTTTTGCGATTTTTTTGGCGGAAAATAGAAAAAAAATAAAAATCGCTGAAACTATGTTTATAAGTTAACTGAAGCACGAGAAAATGAATGCCGTTGACCGCGTTTTCATATCACATTTAGTTTTCGAGATATAGCCTCGTAAAAGTAGAAAAACTAAAAAATTCGAAAAATTTCACTTTTCCGGAGGGTATATCTCAAAAACTAAAAATGATATGGAAATGCGCTCAACGGCGTTGAATTCCCCGTGTCCGAATTGACTTATAAGCAAATTTTCATACAATTTTAAGGAATTTAATATTTTTAATTATTTCCTAAGGGGTACCCCTTTGGTTTTTTCAGATTTTAATTCAATTTTCCCAAAAATCCTTAATCGTAGGATTATTAAAACGAAAATTTACATACATATGTATTTTGACCCACTGAATCCAGTGGTGCAATCTTCAAATGCATATGACTTCTGGTTTTCGAGAAAATGTTAAAAAACCGCTTTTTGCGATTTTTTTGGCGGAAAATAGAAAAAAAATAAAAATCGCTGAAAGTATGTTTATAAGTTAACTGAAGCACGAGAAAATTAATGCCGTTGAGCGCGTTTTCATATCACATTTAGTTTTCGAGATATAGCCTCGGAAAAGTAGAAAAACAGAAAAAATCGAAAAATTTCACTTCTCCGGAGGCTATATCTCAAAAACTATTTCATATTTTTATATAATGGATATATATCATTGCAAAAATATGACGATATATATCAAAATAAATATCATGATATATATCGATCGATATATATCTTCGAACCCTGCGATATACTATGTTATCAATGCAATTTAATTTATGCATTATTCCGAACTATTTGTAATGTTGCAATATTGTGCGTACTAGTAATAACCAGTGGCGCACACAGGAGGGGGACATCACCTTTGAAAAAATTAACAAACATGAACATTTAAATTATATTTGTGGCATAAAATGGGAATTTAATAATTTGTATGAACTTTGAACAGACTTACTGCAGGTCACTGCAATTTGTAATAATATTTAATTAGTTGGCGACATTATCTTTTATGGTAAAACAGGTAACAAGTAGTAACGGTATTTATGTCGCTTAGAAAGCTGATGATCTGGGTAATACAATGTAATGTAACGAAGTCAATTTCTGTTAAAAGCAGGTTTATTACTCCAATTATGAGTATGCTGCAGGTGCAGCTTAGCTATCTCAACAAGAATATATTTTGAATAAAATTCTAATAGACGTTTACAAGTATACAGTTATTAAGAAAACACCTATATATCACATATTCAATGGGGTAGATGGCTCAATGGTATCAAGTCGGCCTGTGGATCTTCGGAACCCTGGTTCGATCCACACAGCCGTCATACAATTTTCATCAAATTAAATCTACCCCTGTGCCTCTGCCACCACTAACATCTTTGAGGGCCGTGATTTGTTACGACAGAGTCCCACTCGCAGTAATGGGTAAAAGGCGTGATGATATATTTATTTATTTGTATTATAATAATGCTAGTATTTATAAGTGCAAAATTAAAATAAAAATTGTATTAGTTAAAAAAGATCCCCGAATATCTTCCGGAACTAGACGATTATTTTGCTCTTTGTCGCTATTGGCGATCAGTTTTAAGATTGCAACGCCAATGCGTTATTTCGTAGAGCTAACGAAAATGTGATGTATTTACAAATATGTTACAAAGAATGAACATCCAGGTCGTTCAATAAAATAACATAGAATTTATTTTGAAATTTAATCGGACGTTTCGCATTTTAATGATATGCATCATCAGCGATCTGCAAACATAATCAATAAAAAATTGTCTCACATGAAATTATAAAGCTCTACAAACGAAAAATCAATAAAAAATACTTCAATGACAAAAAAAAAAAATCAAGTCAAAAATAGGTAAATAGCAGCTGAAACCATGTAGTTACAATAAAAATAATGAAAACAGGAACAGGTGACAGCAAACAATAGTATTTTATTCTGATTTTGATTGGCTGACGATAAAGATAAAATGAAGACATATTTATATAGCACAACAAAAATGTGACAGTGACCGCGCTAATAAACATCTAGTAGAATTTAGTTACAAGTTCTAAAATGCCTTATAAATAAAGATATATGAAATTTTTAAATATAATCAAACTATGAAACAATAAAATTGTCACAGCACTGTCACTGTTCTTTATGATATGTAAACAAATCTTCATTTTGATGTTTTGATCAGCCAATCGGAATCAAAATAAAATATGTTGTATGCAATTTACACTGTAATCTCTCACCGAATGGAATTTAGTTTATGGTTTATACGCTAGACTGCAGCATCGGGCGGTCCAATGTCGCAGAGATCTATATACAATGACAGGTAGCCAGCGCCATGAGAGACTAAACTAGTAATTAAAGTACATGTGCTCGGACATACAAACTGATATGTTTGATATTGACTCTTTCGAGATAACGGAAGCAGTGTTACGCGATTTTATTCCATGAGTAAAATTAAAGAAAAATAGTTATTTGTCTCACTATTACTCAAAATGCTTGTTTAGCACACCGAAAGCGAATTTTTATTACGTAAGGGTAGAACCTAGGCGCCGACTTTTGAAAATTTATGTGGGAGTTTATATATATATATATATATATATATATATATATATATATATATATATATATATATATATATATATATATATATATTAATATTCGTAGAAATCAAACTACATTTATTAAATAAATAATAATAATAAAGAAACTAACTTCTACTTAATGACACTATTATAATATATATATTAAATATACTGAAACGCCTATACTATACTTGTATCATTTAAACTTTTATTCTTATTAGTTAAATTATGTACAATAAACAGAAAATAATATACATATTCATATTAAAGGTAATAGCTATTAACATACCTAGGAATGTTGTGAGCCGCAGATGTCAGTTAAGACATCTAAGGCCTGTTATGGCACATAACATCCGTGGTTTGTTCAATAGTTTAACGGTTTCAGAATATAAACACGTTAACGTTCTGTTAATATGATAAGTTTCGGTTTGTTTGCATCGGGGGAGAACTATTGAAGTAAGTTTGCATTTATTATCTTTAACGCTAGACAAAGTTATTTTTCGATTGTTCCATAGAAAACGTCAACTTTGCGATGAGAAATGAAAGCGCAATTAAAAACTTTTCATAGAAATTGTGAAAAAAATACATTTTAGCACAAAAATTATTCGAGGGTGCTAAACACATTTCGTGTATTAGGTACATAAAATATTTTGTATGCAACTGAATTACAATATTTAAAAACACAAAATTATAATTTTTTTATACACCATAAAAATTTAAAATTATTTTGACAGATGGCAAATATTAAATAGTCCCCAAAAAGATCATAAATACAAAAAGTGAAATAAGGTAAAATTAAACCAATGAGAGTTTTTAAAATTAATTTTCATTAAAAAAGACGATTAATATGCAAAAAAATACAATTCAAATGACAGTTCATAAAAACTGTCAATATTTTGCTGTTTCCTTCCAACACTAGGTTAGTCATTATTATTAATAAAATTAGGAGACGCTCTTTTTTTATTCATTTTCAATTCTTCCTAAAGACTGTAAGGAATTTACTTTCAAAACAAGCGTCCTTCCTTTATATGAGCAAATGGATGGATCTAATTGAAAATTTGTTGCGCAAGGAAAGATGCCGAATGTGAGGAATAAATGAGCCCGTATAGAAGGAACTATAAATGTGGTTGAAGCGAAGTATGGTGTGTCAGGATGAGAACGTTGGACGAAGACTCAGCTTTGATAAATTTGATAAGTGAATGTTTCAACGGTTCATTCTATCCCATTTAATGGGATATTGCGAAATGTGTTATGTATGTATATATGTAAATTTTTCATATTTTGTAGAGCTTTAGACGAAATTACACTTTAATGCATGAGCTTCACTTCTTGTCGATTGCGCTGTAAATGTTAAATATTTTAATAAAAAAAAAGTAAAACCAGTCGCTTCTGTTGTATATTTCAAAGCTCACTATCGACAAACATATGTACATTCTGTATTTAACATCAATATTCTCTTTGCATTTTTATTTGATTTTGATTATAATAGAATATGAAATACAATTTCAGTTCCAGATAAAAGTAAAAGTCATTAATAGCTTAAAGCGAATAAAAAATATTTACAGCTTCTTCATGTGAACTTTGTTCTAGGTGAAAGAGTGTGTTATACCATACTGATGAGCTCTAATAAGAGCGAAACGCGTCTATGGTTACTAACTGTACTGGCCAGTCTCTGACGATGCCCTCATAAGGTGACTTGGAGTCTGAATTTCGTGAGACTTAAACAAGTGTTTAGTTTTATATTTTATTAAAAAATATTTAATTTAATTATAAGCGCTAAATTCTGAACTTTATTCTGAAAACAATATTTTTTTTGTATAGGATGGAAAGTTATGATTTACGTTGAAGGAAAAGAAATAACAAGCAACAAAGCAACGAAGAACGCAGATAAGTGCCTAGGTTAACTAACACCGATGCTAGTCCACAAGGGTGACGATAAAGTTCTCTTTGGATTCTACTTTCTACCTTAACGGCATAGCTTCTCATGTTACCTGCTCATTATAGCTAGCGAGCTTCAAACAAAGCTTTCGTAATCGAGATTCTTTTATAACGAATACAAAATCCATTATTTTATCTCTTCAGTGACGTATATTATTGAAACGTATACTGAGAAAAAGAAAAATTGTACCTATCTATTAAATGCACAATGTAATATGGTGTATAATTGTTTATTACTGTAATATATGTATTATATAAAAGTAGCAACAATAACCAGTAATAATTTATATTGAGTAAATGGTTCAGTGGTATCGAGTCGGTCTATTGATTTGAGAACCCGGGTTCGATTTACAAATCCGACAAATGATTTTCGCCACACAACAATTTACCCCTGTGAATCCCCTTTCACTATTATCTTTAAGAGCAGATATGTGACAGCTGGTAGTCGCATTTCACGCGAATAAATATATGACTTACTTCATCTTCTTCTTCATTTCAATTATTATTTATATAACCAAACAGTATACTTTGGATTGATGAGTCATTATTTTATATCCTGTTAGGTTTTTCGGTCAACCTTATGGTTGAACTGTCGATGCTTAGACCTTCTGGCGCCCACTACATATTTTATTTCGTGTCATGGCACCCACACCGACTCCACTCAGTATAGCTCAAGTTCAGCCCAGGATATCATCTATCTTTCCGTAATTAGGCACATTATATATTTCCGAATCAAAATATTATCTGACAATTTATCATATTACGAGTTGCAGATGGGTGCACCAAAACACAAACGATTATAATATAACAATTAAAAGTCCCTCAAATATAAAACTAGAAAAAACCTTTCAATGCTTATACCGCACATTTCAATTTAACATGTCAGTAAATTACTAATTAAATAACTACAGATCACGTTAATATTATTTAGTATAGCAAAAGAATTACTATAGTATGAAGTCCAATAGAATTAATTGAAAGAGAATATTAGAAAAAAGAACACTTCATCCTGAATTAACGAATCAGTAAATAATTTTACCGGTTTCAAGATATTAAACCTACAGGGTGAGTCTGGGAAGACGGCCCCCCCTTTAACTTTTTTATTATGAGTAATAGCAAAAAATGGTTCATATGAAAGTTTTATTATTTTAAATATACTATTTGATGGCAGATGTAGATATTTTTTATAAAGTCAGGTTTACAAGATACGACTATCAACTTTTATTTTTTAAATAGCAACCTATAATTATTTTACTAAAAAAAAAACCGCCATTTTTTTCTCTTTTCAACGGTGTATTAGTTTTTATTAATGTATCTGAAAAAATTCGAGAAAAATAAGAAAATTGAGAAATACTAGAAATAATTTTTATGCAAATATTATAGGTGGCTATGTGAAATTAAACAAAATGTAACAGTGTTATACAACTTAACAAACTAAAGCAACAAATTCAGTAACAAAAACAACTTAAAACAAATGTTCAAAATTACGACCATGTTCTGTAATACAAAAATTTAAGCGTTGAACGTGATGTGTTCGAACATCTGCCAGCATGTTTCGCGAAATATTTTGGAAAGCATTTCGAATACGCTCTTTCATGTCTTCTGCATCTGTAGGTATCTTCTGGTAGACAAGATCCTTGACGTATCCCCAAAGAAAAAAGTTTATTTTCACATAGCCACCTATAATATTTGTATAAAAATTATTTCTAGTATTTCTCAATTTTCTTATTTTTCTCGAATTTTTTCAGATACATTAATAAAAACTAATACACCGTTGAAAAGAGAAAAAAATGGCGGTTTTTATTTTAGTAAAATAATTATAGGTTGCTATTTAAAAAATAAAAGTTGATAGTCGTATCTTGTAAACCTGACTTTATAAAAAATATCTACATCTGCCATCAAATAGTATATTTAAAATAATAAAACTTTCATATGAACCATTTTTTTTCTATTACTCATAATAAAAAAGTTAAAGGGGGGGCCGTCTTCCCAGACTCACCCTGTATATTTACATGCACAAAACGTGATCAACGCCGTCTTTTAGTAGTTGAATATCCTAATACCTGGCAATAAATTTTCGATGCGAAATCTGACAAATATTGTCAATTTATTCTCACGCTCTTATTATATTATTTGCTGAAAATTAAGAATTGTAGAGTAATTTTTATTAGCAGTCCGCTTGCGCCCGCTTGCAGGTGGAAAAGATACTTGGCATGACATACTTGTTTATCTAAATAAACTCACTGTAGAATTATAGTTCCAGCGCCTCTTAAATCATTGAAAATATGTAGCAGTATTTCGCATGTTTATTTAATTAATTATTTCAACAGGACCTTAATCCCATTTGCAATTAATGCAGATTATGTTCGTCAATTTACAAGTTCCAGTCGACCGACTTTCTAGCAGTAACGTATGTCCCAGATGTTTTAGCACAAATTTCAGAGACCATAAAGTGCAAATACGTAGTTTATGTTATATTAGCCGCTTTGATTTTACTGAAATATTTTATAAAATTGTAACTTCTTTTAGAACAAAATATAAAGGATATTTTAAATGTTGTTCTTCGTATCGCAGTTTTTAATTTAAAATAATGAAATTAAAATATTATGTTCTAACTTTCATTTTGTAAAAAATATTAAATAAAACTCTAGGCAAAGTCTCACAAAATTCAGCCTCCGAGTCACCTTATGAGGGCATCGTCAGAGGCCGGCCAGCACAGTTAGTAACCATAGACGCGTTTCGCTCTTGTTAGAGCTCATCAGCATGGTATAACTCACTTCTTCACCTAGAACAAAGTTCATGTGAAGAAGCTGGTGACGAAGAACTGTGCCAGCAGAGAATATGATCTCTAACAAACGGTAAGATGACATGAGAAGTTCTGTCGAACCATTAATGCCATCTACCGAAAAAATTGAAAAGCTACGCAAATAGCTTCTTCACATGAACTTTGTTCTAGGTGAAGAAGTGAGTTATACCATGCTGATGAGCTCTAACAAGAGCGAAACGCGTCCATGGTTACTAACTGTGCTGGCCGGCCTCCGACGATGCCCTCATAAGGTAACTCGGAGGCTGAATTTTGTGAGACTTTGCCTAGAGTTTTATTTAATATTTTTTATTATACCTAGTCTCACCAAGTGCATGAATGACAATTAATTTTGTCTTTGTTGTTATTTAAATTGCTATTTGCGTAGCTTTTCAATTTTTTCGGTAGATGGCATTAATGGTTCGACAGAACTTCTCATGTCATCTTACCGTTTGTTAGAGATCTTATTCTCTGCTGGCACAGTTCTTCGTCACCAGCTTCTTCACATGAACTTTGTTCTAGGTGAAGAAGTGAGTTATACCATGCTGATGAGCTCTAACAAGAGCGAAACGCGTCCATGGTTACTAACTGTGCTGGCCGGCCTCCGACGATGCCCTCATAAGGTGACTCGGAGGCTGAATTTTGTGAGACTTTGCCTAGAGTTTTATTTAATATTTTTTATTATACCTAGTCTCACCAAGTGCATGAATGACAATTAATTTTGTCTCTGTTGTTATTTCATTTTGTAGGTAAATCTGCGAATGATTGGGAGCTTTACAGCTCACATTTAAAATTCCGGCTGTCCAATGAAACTTTGTAATTGTGGAAATCTGAAGAACTATAATAGATACGAAGTCAATAGAGGGCCAGTTTAGATTTTTTTTTATCACAAAAATAGATACGCAAAAGGTTATATTTTTTAGATGATTTTATTATTTTCAAATAAATGAGGTTCTCTACTAATTAAAAAAATTCATCTAAATTGAAAATAAAGTACTGTCATAGAAAGTATTAATTGTTCTTCATTGCTGGTTCACAATCTAAAAGAAATGTGGATCAAACATTGTGACTCGAGTATAATTCTAATCACAAAAAGACGTATTTTATGATTTAGAAAAATATATAGGTACATGGAGTTTAAATTAGGACATTTATGTCAGAAAGAAAAATAAAGTCAAAGGTTTGATTACCACTGGTACGATTTGTTAATGTATACCATTCTGCATGTCTTTCCTCTCACATGACCTAATTTTCAAACTAAACAACCATTTTTATTTAAGTAACATATTTATTAGTTAAGAAATAAATAATAATTAGATTAGATAATTATTTAAATCTATTATAAATTTTGACATATTTCATATTTTCATATTGTCATAATTCAACAAATAAATAATTCTCGAATGATTTTTAATAAATTGTTTTGTTTATAATTCACGCATGTGAAATGAGCTGTGAATTTTATGTACCATTTAATTTGCTGGAAATCAAATTTGTCTATTTAGATTCCATTATGTCTTTTGAATTGACTACGGTAAAATAAAACATTGCTGTACTATAAACACATTACGCTGAATACATTTTGAAATTATTTTAACGCTAACAAACAAGTATCAACATACTATATCAATTAGTTTGCATCGTCGAAAAACGTTGGGTTTCGCTGGGCAAGGCTAGTTTAGTACAGAGCGGTCACTTGACAGTGATAGAAGTGTTTTTAAAGTTTTGTGAGCAATTCAATGAATATTTTAATAAGTAAAATTACTTTAATTGGGTGATATTGTGTGTATGTGTATTTATAGTGTTGTGTAAGTGTTAATGAAGTGGAGTAGACTGAGTGGATCTAAGAAGCCAATGGACAACGTGGGATGTTGCAGGTAATCAGATTTATGATCTTTGGCCTTCTGAATATATTGTTTAAAGAAAAAATAATCATTTCCTTTGTATGTATTCCTACTGTTTAATATGGATTTAATTTAATTTAATTTAAAAAAAAAAACAGTTAATACATTTCATTTTAAAACATCTTATTTTTGTTTATAACTCGCAAAGTCGTGTTTGTAAATTATGATGAGTATTATTTTGGTAATTTAAATTATTCAATTTGCCTATTTAATTTTTATTGCTGTTCTCATTAAATACAGTCATACAAATATATAGGTGCACCCATAATTAAAATAATAAATTTATCCCTTTGGTGCTAGCTTCAATATCATTTATGAATTCATTATTATCTATTTTATATATTGAATATAACGATATTTAAATATTGAAAAAATATCGTTATTTATCGACATATTGATTTATCGCCCACCATAATTTTTACATTTTTATGAGAGGGGAGAAATTACTCTCATTTACCCCGTTTGGATCAACAAGTAATTATTACAAATTTAGAATTGGCAGGTTTTTTATTTAATTTTAAAATCAAGGACACATGTTAAACCAGACGAAATACAACAAAAGATGCAATACGAATCTGCTCTAGCCAGTGGCGTATGCAGAGGGGTTTTATGGTATAGGTGATTGAAAAAAGATAATGGTAACTAAAGATTAACTTAAAATCGGAAAACGGTATAGTTCTATTCCGATAAAAATACAGTACTGTTATCAGTGGTGGCTTGCTGGCTTGTATATGAGCAAAAAGACACTTCAGCAATTTTAAGATGTTTATAAATAATAATAATATTAACAAACAGTTTGGTCTAAGCTGGAAATACATTTTGAAATGTTATTATAAAGTTGCTAGGCAACAAACAGTTTTTGACATAATTAAAATTATTTTAAGTTTTAAGGTTAGGATATGAAAATAATGTTTAATAATTAATTGAGACACAGTATGAAATAAATAAACTTTTTGCAGTACTTATTTCGAAATTCCAGATTCGGCTCGTTCATCTTCTTGTACTGAAAAAATCTTATTCGAAGCGTAACAATTTATTTACCGGCCTTATTACATAAATAACTACGTATTATATAAATTCAGTAATTTAATGTACAATTTTTATCTGACATGTTATATTTTCTTAACATCAGTCTGACATTTAAATTTTTTTAACTGCTACATTTATTTAATTTTCCTTATATAAAACGGGCTATAAACGATTATAGAGACATCTGCTAACAACTATATTCTTATTGTAATCCAAGTATAGTTGAATAAAGTTTATTTTGAAAATGTCATGTATCTAATAATTATAATAATAATAATAATTATTATTGGGTAAAAAGAATTCACAGATGTACTGCACTGGTTGACAGTCAATAAAATGTAACAGAAAAAAAATATTTCATTATTCATTTATTCACCCAGGGGCATCGGAAGTCTAGGTCAAGGGGAGCAAATCGCTCCCCCTGTTCAAAATTGTTTTTGAAATATTTTGCGAAGTTCAAAAATTGTTAATATTCATCCTGATAGTTCGAGCCACATACACTTCATGTGAAAAGTTATTCAGTGCTCTAGACTGCCTCCAAACCTATTTTTAAGAGACTATGATTCAAAAACGAGTAACGATCTACTAGTTCTTCATGTTTATGAAGAACGTATGAAAAACTGGATGTAAATGACATCCTCAAGTAGTTTGTCTCTCGAACTCAAGAACGACGAAGAGTGTTAGGAGATGTAAAATAATTAAATATATTTCATAAAAAATTTGAATACAAAAAGCTGTAGAAGTTGAAAATAGTCGCATTATCTCTTTATTTTAAAAACAGCATCTAGTAGAAATTTTTTCAAAGATCGCTTTTCTTGGCTAAAATGACTTCCGACGCCTCTGTATCTATCTAATTGTATAGGTCCTTATTGTGTGTGTAGATATAGACAAACCATGTAAATTAATTGTTATACATATGTACAATTTGCGCAGTGTGTGTTTTGTGCGTAATTGGTACAATATAATTAACATTTTCATCAAAGTCCACTAAAGGTTGAAAGCTTGCGTGTGTCTACGTGACAAGCACATTCTAATTACGCTGGATTTTAAAATTTTCACGTGCAATCTGCTCGCTTTTATCTGCCGACAGTACCGGCTACGGAAACTTCATTATCCCTCGCGTAGGATTTTCGCCAACTACAAACTTGACTAATGAGCTGGTTCAGTATGGTGCGAATCTCATGGGAATTTCCTCCCTTTTTTGCCGTTGTTCTACTTTTAATATTGAACCGTAATCTAATGTAAAATTTTTCCTTTCAGCGTTTCAATATTTCAATAAAGCATGTAATGAACACAAATTACCAGTACTGAAGATCAAATAATATAATTAGTTATTTTTGTTAATTGTGGCGTAGACACCTAAATTTATTTAGCGGGCCTCGCCTGCTCTTGCTACGGTATTGAGTAACAGAGCCGTACTCATCTTTTGACAGGCCCAATGCGAAATTACATTCTGAGGCCTCTTCAGGGAACTCTCTGACAAAGTAAATAAAAATTATTTGGCTGATAAAAGAACATTGTACATATATTGAAAAATTAAATTATATATTACTGATTATAGAACAAATAGAAATTCGCAAAAATTAGGGTATTTCATTCCTAGCGAACATTTTTAGTGTCACTGGTTTAATAGTACATTTAATTATTTATAATTATGTTACTAATGAAATAAAAGTATAAACACTGCCTACAAATAATTATTTATTAATTAGTTATTATGTAGGTACCTGGTGTAATGCCTTATTTTAATTTTTATTTGAGTACCTAGTGTGATTTCGTATACGGTATTGAAAGGGTAAGTTGTGGGAGAAATTTGAGAAAAATGTATAGCAACAGTGAATTAGTGGATATGCTGTTAGTGTATGGAGAAGCGGCGCAAAATTCCGAATTAAACCAGTGACACTAAAAATGTATATGTTAGTAATTTGTAATATGTTTCTTTTTATTATATTGGTAATTTGTAATATGAAGTGAAAAATCCAGTTTTCCAGCATATAAAATTTTTCTTGAGCATGTTGGTACGCTAGTCCCCAATATACGTCTCATGCTCCTGTGTAAGCACGGCTCTGCTGTCTAACTATTATGCTTCAGTTGATATCTTTGAATTAATTTCATTGAGTATACTGTGTAAATTCGTAATTATACTATCGTTGCCACACCGAATTCTGATTGATTAAACATTAAACTTTATGATATTCTAGTAAACAAAATGTTATTCTTACAAGACGACCGTAACTATCAATTTGACCCAGGGTAGAAAGTTAAACTAAATACGAGTATGAATAACATAAAATCAATATTTTAAGGACGCTGTTGCCTAGTTATATTTCTATAAAAAGTAAAATAAATAAAATACTAAACGTAGGTAAAATTAATGCAAGAGTTATTTTGCTCAGTAATGAAGTCCGACACAATTTTTAAATTTGTTTTTGAAACATTATCTAAATTGAAAACAATATACAGTTTTAGAAAGTTTTAATTGTAAGTCATTCAGCCGTATGATTTTTAAATTTTTTGTGACGTCAGGTTTAAAATAATGTGAATCTCAAACAGTAGAGCTCACATATAATTGTAGATGTATAAATGAAGTTTAAATAACTTTCGTGGCAAATAATTAAACATATGCATGGGTATCAGTTATTTCAGAGAGAAAAGTAAATAAACTGTAAGATTACCCTTGTCAATGGTATGATTTTCACTGATATGATTTCCTAATCTACACCATTCAGTTTGACTTTTCCTTCACTGATTTGTGTATCCCCCAAACCAAAGTTTAGAACTAGGTAGAATTTTACAACCATTTTATCTAAGTAACATAATCATTAATTAAGAAATAATACTATATTAAATATGTAATAAAAATATTGTTATCAATTCTGTATAAAACGATATAAAAATATCAATAACATCAAAATTAACTGTCAGTTAGACGAAAACAGAAGACATGCATAGTAGAATCGAGTAGTTGCGCGAGCGAGACATGGCATTAAAAACTCAAATATTTGACAAACTAATAACATTTTTGACAATTTTATTGTTTCTGGTACAAAGTTTTTGGGTTTTAATATAAATGACTAATTTACTGGTTTGTGCTTCTAATAGAGGACCTCATTACTAATGTTTGTAATATATCGTCTGAAAATATATGCAACAAAATAAACAATAATTTCCTAGTTTCAATTTACAATTTCGTACCTGAAGTCGTTATTAGATTTTAATAATAATAACGAAAAAGCAAATGTAAAAATTTACAATATTACATTTGTTCTAGCAGCAATCCACAAGTTTACAATCAGAAGCATGTGCATTAATAAAAAATACGACTAGCTAATATGAAATAGAAGGAAAAACAAACTAATACAAGCAACAGCAATACTAAAGGTTATGGAGGCTGAAAGTATACCTTTGTCTCAAGTTTGATATATCAACGCCATCTCTTGGTAGTTGAATACGAGTAGTTCCCTGTTCAGATATAAGAGTCAAATTATACAAATACAATTTTCAAATGTGTTAAAATAATAATATACAATGCAATAGTAAGAAAATAGAACCACTTAGATTATTAACTTGAAGAGTATAAATTGACAGC
The DNA here is from genome assembly GCA_947425015.1 of Pterostichus niger. Taxonomy (NCBI): domain Eukaryota; kingdom Metazoa; phylum Arthropoda; class Insecta; order Coleoptera; family Carabidae; genus Pterostichus; species Pterostichus niger. Next base: position 7,682,121 of record OX380335.1, on the reverse strand, counting down.
GACTGAATAGCGGCAACTACGTTCTCCAGTGGTGTTAAGCGCATCAAATTAATTAGTCTGTGCTCTCGACATTTTATGTATCTAATTAACCCGGTGACCCCAGTACCTCATCCAGCGTAGACTTTAGTGTAATTCGCACACTACCTACACAGCCTCTCATTTTACCCTCGTTACTATTACATCACTGTCGTAATTTTGTACTACCTAATGAATATATTCACCAGCGTATTTTTAACAAGAAAATGTAATTGTATTATTGAAACTGGAGATTTGTATTTTTTTCTGGTACATTTATAATTACATTAAAAATCTCATTCTGCAGATATTATTTCAACTTCAATTTCCAGAAACCATAATTATTCCCAGAAGATTTTAATTGAAAAACAGAGGAATATAAGAAGCCCTGTAATAAAACGTAGAAATGTTGATTATTTAATATATTTTTTCCAACATTACTTGTGAAAATAACATTTTCCTAACTTAGGTAATTTACTTGTGATAGTAACCGTCTCCCTCAATAGTGATAAAAGTAAACATCTTTACCTGAAACTGACAGGAAAATAAACATTTGTCTGGCCTTTAAGACTCAGGAAAGCTTTGCTTTGCATGTCTAGTAAGGAAAATAACATATTGCCTGCCTAGGCAGGCAGGTTATGAAAGAAACGTGAGTGTCTAGTTACTTAGCAACATTAAATACTGACTGAATATGTACGTCAAATATTTATTTTAATTCAAATTAATTTAAAATATGTATTATTTGTTCATAAGTTTGAGGTAAAATAGTATACGTAACACGTCAGTAAAGCGTCGTACAGGATTCGTAAGCTGTTTCAAGCCTCACTTTCGCTCGGCATGAAACTATCTACTCATCCTGTAATTGAACGCTTTCCTGTCTTTTATGTAAATAACTATTCCTCCCTAGTGAGGAAAATGGTTACTATCAAAACTAAATTGAGTGAGGGAAATGTCATTTGACATGGTGGCCTAGGAAACATGTTGTGCATTTGCAAATACAATTTCTTTGGTGTATATAAAATAATTGTAAAATTTCTTGTATCGCAAACGTATTTTTTTGCTTAAAATAAATAGGGAAGCAGGAAATTGCAAAAAACTGATTTCCCATGTTAAATCCCTATGACCGGCTGAGCGATTTTTATGGGATATTACTCCTGTTGCTCCCTCTCCAATAATATCATTAGTGGCCATGATTTTCCGGCTGATAATCACACTTCACACGTAAAAATATATCACGTACAGAGATCTGCTACGGCAAGTGTGTCACACCCAGTAATGAGTAAAAGGTGTGATGATATATTTATTTATTTTTAATGTTATATTATTCATATTTTATCTAATTCAAAATAGTTTTTTTTATTATATTTCTACTTTACTTTGAGTAGAAAGAACAATTTTGTAAAATATAATGGAAAGTATAAACAAAATAAATTTTAAATATTAAAATATTCTTAGAAAAGAGTTGCATACTATGAGTACTGGTATCATTTTATAATTTTCTACTTGGATAGAGGTTATGATGCAAGTAACAGTTCCAGAAAATTGTTTTCATTTTTGCTCGTAACTTTTGATTACATGATACTTTTCTTGTTTATTTTGCTGTGGATAAACTTTCAAATTATAAGGAAATGTGGCTTGCATATAAGATAGACCAACCCAGGAAACGTTATCCTGTATCGACTATTCTTTCTGTTAGAAGCTACACTGCTCTTATACTGCCTTCAGATGAGCTTTAAAAGTATTTTTATTTCGATTAACTGAAGTTGCATTTTGATATTGTTACATGACCTTATAAAGAATTTACAAAATATTGTAACACTGTTAAGAATCTAGTATGTATTCAATATTATATGATTTAAGATTTGCAGATAATGAAAAGTCTTGTCAAAAAGCATTCAATTTAATATAAGAATAGTTAAATCACGATGAACTATAGTGTCGGTGGGGGTACATATAAGATATATAAATAATTAATTAAGTTGAACTTGACTTTGAGATTAAATATTATTGTTATTGTGAACTAAACTTAGTTGTACATAAAATTAAACTTCAACCCAAATTTAATACTTTTTAAACATTAACCTTTTCTTTTAATCCACGTATTTAAATAGCAGAAAGTTTAAATATTATTTATGCTACTATGTACAACAAGAACATAATCCCATTTTCAGTACAGGATCCGGACTTTCCAAATCGCAGTGTGGTAGTTTATTGAGTGGAATTTTACCCCGGGATCTTCGAATTCGAATAATACCACCGTGCTGCCGGATAACTATTTTATTATTATTATTATTTAGAAGAGAAAAATAAAAGATTTATTTTTGAAATTTGAATTTGTTGTAGCCATTTTGTGAATATTCATTTTAAGCAATTGATATGTTCTGAACGTACAATCAGTACAAACAAACAAGATTTAGAATTTAATAAAATTTGTTACCAAGATTTTATGTATAAGGAATACATGAATTAAATGAACTGTTTAAAACTGCATTTCTAAGTGAACACTACAAAAAAATGCATGTTAATGATTTCAATATAAAGTTTTTCCGTTTTTTTTTTGTGATTGAAACTACTATATTACTTATTAAAATACCAGCTGAGTTATTTGAATCAAGTTGACTTGAATTATGTAACTTGAAGAATATAAAGCAGTATTTGAAAGTTATCAAATATTTTCTAATATTATAAATATATAAGTATAGCTTTAAATAGAAAAATAGCAGCAATCAAATTTAATATATGTATGTTATGATTTCAATGTATTTTTGTTATTTAATGTGCAACTTAGCTTGCACTCGAATTGATTTTGTACAGAAAGGGGTTTTTCTAATCGATCGTGTCAGATTGTAGTTTTTATTTTAAGAAAGCAAAAACAAAAATAGACTTCAATGTATTTTATGGTCTTATTGCGTGCCATACTTCTATTTTTCCGTATTCTTTTATGAAAAATATTTCTAATTAATTTCAGTGAGAGGTTTGACTTCAATATATACATCCTCTGGAAATATTAATGTCATTCCGTATTAAATAGAATCAAATATTTCAAATTATTACCTTTAATTATAAGAGAGAAATTGAAAAGTTTCTGAGCAAATATTTAGGATACTGCTTTTCAATCTTTTCATAGTTAGATTTAGATTATTGAACAAGTTATAATATCTAAGTCTGGTACAAAATATTCGTATATATATATATATATACTTGTCAAATGTTCCTAAATTATTTTAGAGGAATGCTTCAAGATACGTAGAATATTTAAATAATATATTCTAATTTATAACATTTATAAAAAAAAACGGAATGACATTTGTAGGGGGTAGGTGGTTCAGTGGTATCAAGTGAATTTGAGGAATCGGGTTCTATTCCTACAGCCGACAAATAATTTTCACAACAATTATATTATCCCTGTGGGTCGTCCTCCACTAATATTTTGGGGGTCCGTGATTTGACGGCGTGTAACCACATTTCACGAGCAAAAATTTAATGGATAAAAGGAGTGATGATATATTTTGTTTTATTTATGTTTGTGCAATTATAAACGACATATTTGTTTTTACATTGTAAATAAGAATCGCATCGGTCTATGGATTAATTTCCGCGGCCGACAAACATTAAAATTACCCCTGTGCCTCCCCCACTACTAACATCTGTAGAAGCCGTGATTTGACGACTGATAAACGCACTTTAAACACAAAATATATTACATTCCGAGATCTACTACGATATCGATAGTTTATTAGTTCCAATGGCAAAGCGATTGTCAGAATTTGTTGAAATATAAACCGGAAGCCTTGAACAACGAATCTTTTATATTTTTGCATTTACAAAATATATAAATAAAAAAAATATATATCATGACGCCTTTTACCCATTACTGGATGTGGCACTCTGTCGAAGCAGATCTCGGTAAGTGATATATTTCCACACGTGAAATGCGGTTACCAGCCGTCAAATCACGGCCCCCAAAGATGTTAGTGGAGGGGGAGCCACAGGAGTAGATTTAAATTGGTGAAAATTGTTTGTCGGATGTGCATTTACAATGATTATAAAAATAAATAAACCAGTAAAAATAGTAATAATATTGTTGGTGTATCATAATCACCGAGGTAGATTCAAAATTTTAAATAAAAACATTAAACTGTGTGAACTAATGCGGGACGACGTTCGTACTAATTCTCTAGTTTTACTAGTAGGTACTAGTATCTTACATATCTTTGGTAGGTTCCGTACTTAGTTGGTAAATGTTAACAATTGCCAACTGCCATAGAACTTGTTAAGAGTTAAATAATTCACCGTAACTAATGGAATTTAATTTCTGCCAACTTACACATTAGTTGACACTTGCTTTATCTGAAATGACTTAATAATCATTTACTATTTGCTTTATCTTGATTGGGAAAATTAACACCTGACTAAACTTTGCTATGTAACATTACCTTCTACTTCAATGATGATATCTCATTATCCGGCAGATCACAGCGAAATAAACTTATGTTCTATGTATGCCCAACTTAACAATATGTATCATGTTACTGTGTGTATGTATCTTTCGTAATAATTGGCGGCATTGTCACTGCTTCTATTATGAGACGAGTTATTATGGTTATAATAAGTTTCAGTCTAAACAATTAACTTATATTTATATATACAGGGTGGTGACTCGAAGAGTGTACTATAGCGTGTTCGCTATTTTTGAAATGTTTAATTATTGGCTTCCCTAATTATTTTTCATTAAAAAGTAAATAGTTTATTGTAGACGAAATATTTTCGCATTTTTTGACATTAATATTTATGATTTTATTTTATTTCATCTGGAGCTGGAAAATGACGAAAATGCTTATTGGAAATTTTCTTAAAATTATTATTGCCATGAAATAACAAAACAAATTAAGAGTTTATTTGATTTAATACTTGAAAAAGTTGCTAATTATAATAATTCAGATTAAAACAATAATTTTTAATTGGTTCATTTGTTTTGTGTCATGTCACTAATGTCAAAATGACCAATAACCGTCATTTTTCCGGTTCCAGGTAGAGTTAAATTATAAGTATTAATGCCAAAAAATGCTAAAATTTAAACTATTGAACTTTTTAATAATTAGGGAAGCCAATAAATGAACATTTCAAAAACGGCATTGAAAACGCTATAGTGCGTCCTTTGATTCGCCATCATGTATAACCAAAAGAGTGCAAGGATAAAAAGATTCATCATGAAATTTTAGACAGGTTTAGAGGCTAAAAGGTTTCAACCGATTTAAAAAAAAGTTGAATATGATTGGGGAAGCTTCCTTTTTAATCTTTTAATTTTTATTGCACATGATGTGGGAGAAAAATATTTAAAATAATGAAAACTATGTAAAGATCCTAGATACCAAAGAAAAAGCAAGTGCATTCCAAATGATATTTTCTCACGGCTGTTATTTTTCAATTCGAAATTTTAAATACACATATATTTAATTATAGACAAGTTTCCAGGATTTTGTAAATTAATTTAGGAATTATAGGTAGTAGCGGATCTAAACTTGGTTGATTGCAGTGGTTTAGTATTAGACTTGGAGTAAAAACTATTTATTTTTTGTTGAAGTTTAAATATTTTTCAATTAAAAAGTTTTTGATTTGTTTAGAACAGCTGACAGCCAAATAATGAATTTATGTCGAATTTTAAAAAAAAGTTAAATTTCTCGAATTGGTGCGCGTAAATGTTAACTTTGTTTGACAATTGCGTAAAAGAGTTATTGTTTTGAATTATTTAATTAGAAGTTACATCTGCAGTAGCCAACAGACAAAATTAATATGAAAAAATTAATGAATGCTACTTAATAAGTTTTTCGGACAAGGTGAGTTTGTATGTTTTTTTTGCCAGCGTTGGATTTGGAGACTCGTAAGATATACAAAGTTAGTTAAATGATCAAAGCAGTGCTATTTTAAAAGACGACTTTAATAATATATTTGTTTTTCCAAAATATTAAAACCAGACTAAAGTAAAAATGTGAAATTGGCATTTATTTAATAATTTTTATTCAAATAAAGAAAAATACTTTAAATAAAAAAGGTACATACGTTTCAAGCATATCGAATAGTGTATGTAAATTTTATTTTCTGCAACACATTTTCGAGCTATAACACAAAACTTTTTTATTTTATAGAAAGAAAAAATACCTTATTAAAATGCACAAAAATAGTTAAACAAGTAGCCTATGCATTCAAACATTTAGTATTTTTTTAAATATCATTTTAAAATTATTAACAATTGAATCCAAATAAAATAAATATTGTTTTGAGACAATGTATAAAACTTAAGTTATTAGAAAATATTATTAAATTCATAAATCATAGCGAGCATAGTGTCGTTCAAATCAGATAATAATATGCATTTTAATGAAAATATTTTAAAATATTGGTTCCATTAAAAAAATCCTGAATCCGCTACTGATCATAGGATGGAGGACACATGTTTTGAACATTCTTTTTAGGTCGATCTAAAAAAAATTACAGTTTTGTGAACTGCGTAGTAAAATCAAGTAGCAATGTAAAAACAAAATAAATCCGGTAAATTGAATGATAACATTTCAATGACAGGAGAGTGAGGAACGGAAGAGAGGAATTTTCGATCTACAATTTTTTAGATAAAAATGCTTCGAAATTGATTGTGTTTGATTTCAAATGAAAAGTTAGTTTGAGTTGCTTGCGTGCAGAATCAAGTATTTTTCGATTGTCAATTATATTAGTTTCAAAACCAGTCGTTTCTAGTATCAATTGAAATATCTTGTAAGAGGTCGCGTGCAAAATTGACAATATTTTGATCGTCAATTGTTTTATAGAATGTATTTCAAAACCTATCGTGGTAGGTATCAAATAATATGTCTTTTGAAAGGCTTGCGCAGAAGATTGGAATCTTATATTAGTGTTAAATTGAGAGTTACTTCTAAATCTAACTTACTAGCATTTACATTACGACTTCGATATACCAGAAATAAAAATATAAGTAAGTAGCGGGAAGTTTAAACCGAAAAGACTTACAAGATTTCAATGGACTTCGTCAAAAGTTGATCAAAATTGATGCAAAAATTGGACTTGCGAGGTTTTGTAAATTACCGACGTAACACTTACGGTACACATGTTAAATATCATCTGTACATCTAATTTGCTGGTTGGCCTGAACAAGTCCAGTTGTAAATATAACTTACTTTCAATATAACTCTTACGGCCAGTTGCAACAATGAAGCTGAAATTTTAAACTTGGTTAAAATTAATAAAAGCAAGTCGAAATTACATATCATATGGAATAATTGACATTGCTGTCAAACATTCGATATGCTTTTATTTATTTAAACAATAAACAAATAATTTTGCAAATTAAAAAAAATTCTTACACGAAAGTTAATAATTTATTCTTGAAATAATTGTGAAATGCATTTTTAATGATGATAAATCAAAAACTTTTACTAATTAATGTGATTTGTGACATTGGTGTTCATCCACAATTTGAGAAATATTCGGCTAAAGTATTTTATATGTAGCTTATTCAGGCAGACGTTATTTTTTTTAGTACATATACATACATACATTGTATATCCAATAACAATATAATTAAAATTCTTAAAATTTTAAAAAAATAATACAAATTTTTTTTATACAAAATTTTAATTGCTTATTGTTAAAGTTTGTTATGTAGTTTTTTTCGTATTATCTCGAATGATGCAAATGGTGGTTAAGTCTTTTCATCAGAAATCCGTCGATATATGCAATATTCACTCCAGTAAATACCTTTTTCTAATTCACTGGTTAGAATTTTGTAATACCTGTTCTAAGAATAAAATCAGACTCTGGAACTGGGAGCCTCGGAGCTCGAACGCTATTAACCCCTATGTTATGATATGTAGGTTATGGTTCGTCTGTTTTATGTTTTCTTTGAAAGTTATGTACACGCTACACTATTTAGCATTTAAATTTCCCATCGTCTGAGATCTATAAAGATCTTTCTCCAGTCGACTAATTCTTAATAGAGACGCCAATGTTGAAACATACGTATCTTTAATTGTCGTCGCACACAAATAGTTAATTGTATTGCAGCTATTCTAACACACGCTGCCTAGTCGCTTGTAATCAAGATAAATAGCAGAGTAAGCCTGTTAATCAAACTCGTGAGCTGTCTGTCGAGTCTTTGCTCCGATTCTCGCCCACGAGTACAGGGCTAATTTCACAATATTCTTTATCTTTGAATAAAAATATGAAGTACGAATTAGAATTCGACAGAAACCATAAATTGAAAAATGAAGTTACCGGGTAAAAAATTCAAATTCTTATTTATAAAAAGCATAAATAATAATGTTTTAAGGCTTAGCCACATAACTTATGCCAGGTTATGTCTGTGTTACGTTATAAAGGTGGTATGATAAGTAACGTGGTAATGAAGTTTCTTTTATATGGGTATGAAATGAAATGAATGGACGAAACTTGGATTTACCACATTTACCGAAAACAAAATAGCAGTCTAAATAGTGAACAACACAAAGAGAACTGTTTTCGAAAAAGACAAAAAGCATTCCATTCGTTGGGCAGGTGATGGCGTCAGTTTCTGGGATGCGAAAGAAATTTTTATAATTGACTATCATGAGAAGGACTGGGGAATACTACGCCACCCTTTTGGATAGATTGATGGCTACCATCGCGACAAATAAGTTGTTATTCCATTACGACAACGCACCAGGTTATTCAAACCGTGTCGCTCTACAAAAATTTACCGATCTAGGCTTTTAACTGCTCCCGCATCCAATCTATTCACTCGATTTGGCTTCTTTAGACTTCCATCTGATCACGAAACTGAAAATTTTCCTAGCTGGGCAAAATGTGGATCCAATGAAGAAGTCTTCCAACTGGTCAATAAGTATTTACCTTAAAGAAATTCACCTCAGGAAAGGAATCGAAAACCTGGTGAAACGTATGTGAACTATTTCAAAAGTTTTCAGTGTATTCAACATATTTATATGACACAGACATAATGTTTTCTATGTGGTCAGGCCTTAATATAGAGCATTATGTCTAGCGGGCAAAGGGTTAGATAGGCGGTAATACCTAATACGGTTCTGCAGATGGCGCTAATTTGTAACAAAGAATCATTTTACGCTCTTAATACACAAATAACTATTGTGTATTAAGAGCGTCATTTAATAATGTAACAAAATTTTAAAATAAATTTACCATTTGAAAGAAGTAAGCGAACTTTCAATACTTAAATTATTATACTTTGAAATATGATGTGGGTTTAGGATTTCCAACAAGTTCGGCTCCCTCGCACTGCGGGGTTCAGCACCCTGTTGTTCTGTCACTGATTAGTTGCTGTTCATATCATGTACAAAGTTCCTTGTTTGTTGTTTGTAACACAATATTGTTATATGTTAGAAAATCTGTATCCTCGTTATGTGTGTAAAGTGTTAAAGTCTCAGAAGAGTAATATCTGTAGTTACTAATAGTAACTTACTATCCAAATGTTTCTAAGATTCAATTGCTATATTTAACGCATACTTTAAGGGAGGGCAATAGATAGTAAATTTACACAAAGATCTGAACGTTAGGAACTTGTGTACTGGAATGACTTCTACACAAAACATTCGAAGTAAAGATGGTTACAGACAAGACAAATAGATAGAAGACGATACTCGTACGTATACTGCATTCACTGAAAATAGAGAGTGGAAAAATAACCAGGGTTTTTTGTTAAAACTTAAGATTTTGCAAAAAAAGTTTTAAGTTGAATAAAACATTTTTAAAAAGCAGAAATTATTAATCAAAGTTTGGAAAATTAGATAGATTTTCATATTTAATAAACGGAAAACAGTAAGAAAAATTCTAAATAATAAAAAAAACTTTGACAAGAGCTACAGGGGGTAATTTTAATGTGAAGTAAAGTTTGTCGGTTATGGGAAACAAACTCGTGTTCTAAAATCAACATATCGATACGATGCCACTAACCTATCTACTCCATAATAGACATAATATTAAACAATTAAATTACATTACGTATTTCATATATTTGTTTGTCGACGTATAGATGCACTTTAGTAGCTGCATTGTGAAATAATATACATGCGGTTAAATTTCTCCTTATGATGAATTTGTGAAATTTTGTATTTATTTTACATCTCTGGACGAAAAAAGGCAGGAGGTAAAGGTCTTTAATAACCTATCAATCTATCTCACAAAAATTGTCAAATTCAAATATGAATTAAAATCATTTTTGATTAGTGAATCTTATTATAGTTTTAGACTTATTCAATCTTTGATTGTAGTGAATCGTCTTCTTTTCAGCATACCGTGACTTTTTTAAATTTAAATATATTGTACCATATATATCGTCAAATAAAAAGTATTTAAACATATATATAATCGCAACGAAAATAAAAGGAATTTGAAATTGAATTAATGTGAAAATTTATACCGTGACCTATATAATATTGCAATACGCGGCCGAAGTATTTGTTGAAGGTATAAATAAAAAGAATTGCGAAAGAAGTATTTTCGTTTGTATTTATTGTACTAAAGTTCAAAATATCGCCATAATGGAAACATAATTTTTAATTGCCTTAGCTACCTACGAGTATATATTCTTCGAGTTTTTATATGTTTTCCTTTTTGCCGAGTGTTTTGCATGGATGACCAATGATGAAATAATTAATACATAAATAAATTACCAAGGGAATTCATTATTTTGTATGTATAATATATAGAATATACATATTTACTTCTGTTTTAAATATAAATAATACACAAGGGATACACAACGACAGGTACATGTTGCCTAAACTCGTGTAATGTAATTTGTATTAATAAGTAAACATATAATTTTTCTGAAAAGAAATGAATGGCGTATATATTAAATACAGATTGTGTTTTCAACATTTATATATAAATAAATTCAAAAAACTAACTAAAAAAGTATTATCGATGACCTGTTGAACCAAATGTTAAACATACATTATTATTGTCAAACATTCGATTTAATATTGTTTATTTAAGGCAAAGTAAAATGTAGTATATCAAATGTGAGTGAAATGTCATTATATAGTCGTGAGAATTATCACATTCGCGCTCGGGCATCAATTATCTCACTCGAGTGTAATGATTTATTTCACTCACTTGTAATATAATGTACTATTACAATATTTATAAAGCAAAATGTATACTTTTTCACTAATTTCAATGTACAAAATGGTAATTTTTTAATTGTTTACGTTTTTTACTTATATCGTAGCTATTATTGATATATTTTGACAATTGTGTGCAATTGTTATTTTTATACGATTGTATGAAAAGTGAGCCATTATGTATTCAGTTTCAGTGCGAAAATAAATGTTTTTGATGTATGGTTTATGGTAGAAAAAATAGTGTATGCAACTCATGTCTCTTGAATAAAGTGACACTTTTACTAGTTTTATAAATATCTATTATTATTATATAATTAGATTAAATTAAATTTGTTTCGTAGCACAGGCTGTGCGATAAACAATCACTTTCGCACTGAAAATGAGTATATAATGATAAACTTCTTGCACGATTATATAAAAAATGTTTAGCGTCCTAGAGTCATTGTTTAACTCGACAAGCTTTGTCAAACAAAATTTTACTCCTGCTGCGCTACACAGGAATTTCGTCCGCTAGATACATAAATGACTAGTTACTATTGAAATAGAATTAAAAGAACTAATGACGTAAATTTGAATAACAATGTTAATGATCAGTCTTGTAATATCTAAATATAAAGTTTCTTAGGTATACGTTCCATCAAATATGGAATTTGATTATTAAAAATGTACAAGCAAGCGAGGCGACCCTTAAAAAGTTCTTAACATTTTATTCAAGTAAGAAATAAGTTTAATTAATAATGAAACACTATGGGGTACTGACTGTGCATGAATTAATATAACGTTTAATTATATGTACTAGGACCAAATAGTTACAAAGCTGTCTCATGCAAGCCCTAGTTAATTTCAAGAACCAGTGTTGCCCACAGCAGGGGTTTGTAACTATCTTCCGCTTGCAAAGACTTTTCACCATTATCACGCAATAAGTGTCCGAGAGGATACATTAAGCATCCTACGTTTAAATTAAAGCAAATAAAAACATCGTTAAGGGATGAAAGAATAAATCAATGTTTGCTGTGACCTACAATCTTTTACGTCTAGAATGTCGCTGAGATAAGAAATTTCTCCTTTGCATGAAAGGAATTATGAATGTGGTTGAAGCCAACGTTTGGCGAAGATTATTTGCGGGAATAGCACAAGATTCTTGATTTTAGATTCGTTGTATAATTTTTTCGTTAGAGTGTGTGAAATTCACTTTCAAAACAACCGCTCCTCACACCTCTCTCTTCTTTTCATTTCTTACATTTACTATTTTTACATAGAATATATAACTGCAATTGCGTGGAATTCACTTTAAAAAAGATGCGTAATGAGACACTTCCTTCCTTATCTTCTTAATTAATTTAATTTCTTGTGTGTAATTTTTTTTCACTAACAATTACAACTCGAATGTTGTACGAAACGATATTCTTGATAAATCTGATAAGTAGATATTTTGTGAATATTTCAAGGGTTCATGCTTCCTCATTTAATGGGATATAGTGTTTTGTTATATAGTAGTAATGTATGAAAATAAAATTTTAGGTATGAGACGAGTCCATTCGGTGAAAGATTATAGTGTGGTTGTTTTAGAATGAATGTTTACATAACATAAAAAGTTCACATTGGATGGCGGTGTACTAATTTTTATAAATATTGATAGATATATTTATTAAATGACTCTATATGGCATTTTAAAACACGTTACCAAATTGTACGCCTTGTTTATTTGGAGGAAAGTTAGTATTGTTACTACCATATTTTATTTATATAAATGCTGGAATAACTTTTACTATTTTAATAGTTTTGATGAGAAATGCGACACAAGAAAAGTTTGTTTTTCCCATCTAAAAATTTCCTAGTATATAATTATTAAAATTATTATTTTACAAAAATATTGCTACGTTGATTTCATCATATCTATAGAGTAGAATGTGAGAAAGTTATTAGCTATTTTAATAGATATTTTATTGGTTAATTGTAAATTTCATCTAAAGAAATTAAAGTTTATAGAAGTCATATTTGGAATAACTAAAAAAATCGATCTAAGCTTGTTATGTTTTATGTTTGAAACAATAAATCAATCTTTTAACAGTACCATGCAGTTTTTGAGACTAAAGAAATAAAAAAGTCTCATTGCTTTTCTAAAATATTTTTGTGCTTTTGTTCGATTTGTAGCAATTTATTACGAAAAGAGGTTAAACCGCGTATTTTCGTTAGGTGGTATATGTATATAAAATGTTTAATGATTCAAAGAATTTATATATTTTCCAGTGATGTGTAATTATAAGAAATATATCGAATCCGCGGTGTAACCATTAAAGCAATTAGGGTAAATTAACGTCTTTTATTTCGATATTTATTACCTGAAAGACTTTTTTTTGTAAATTAAGCGGTAAAATGTAATGTACAACTTTCGCAAAAATTAGGGTATTTCATTCCTAGCGAACATTTTTGGTGTCACCGGTTTAATAGTACATTTAATTATTTATAATTATGTTACCAATAAAATAAAAGTATAAACACTACCTACAAATAATAATTTATTAATTAGTTATTATATAGGTACCTGATGTAGGTAATGCCTTATTTTTATTTTTATAATTAAATGTATTAATAAACCAGTGACACTAAAAATGTTCGCTAGGAATGAAATACCCTAAAAATCTTTTTGTTATATGTATAATGAGTATATCAAATTATATATGTCATTAAAGTTTCGTGCAGAGGTATAGAAATATATATATATATATATATATTTGTGCACAGAACGGCATAAAGCTTGCTCAAAAAGTTACAGAATAAGTGTGCTGTATATATTTTGTCTATGGTATAACTATAAAAAAATTTCACTGCCTATATATTCATATAAAACGAATATAACTTTTCATTAGCTCTATTAGTAATAATCCCTTTCAACTTGCGGACAAATTATCGTAATAATTAATTAATTTAATGTGAGGCTTCAGCACTTCTCATAACAATCCCGTGCAGAGTAACAGAGTACAGTACTGAGCGAAAAGCGATCGCTGGATCGATGTGTACGTTCGTAACGAGCCGAGATATACGAGAGGATGATAGGATACGCACGTATCATATTTTAATTATGCAAATCAATTTAGATATAATAATAAGCACATTCAAGAGGATTCCTAGCTGTGTCAGCGAACTCAATATTTCGCTTTTGAAATAAATGCTCGCCAAGTGGAAAAGTTACAAGCTACGAGTACTAATAATTTAGAATCGAAAATAAAATACAAGGATTTTTCTTCTGAAAAAGTAGTGCTTTTAATTTTATAAACGTATTACAGAACAAGGCGTAGGCGCGGTGGCCGAGCGTGTTAAGGCACATCTCTTAGCATACTGTGACGTCACCCGAACCAAGGTTCGTCGGTTCGAATCCGCCTACCGACAATGTGTGATTTGTCGTAAAATATAAAAATACAGTTTTATGTATTTATCACACTCGGGCGCTATAAGCTAGTCACTTATACGCCTTAAATAATCTGACTAAAGAAACCGGCAGTACGGCAGTGTAAAAAAAACTGCGGCCTGGTGTGCCCGGCCCCTATGTTCCGACACGGAATGATGGGACTCATTATATTACAGAACAAGAAAAGGCTTAAAATATGTAAAAATAAGACCCTAAATAGGTAAAGTATTTTCTTCTGTTAAAATGCAGAAATAAGTGTTTAAAATACGCCTGGTATTTAAATCTATTAATACATGTTCCTAACAAAGTTGATAGACAGATTTATTAGGAAGGTTCAAAATTTCAGTATTTCAATGCGAAGTTGCCATGCGAATTGTTATTAACTAATTTTTAAGAATTTACTTGTAATAAATCTTTAACATATGCACATCATCATATATTAACATAGAATACTTCAATAGTTCCATTTGTCATTTATTACCAGTGATAAAATTGGAACATTATATTGTGCTGTGGGGTACTTAAAATCGGTAATTCGGTGTAGGACAAATAGGATTGAATTTTTCTCCTATGAAACTTAACAATTATTATACTTCAAGTACCTACAGTTACAGTTACTAAGGTAGCTAATAATTACTTCAAACATTGAAATACGTAAAACTGTGGTTGGTAGATAAACAAAAGTTCTTAGTTACTTTGTTAGGAGCTTACGAATAATGATTAAAAATACAACGACGTACGGCGAAAGCCGTCACTACCATGCCTGGCACTACCTTTGCGAATTTTTTTCCATACTTTTGATATCTTGTTAGGAATTTCTTCAAGGAATATTTAAATGGTCACCAGATATAATTAATTCCTTAAAATTAAACTTAAAATATTGACTACGTATACCTTATTTTTATGTTGCAAAGAAGCAAAAATATTAAGTAATTAGATTTATTAAAATTTGAACTTATAAGTTATGAAATAACTCAACAGAAAAAAGTTGTCAAACTGAAATTTAAAAAAAGGTATAAAACTTCTGATATAGACGTACGTTGATGAGAAATGAAAATAGTCGCGCAGGGAAATTTAGTTTTTGCGTTTATCGTACGTTGATCAAGAAAAGAACTTTCATAAAGCGTAATATTAATTTTCATATTTATTTTTATAAAGTTAGAAATGAAATTTTTATCAACATGTACACTACGATAAATATTTACTTTATTTCCGTATTACGTGATAGTTCACTTACATGTTTGTATTTTATTCGGATTTGTCCGTGGAGGATCGGAAGTGCTCGGTGGTCAGGATAAACAAAAGAACTTGCGTCCCTTCAGTGAGTGTTTCCATGAGAGCTTATCGCTAGGTGAGTCAATTAGCTAAGGTAAATAAGAAAAGTTTAGACGTGCTGCTCTTGGAATTGTGATGAACATGAGAGAACATTTAGTTTCGCTAGTTGCTTGTTCTAATCTAGTTTATTTTTATAGAAGAAATAGAATGTATTTTTTGCTTGTAAAGTAATCAACTTAATTGAATTAGAATAGTGATGACCCTTGTCTCGAAATTACAGAATTAGTATAATCGTATCCGAGTATCTCGTCTCGTAAAGTCAAAAGAATATACTGCTAAAGATGAGAACTAAATATACGAATATCTATTCTTTTAAAATTAAATCATTAATAAAATAAGTATGTTTAATCTATAAATAAAACAAATAAATAAATATATTATCACGCTTTCAAATCACGGCCCCCATATGTGTTAGTGGAGAGGGAGCCACAGGGGTAGTTGTCATTTGGTGAAAATTGTTTGTGGTTGTAGGGATCGAACCAGAATTCTAACAACAAGAGATAACAGTTTTGAAATAACTTTATCGGGAATACTACATTCTTGCTTTAAAACTTTCAAGAATATGCACAAATTTTCTTTTGACTCATGTATCATTATATCATTTTATATCATTATTTATTTAATATTTTTGTAAGGTCTTTATTGTAGAACAATAGAATTCATATCTGATTTCATACAGTGCAATCAACGAAAAATGAAGCCCGAGAAATATGTGAACTAAACTGTAATTTTATCTGAATGCCTACAAAATATACGAAAAAATATGTAAAATTTTTCCATCAATAATGACTAGGAAAAAAACGCTTTCAGTAGTCCAATAATTAAATAGATAGCCTGTATATTTTATATTATGTTTCTCATCTATTTTATTTCAATTTAACGGTTGAGTTTATAAATTATGTAATATTTGGACAATTTGCCTCAGACACCTTGAGCCTCTTCGACGCACAGATCTACCTTGTAGTTACGCTAATGACTAGACGTTTTTATCACTTATTTCTTATATTTCGAGATACGTAAAGGGATCGCATTTGAATGACCTTTTACTTATGAACACTAGCAACATCATTCTTATGTTGATCACAGTAGGTGAAAAATCCAGCTAAAATGAAGAAGAAAAACGAAATACGTAGCGGCGATTGTGATTATCCTAACCCCAGCCTGATCTTGAGCTGAACGATGTCTTGTATTCGTGGCACGTCATCGCCGGAGCCGAGGCCAACCGGGATAAGCTGCAGGTACACGCTTCCGACAACAGCGACGAGCGACGTTAAAACGGAATTTCCGCTCTACATTACCTTCACATCGCACACTAGATGCCGGATTCTGCCTTTTTGGAGTTGGAGGTCACTACATGGAAATTTTGTTAGTTGAGGTTACAAATTATAATACCTACTATCATATTTATAAGTGCTTTCAATAGAGACGACATTTGATGAGCTTAATACTGTCAAAAATCGGTAAAAACTAATCGCCAGTAACTGGCTAATCGAGACAATCTGATGTATCAAAAATATATCCTCGAATAGCCAAAACAAAGATAATTGTAAACATATATACAAAAACTCAAAAACATGGAATTATTGTCAGACATTATTCTTGCTAGTATTGATTTTGTTAAAGAAATATATGGTGCGAGGAGTAAGTATAAACATTTAAAAAAAAGTTTTCAGAACTCATATTTAAAGATTAAAACAATTGTTTAAATCGTTTTAATAGTTATTTTCATACTGGAGATATTTTAAATTATCAAATGTCTAATTAAAAATAAAATAGGGCCAGTTTTAGCAGGCTTAGCGCTGGGTGAGTTTTTTGCTCCTCCTCCAAAGGGGAAATATCAATTCAATCATATAAAATACAATTAATTACTATAGATATTTATTAAATGAAATAAAACATTATATATATATATATATATATATATATATATATATATATATATATATATATATATATTTAAAATTTAAATAGTTTTCTTGCATTTCTCGAAAAATATGCATCGAATGACAAAATCGACAAAATTAGGTTTGACGTAAACATTAGCGTTATCCAGTGTGTAGCATACGTAGGTTGCGTGATCGGTCTTCGCACATCAAGTGTCCTTGATATCAATGGGGCAATGGACACTGCTTCGTGGCCATTAAGCTCCATCTGTAAGAAATAAAAAAATAAAAATTAGACAAAACATACGTATTTTTAGCGTAGAATCTGAACCTGCAATAAAAATGGGGGTTCCTATTTAAAATTTCAATGTTTCCCCACTACCCCGCCCCTTGGTTAGGGGGTTGGTAATTATTAAGAAAATCAGATGTCCCCCTCCAAACCATTAAAGTTTTATTAGGATATTTTGTCATTTGATGCATATTTCTCGAGATTTTCGAGAATGTAATTTAAATAAAAGTTGCGATGGCCGAGCGTGTTAAGAGGCACATCTCTTAACATACTGTGACGTTACCCGAATCAAGGTATTACATGTATTTTTCACACTCGGGCGATATAAGCTAGTCACTTAAACGCCTTAAATAATGTAGTATTTGACTACGAAAACTGGCAGTAGGACAGTGTAACAACTGCGGCTCGGTGTGTCCGGTAGGCCCAGGCCCGATTTGGGCTGTAGTGCCGTCAGAAGAAGAATTTAAAATGGGACGTGTGTATATCATATTTCATAACTTCGGGTATACTATTGGTTTAATGTATGCAGAAAAATCACAAACCTGCGATGAATTTTTTTTTTAAATGGCTGCAGTTACATCCATACTGATACTTTTCAGAGATCTACCTCTAGAATGGTTGTAATGGCTAGAATGTGTATTCAGTCAGCGGATGGACAGAACAATTTAATTAAGTTTGTGGTTTGATAAGTTTATTTAATAAAACATTACGTCATATTATCATTTGTTCTGCTTGCTCTGTTCAATTTAATATCGTTCATAACTCCTCTAATATTGAGTTTCAGACGTAAGTATATAACAGAATCGGAATCCGCAGAAAAATGGAATCGGTTTGGATTCGAGTTCAGTAATAAAAAACGTTGGTTCAGGCTCGGTTTGGGTTCAGATAATTCTCTTTTTGATCGTTGGGTATCAGTTCGGGTGCAAAAGAAATTATATATCTTCAGAAATTAGAAATTATATACATGTTAAACAAGGAGCGATCTTTTAAATTGTTCAACTACACTAATGTCTCGAATTATTATAGACGAACTACTCCAAAATTGTTCTGTAACCAAATATAGAATATGCATCAATGTCATAAAAATAATAAATAGTATGTTATGCATCAAGGGAGGGAAACAAGCGATTACTCCCGCGTGTGAAGTTGAGGTTTACCAATTTCACACAAGGGATAATCGCGCCCTCCCGTGAAGCATCATATTTTTTATAACAAGTGCACAAAAATTACCGTCTTATCGGGACAAATGTAAAATATCCTAACTTGGGACATGTGTCAAATTTCCTATTTGTTAAAAAGGACAAGTGTCAAATTTTCCAACTGTTAAAACTAGTTCATTGTCCGCTCAGCTAGGTGGCTCGTTTGATGCCGCAAACAGGAAATAATCGTAGTCTCTAGGGAGAGAAAAATTCGCACGAGGGACAGAAACATCCTACCTATGTTTCTGTTCCTATGAAGAAAAGCAGTGTTTCTCTCTCTCAAAAATTGTGCAGGTGTTATGAAAAAAAATTAGATTTTGTTAAAGGTATTTATTTCAATTCAAATCTACGATCTTATGCTAATTGCCTATTACAAAAATATTGAAAAATGTTTGTTTAGCGAAAACGGTTTTTGAACCAGAAAATAGTGGATTCAGTTTCGGTTTGGATTCAAGTCAACAAAATTTAAAACGGTTCGGGTTCAGGTTCATAAAAAACCTGGGTTTGGAACAGTTTCCGTTATTTTTCAGTTAAAATTAGCTAACGAATACACCTTTAAGCGATGGCAATCGAACTAAAGTTACGTTGTTCATATAATTTTTCAACAAAAATAATCAAATATTTAAACAATACGAATGATTAAATTTTATCTCTAAAACCAGTAATTTGTTTCAAAACAATTGTGAATGTAAAATGTAATTATGAAAATAATTAATTTTAAATAAAATTTGATTTATCGGAGGTTTCGTACAGAAATTTATATTTAAAGTTTTAAAAATGTATTTTTAATTGTCTACAATATTTAAATTTTATTTATAATTTACTAACATAAAAATATAACTAATGCATTAATACATTTCAATGCAAAAATTTGTAAACTTTTATTATTTTTAACAGTATGTTATCAATGTTATCATCATAGCATTGAAAACGATAAATTAATTTCTTGCTTTACCAAACTCGACAAGTTCACTCGCTCGGAACCAAGCGCAATTGTGCTGCAGTATAAACCATTTTGAACAAGTCTGTATTTTATTTGGTGCATTTTTCTGTGATCTTCTATCATTTTATAGTTTAGTGTGAATAAGCTAACATGTATTGTGGGTATAGTGCGTGAATTTAAACTTCGTGTGTTGTGAAAAGTAAATCAACGAAGTGCTAATTGATGTGATTGTATAACAGAATCAAAATAGGGAATGAAATATGGTTAAAATCTGAAGAAGGTGATTCCAGTTTGCGGAGAGCTTGAAATTTGTCTTCTAATGGTAATTTTTTAGCTGATTTTAGTATTTTCTTGTCTATTTTTTATTTTATTTAATTAATGGCTGTAAAATTTATTTAATTTGCTATTTTATTAGTTAAATTCTTTATTTTTGTTGCTAAATTTCACTTTTAATCTGGTTGCTGCAAC
Organism: Pterostichus niger; assembly: GCA_947425015.1. Taxonomy (NCBI): domain Eukaryota; kingdom Metazoa; phylum Arthropoda; class Insecta; order Coleoptera; family Carabidae; genus Pterostichus; species Pterostichus niger. The sequence continues at coordinate 7,661,436 of OX380335.1, read as the reverse complement.
ATTTATGTATATATTTAAAATTGAAAGACAATAGTTTTCGGTCAGTAATGCACTGATGAAATTCTAGTATACCTACTGTAAATGTATAGTAGTCTAGATTACTTATCAGCAACTTCAGAAGAACTGCAGATTTATTAAAAGGCCTACAATAATCTTTAAGAATATGAGGAAGTAAGAACAGTTTTAAAAAGGCCTTGGAAAAGACGTATAAGAATTTTAAAGAGTTTTATCATAAAGGAACATTTTAACAAGAATGTATACTTCTTAAAATTATACAGGGATATTTTAAAAATTGAATATGAAATTAAAATTATAAATTATATTATAAATATGTATTTAAGAAGGATCAAATATGAAAATTAATATAATTTATATTCAAATATTTCTAAGAAAAATAATACTTTAGGTATTCTTAGAAATATTTCAATATAATTAATTTTTTTTAAATTCTATATTAAATTTTTAAAATATCTCTACACAATTTTGAACAGCGTAGAAGATCATTAATTATAACGCGATATTAATTAATACAAATGTTAACTAGACAATCCATGTTTAATTTTAAAATGAAATATCCGATATATTATAAATTAAACAAAATTCTTAGAAAATTAAATAAAAATAGTCGAATTACCAAGTGCGGATTATAATATAAAATGATCAAAATTATAAAAAAAAATGGTTAACTGCAAATATGCGAATAATCGACTAACCGGTTAACCGCAACTAGAAAATAATACATTTATAAATACTATTAATACTTTAATACTTTAATAATAAACGAAGGTAAATAAATATATTTAAAATTTTCAACAGACACAGCTAGAACTAGTATATTTGACTGCCATTGAAAAATTACTTGAAACGAACTTTGTACTTACTTTATTTGAAAAATAAATTATTTTCATCTTCAAAGTGAAACAAATTGAATTTTCTCGGTTTTTATTTCTAAAAACTCATTCTTACGAGTATATTTATGTTTCGACGACAACAGAGACAGGGTCGAATCTAGGAGAAAAGTTTACTTCAAAATGCCGCTCCTTTAAGACTAAATTTTCTAACTTATATTTTCTATAGTAACATAATTAGATCTACTAAATCCTAAATACAGGCTGTTTCTATACGTCCGCCCGAAATTTTAATGACATATATAATTTGATATACTGATTATAAAACAAATTAAAATTCGCAAAAATTAGGGTATTTCATTCCTAGCGAACATAGACGTTTCATCTCTGAGATGCACTGCAACCGGGTGTCAGAATCCAAAAGAGAAAAAATTTCAAATTGCAACATAACTTATTAAAAAAATAAATAAATTGAAAAAATAATAATACAGTAATTCACATTTTAATAAAAACAAAATTATTTGGATTAATACTTCGTATATTTAGTTAGAGCATGCAATTTGCATTGAACTATTTGGCAATATATTTTTAGATATTTCACAATACATATTGTAATTTAAAAAAAATGAAATATTTCAGTAGAGATCAAAGCAATATTTTTACGTTTTATATTACATCTTCAAATTAAAATTAATGGTACTAGAATTGTTCTCTACTTTTTTATCTAGTTAACTTGATTAGTATATACAACATTTTTATTCAATACGAAAATATTTCTGTATTACCGAATACATAAAAGTGAAGTTTTTATTTCCTTCTGTTTCGGTACTGCTGTGTTGTATTCTTATTTTATCATTTGCATTTAAATTTTTTATGATAAATATAGCAGATGCAAGTTAGGGATATGTATATATATATATTTGAAAGTTGCAATATTTTATGTAACCAGCGGGAATACAAGAAATTTTATCGATAGAAAACAATTTTAAATTTTTCTAAGATTTCACCTTAATAAGTTGTAAAAATTCATACATATACTAAAAAAATACAGTAAATTACTTTTAAATTTTTGTAGAAGACATAATTTTGTATAAGACTGATATTTAGGTATTTTTAATGCATTGGACAAACTTTTACACTTTTGATTAAATATTTTTATTATTATTCGTTCTATTAATGCAACAACATTTTGTTTTGTACGTAATGTTTCTTTATATAAATATATTTAATAATTCTACAGATAGTAATATTTGAAAACCTATTAAAACGCTATTTCGGCAGCCAATAAAAATTAACCAGTGCCTTGGCCGTACGCCTAGTTCATTATGGTACTCTACTTTGACAGACCAAGTTACGCAACCTCCTTGCCTAGTAACCATGACAATGACCTTAAAAGCTCTAATAGTTGCTCTCTTCCTGTTGGTAAGTACCCTTGAATAAGCTCCGTACTGAAAGGGATAAAAACTAAGCTACTATTTTATAATTAAGATAGATACTTAAAATATTAAATGAAAATTTCTATAATATACCTACTTTACTAACATCTTTGCAGAAAGTTTCTCTGTTACTGACGATGACGATAAATTTCATTCGTTAGAATATTTATATTTATTAGGAAGCTAAAACTTAGGGAAGCTTACAGGTACATACGGTGAAATATGGGGATGTAACCGTGTTGCTTTTGCACATCAATCAAGTAAATGCCTGAAAACATCACGGATGAACTTCTCGGTAAATAGAGATAAATAGTCGGTAATATGAAACTAAATAATGATGTTAGTACGAACTGGGTACATTTCGGAGAAACAATTTCCTTCATTATCTACTGAATTTCCGCGGATGATACAGCGTATAATTATGTGATTATCAATGGTGGCTCGTTGGTAAATTTACAGGAAAGTTAAAACATATAATATAATAAATATAGTTAATAATAATAATATATACAGAGTGTTTCATAAATATTGAATTTTTTTTCCTAAATTGTAAAAATAATTGCACATTACTTTTTTGTGCCACTGGATTGATACTTCGCGTACTGATATTAGTAAAAAAACCAATTTTTTATCAGTTGTAGAAAAAAATTAAACGTCAAGCACTGTTTGTTACCTAATAGACATATGACATAAGTAATCATTGTCTATGGGAAATAATCAACTATAATTGTACAAGAGCTTTTTAATTTCCGGATAAATATACGTTAATCAGGCAACCTTGTTATATACCTAGCAATTTAAGTGATTTTATTTTAAAACAAGGTTTCATTGTCAAACTGAAATTTATCCTAAGAAAATAATATAGTCGAGTGTAATTCGGCGAGATAATTTAGCACCATTAAAATAAAATAATTCAAATGATAATACTTTTTACCGCGTTTCTAAGAAAAAGGTAAATTAATTGCAACAAAATTATGTTCCTATTAATCAACTGCCAATCTGATAAAATTGTTTTGTTGTTCATTTATGGATTACTTTATATTGAAGTGAAATTATTAGTAATAATATAAAAAGAGAATGAGAATAAAGTGAAAATAATTCGACAAATTATGTTGCCTATCACGAAAGCCCACAGGGCTGGAGTGGCTAGTGCCATATGGCAACAAGTTGGAGAAAGAAATTGGAGAATTATTTTCTAATTTATCGAACTCTCGTGTAATATTTCAGTAGATTATTTTATGGCTCACCGATTTTCATCTTTTTCACACACTTACGTGATAATGTATAAAAGAATTCATTGGTTTCAAGAATTATCAAAATGATTTCATTATTTCTAGAAAAGGACAGAAATTAATTACAAGTAATTAAATTACATAATAAATTACATTTTTCTACAACTATAAAAAAATGTCCCTTTTTTCACTAATATCAATACGTGAAGTACGTGATTTTTTCATCATTTACATTACCATGACAACGCGTATATTGCGCATTATTTTGCACACTAGAGCGCAAAATAAGTAGTTTCTGCACTGTTTCCGATCCTAGTGCGCAAAATGAGTATCTTGCGCACGCTCCCAAATTATTTCTTGTCAGGTTTCATTAATTACAACACATCGATAGTATCAAATTCAAATTATTGTTTCCCTTCAATTTTCTTAAATAAATCAATAATTATTGAATTATTCTTTATTTACAGTTCCAGAAAAAATGTTGTTTGTATTTCGTGGGCAAAATTCTTGTTTTCTGGCGGGTTCGAATAACTTTTTTGTCTCAACCTGTGGTCGCGACTAAAAGTAACATTCTCACGCGCAACAAAAAAAACAGTCATTTTGCGCATTTAATACAAAAACAATTATTTATTTCAAAGCCGATAATCAATTTTCAATACATTAAAATTATCCCTTTGGCCCACCCTTCACTAAAATATTTAGGGGCATGATTTGACGGATGTAACTGCACTTCACGGGCATAAATATATCACTTATCGATATCTGCTACAGCAGAGTGCTACATCCAGTGATGGATAAAAGGCGTGATGATATATATTTCTTTTTATTTTGTAATTGTTAATTTAATTACGTTCGATCTGTAATTACAATTTCATAAACAACTACTGTTTTTTCACAATAAACAAAATATTTACATCAAGTTGTGCAGTTAACTACAAAGTAGAGTAATTATGGTTATATTGTGAATTTTTTGCGAACGCTGTTAGCAGTGGCAAACAATGATTTACGTCTGGCGCTGATTGTTCCTTTTGACATTATGATATTGTGTTGTGTTATTGGAAATTGATTCAATCAATGCACTTGTAACTTACACAAATCGAATGCAATAAATACTTGGTTTGCCTGTGACTAATTAACAATTTTTTTAAATTATTGTTAAATAATAATAATGAATATATTAAAAAGAGAATTCCTTTTCATATCCGTAAAAAATAAAATGTAATTATTTTATGTAATTTAAATATATTTTAGTCATGTAATTAATTAAGTTATATATCGTCAATTAATGTAACTGTAAAATTGTAATTTAATTAACATTGAGATAGTAATTCTAAAAAAATGGTTGATTAATTTTTTTTTAATAATTATCCCAATTCTGTGAATTTCGCACACTTGATTAGAAATGAATGAATTTAATTATATAATTATTTAAACTAAATACTTTCTTATATATTTAATACCATTAGTGACTATGATTTTGCCGGAAATTTTTGTCGTCTTGATCACGACTGCTTGTTGCGACGAAAATCTGCACGAGTGTAGATTTTTTTAAAGCAACAAGCAGGAGTGATCTAGGCAAAAATTACCTAAGGAAAATCGTAGTCACATATGGTATTCGGCTTGACAATTCCTCAAAATATTTTATTTACTCCAAAAAAAAAGTTACCTGCAGTATTTTTAAAATAATGTCTGAACTACTATTACCTTGGTGATCAATTTACATTGTTTAATTTTTTTACATAACTAAGCAAATTAAACAAAGTAAAATAAAATTCAACAATATTAATCTATTCAAAATAGTTAACAAACGTTATACCTAAGCAACAATTTTCACTAGTGAAATTGTCGTTGTAATACTACTGTGATTGGTTCAATTAATTAAAATACTGTAATTTGATTGGATGAAAAGTTATGAGTGGAATTGTCAGTGAAAGATATTTCATGCAAGATTGCATTCTAGATTATTTAATTTTTTTTTACCTATATATATCGGACCAACTGCCGAATATATTGTTTTGTAAATGGCCGGCACTGGCAGGACTCGAACCCACGACCTTACGGTTGTGAGTCCGGCTCCAACCCGCGCAGCCAACACGTGGGACAAGATTATTTAATTAACGTTTCAACAATTTACCTGATTGCATAAACAATATTAATTGCGGTTGTAGTGACCACATATTCAGATGATACAGTATTGATTCTGTCAGACACTCAGGGTACTATAATTATATCAGTACACTGGTTATCCGCAAATGTGCTTTTTCTAAATAAAAAAATAAAAAACTATCTGCATTGTAACGTTGATGTTTTTATAAAATATAGCAGAATTTCAACAATTTACAATTTATAAATGAGTTCTGAAAATTTTTTACTATATTAATTTTAATCTGTTTCGTGCACGAATATATTTATTTAATATTTGTAAAAATTACATTTAGTCTTTTATGAATGATGTTTTACTATTCTACACATAGTAAATAAAAAGGAACAGAAATTTATGTAAGATGATACAATGTTTTTTGCTAGCTTATGTGTATTATTAGTTCATGAGTTCTTTTAACGTTTGAGGTTCAAGAAGGTTAAATAACATATTGTGTAATTCCCGCATTTAATATTTTAAAACCGAAGATAAAGTACCCTAGCTTCCGTGTTCTTATTTTCCATCAAATCTTGTTGGCGGAAACGCCGCTGACGGCGTGGGCGACGACTATAACAATTATCTTGAAAGCATCGTAAAGTAGGTAATTTCACTTAGAGTTATGCACATACACTTTACGTTACGTTTTAATTCCGCTGGATTCTAATGATACATTCGATGCACAGATAATAATTTTAAAATGCCAATTTTTATGATCTGTTAATAATATTCTACGTGGATATTTTATTAATACTATTGGACCTATTTCATGTAAAGCCCAATGGAGTATAAAACCAATTATGGAAATATATACGGGATATTCTCTCTCAATCAAAAAGTATTTATTTTTTTAAATTTTAAAATAAGAACGGTGTTCTTGAATTAAACATTTTAAATGTCAGTGGAGAACGAGAGTTCTTTAATAAAAATTATAATGAATTATTTACTCCAGTAACAAATTGAATAATAAATAATTTAATTTAAATCTGTTTTGTTGGTAGTATGTATTGATTATTAAATTGAGTACACAGTGTTGTAGTATATAAAATTAATTAAACATATCTTTTTATTCCAATATTAATAATCTGTATACAGGGTGTTTCTGTACTTATGGATCAAAGTTTATGGGTATATATGACACGTTGTACTAATAACGAAATAAAAATAATTTTTCAAAAATTCGCAAAATTAAGGGTAGTTTACTAAAAGGAAACATGTTGAGTACCACTGGTGCCAATGGCATCGAATAGATATGGTTATCATATATACATAAAAATGATACCACATATGTGTTAAGTTTACGCATTTTAAATTAAATATCTTTATAAATAAAGAAGTAAATAGGAGTGTCTTGTCTTCTGTGGTCATATAAGTACATAATTTTGGATAGTGCGCAAATGAAATTAGTTTTTCCCAAAACTTGGCAATATTTTTAAATAATTGAAATGTTTCGTTTATCTGTACCGATCGTTTGTTTATTTAAAATTCGACAAGCTAAAAATTCGTTTAAGATTTATTTTATCTAAAAATATCTGTGTAAAAACCGGAAATTGCTAAAGGTTATTATATATAATTTGTTTCGATTTTGTAATTATTTTGTTTATAATTAGACAGGTAATCGTAGCTCAGTGCCTAAAACAGAGGTAAATTTGCGTTTAGTAATTAAGAAGTAATAGGTCGTGTGCTTTAATCTCGTTGACTTCTACTTTTATATACGAGTATATATATATATATATATATATATAAAATACGCTTATCTGGGTTGTTCAGATTACTTTAGTAAAATAGTACTATTCTAAAAAAGGTTAATTCTATGTTTAATTGAGCATTATAACAAAACCTAAAATAAATAATATTTTCACCAATCTTATTTCGCTAGACCCTGTAAGAAAATTTTCACACTCATTTTATTAGGGCATAGGGTACACACTAATCTGATCTTCGCATAAATTTAGCAGGTAGGGAGATAACATCATTTCTACGAGTATAAAAAGTAATTTTATTTAAATTTTAACCCTCCTCCGGAATAATACCCTTGATTATAAAAATTCGTTTGAAAATTCATAATATTCAAGTTGGAGGATGCTGTTTATGTTATAACTTAAAATTATTTTGTTGCAGCGTATGTGCAATTTTCATTTACTATATGTATAAAGAAAACTGTTAAATTTGTAAATGGTCACTCGATTCTAAAAACTGATGTATTAAAAATATAACCAAAACAACTTGCTTGCGAAAGAGTTATACGATTTATGTCCGATTTTATAAATTTTCATAATAAATTTATTTAAATTAACAAATTTGAATCAATTTTATTTATTTTATAGCAAATATAACATTACTGTCAAGAGATCGACTGTCATTTTAATGATTTTATTTACGAGTACTTTGGAAATAAATTATTGTTTTCTCTTTGATTTAATATTATTATGAATTTTAGAAACATCAACATTATGATCAGTAGTAATTAATAGTAAAGACTTTGTATAAATTAAATTTTGTAGTATATTTATATCTTTTAAGTACTTCTTTAGGTTGTTTTGGGTATTATTTAATAAAACTCTTTAATTCTGTTATGATACGGTTCATTTTTAGTTCAACTTTACAGTTTCTACATACATCTGATTCAGTTCAGTTCTGCTGAATATATGATTGTGTCTCAGCTTGGTGTGTTCGGTTCTTAGTCTTGTTGTGATAATTTCTTTCCTTTATGTTCCGGTTGATTTCCATTAGCACTTTTGATTTTCCTCTGGTGGTTTTCTGTTTGTAGTTTCCAGTTTTCTTTTTATTTTTACTTTAATTTTTTAACGTCTGCTTTGTACTCGTCTATTTGTATTCGGTGTTCCTTTTCACTGGTATTTATTGTGTCTTTGGCTTCTGTGTCTGTGACTTCGTTTCCTTGAATCCCAGTATATCCTGGTACACAAACAGTATATTCGTGTTTAGGATTTTTAATTTAAATCTTTTTATAAAAGTCTAGATTTCAATGACTTTCACATGTAACCGCTATATTAGGTGCTTTCATACAGTAGTTAAAATTTCTATCACCAGATTATCAATAGTATACCGAACATGTAGCTTTGAATACTGCAAATATTACGCCGTATACATGCAGATGAAAACAGTTTTTATAATGCATACATGACGTAAATTGCTGTATTAAATTTGTTTTTATTGAATTTGAAAGTAATAATAATCCTTGAATTTTATAAATGTATTATGGATGACCTTATTTTTAGTTTTATTCTTATTTTCTTTACTATAAAATACATGACGTTAATTGTTGTATTAAAATGGTTTTTATTGAATTTTGAAAATAATAATAATCCTTCAATTTTTTAAATGTATTATGGATGACAATATTTTCAGTTTTATTCTTATTTGCTTTATTGTAAAATACACGAGGCGTCGCTATAAGTTACAGCGCAACCAATTGGAAGTGAAGTTCTACAAATATATAAAACTTGACTAATAATAAGTAACCTAAGTTGCATTATAAACAGCAAAATATTGACGAATTTAAACAGTGAAATGTATTGACTTTATATAATTTATAAACAAAAAAGTAAGTATTAAATTATATGTTATATCGTTTCTTTCTTTTAGATAATCCATTAGAGGTTATTTCATTTTCCAATCTTCATTCGAGGATTTACTTCCTTTTGATTTATAAGTATAAATTTAAGTGAATATAGTAGTAAATGTTTTCAAATAATACGACAATATGAGGGCGGTTTATTTTTCGCTTGACATACATACATTTTATTATTTGTATGACACATTTAGAGTGCGGCAGATTCAAATAGATGTGACCGAGGCTAGTAAATATTGTCTCAAATTAACTGCACAATATTTACTGTTTCAATGGTTTTTATGGCCTGTTCAATAAAATAGTAATAATTTTTTTTTAACATTTAAATAATTTTGGACGATGGATTTGGAAAAAGTAGTGTATGCAGGCAGTCGGAAACTTTATAATACACTATTGAGATGCACATACATGTTTTGAATTGAATTTATTTATATAAATATTATGTTACTACTAAATTTGTACTCTTTCCTTCCTTCCTTCCTGCTTTTTGTCACTGTCATTCCCTTCCTTACGCGATCCTCCATCAATTTTAAATGAACTTTCCAGTGCAACATAACAACATAATGACATTACGTAACACCCTAACATAGTATCTGTTTATGTATTACCGCATTCTTATTCTTACACGTGGTACGGTGGTAAGCAGTGTGAGTTCGCCCCTCGTAGGCGGCGGGCAGAGCCACATTTCACCCCCTGGTGTGCGAGCTGGCGCATTAATCTGTTGCGGAGACACAAATACATAAAGCAGTGCGGGTATGCTCGCTGAAATACGTTTGTGATCCACGTGGGATAACCTGTTTCCCAGTTTACCCTGTTTCTTCCCGCGACCCAAACCTCTGGCTAAAGTTGTTGCTGCTGTTGCTGCTTTACTGCGAAATGATGATGAAGAGTGAGAGGTTCCCCACTCAAAGTTGGACTGTCTGAAAAACAAATTTATTATTTTCTACTCCTAATGTTTTGTGTTTTAAACACTTGTACACGTACATTAGCGGTGTATCTAAAATCTTGAGTCCCGTATTCCTTCAACTAATATGTTTTGGTCGTTTCACCATATCAACTGATTTACGTCATCATCCTACAAAGAAAATGAAAAACAAAAAATTACCAAATGTTTAAAATGTTTTTGAAAAATATTAATTATTTAAAAGATAGGTCAATAAAATATACGTTCAGTATAGACATTATGGAATAAAACAGTAAATAAAACCTTAATCGATGTGGATATTTTAAATATATTTTTCTTTTTTAAGCTCCTGTTGGTAATACTTATAAATGACAATTTGATTGTATATTTACCTAGGTTTACATTTGTATTTTACATCTATTTAGATTGATGGGATAGGTGTCTCAGTGGTATCGGGCCGGCTTGTGGATTTGAAAACCCGGGTTCGATTCCCACAGACTATAAACAATTTTCACCTCTGTAGCTCTTACGTCATACAGGCGCGGTAGCCGAGCGTGTTAAGGCACAACTCTTAACATACTGTGACGTCACCCGAACCAAGGTTCATCAGTTCTAATCCTCCTGTCGACAATGTGTGATTTGTCGTAAAATATAAAAATACAGTTATATGTATTTATCATACTCGGGCGCTATAAATTAGTCACTTATACGTCTTAAATAATATAGCATTCGATTACGAAAACCGGCAGTACGGCAATTTTAAATAAAACTGCGGCTCGGTGTGTCCGGTAGGCTCAGGTCCGATCTAGGGCTGTAGCGCCACAGATGATGATGAGCTCTTCCGTCACTAACATTTTTGGGGGCCGTGATTTAACGGCTTGTAAACGGACTTCACGTGAATAAATATATCACTTACCGAGATCTGCTAACTGCTACGACAGAGTGTTACACCAAATAATGGGTAAATGGCATGATGATATATTTAATTATTTTATATTTGATTGGGTAACATCTATTGCCGATATATTTACTTTCTATTTGACATCTTTTGATAGTGTTTTTGAACAACTTATTATTTTATTTTGGCTCGCATCATAGGTAACAATCATAACATAAAACGATCCTGTCTCATATAATTTAGCTTAGTTTAGTAATTTCTACTAATGACATACATCGGTCGATATCGTGGAACGACCACACTCGAAAATTATTAATATAAGGCAATAGTATATTATACAACAAATGTGGATATGATGCCAATATTGCACAAGAACGAATTTGTTGGCACGGTTCTGCGAGGGGAGTGTCTCAAACGTTCGCGTGCAGTATAGGCATTCTACTCGAGTTGTATGGTTTACTTTTTCTACGAGCAAATAAAGAAGATTATACTTGAAGTAACTACTTTATTATGACTTACTTAGCAATTACAAATGTGCAGTTATTGAAGAGATTTGGCTGGCATAAAAGTCTGGCACATGCTGATGTGTTTATTTAGATGTTATTATTACTACAATATCCATTTTTCCTCCATTAGCACTGTATACGACTTAAACTGTATAATTGGCTGTATTTTTTAACTACTTGAATTATACTATGAATCAAGCGTTTAAATGCATTAAGTACATATAGTATGTCAAAATTTTGATATATGATATTTGTGTTGCATTGATGTTGTTGCCAACATAAAAATGTAAAATTTATTTACTTTTTCTTAAACATTAAATAATATTTGAGATTTAATAATAGTTAATTACATATTATGTACTTTAAATATTTGGTTTGTAATTGAATTATTTGCATCAATAATTTCTTAACATATCCGCACATGATACGCATAGTATGTAGGTATTCTGTTAATATACTGTAGGTAGTAGAAAAAATATATTAATACTAGCCATTAATGTATAAACGTATGTCCATTCCCTTTTTGTCTTTGATTCATTTTTAGTTCATACTATAAAGTGTCTAACTACAATTGTGTGAAATTAACTTTTAAAAACAAGCGTAGAGCAACACTTCCTTCATTTTTTATCTTCTTAGATTCGTTGTCAGGCGTATGCGTAAGTGAATGATTAATCAAAGAGGTATGTAGGAGCAAATGGATGGATTTGATTGAAGATGTGTTGCATATGAAAGATTCCAAAAGTGAGGAAGTAATGAGCTTGCATTGAGAGACAGTGAATGTGGTTCAGGATGAAAATGTTTCTAGGATGAATCTAAGTGGATATTCAATTAATGTTTCAGGAGTTCGTGCTACCTTATTTGATGGGATATAACCTGATATTATATATGTATGTCTTTAAATATTCAAAATGGGGTAGATGTACCGGACTGTTGACTTGAGAATTCGAGTTTGATTTTCCCAACGGATTTCCACCACATTAAAACAACCTCTGTGATTCTTCCTCCACTTGCACATTACGAGCATAAATATATCACTTACCGAAATCTACGGCAAAGTGTCATATCCAGTCATGGACTATAGGCGTGATGATACATTTATATTTTATTTTTAAAATGAATAAATTTTATTATAAAACATAAAATAAATTGTAATATTCATAATACTTTATTTATTACCTAATTTAAAGTGATATTATATTTAGTAAAACCATAGCGGTCTAGTCTATATGCTGCTACTGTATGTATGTGCCTACCTAATTATGTAACTATATAAAAGTACAACATATCTACCACGAATTTTTATATTGTCCATTGCTGACAGCGAAATATAAAACAAAAAATATGGTTTGCAGCTTATAGTTTTACTGTTTGGAACTGAAAATAAATATTAATTTATATTATACAACTAGATACTATAATGATAAAAAAAATGTTACACAAAATAAATAATTAATTAGTTTTCATACAATTTTAATTTTAAATGAATGAAATGAGTACAATGACAACTATTGTCATATATATATATATATATATATATATATATATATATATATATATATATATATATATATATATATATATATATATATATATATTGAAAAGTAAAGAAGGAATGTTCACCCTATCCGAGATTAAAGAAGCGGTATGCAGCTGTATTTATATTTATTACATTAAATCATAACTGTCAAATTTGTATATTTTTCATGCATTGCACATTGCAAAAGTGTACTTTTATAATCTAGGTTGTAAAAGTAGCACTGTACAGCGTGCCAATTGTGAACACAAGCACACTTTTAATGTTAATCAATAAAAATAAATAATGCTTTAAATAGAAAGTATTTTTAATAAAAATATTACTCAACAACAAACACTTTTTGTTCTTGACTTTCGGGTCAGAGGAATATATTGTTTCTTATTGTTAGAAGTGTTTAATAGAGGATTGAACTTCCGGCTTGGTGAACTGAAGTTTGAGATCCGTTAACTGTATACACGTGCAAACCCTTCTTCAGCATCCCTTCCTGGTTCAATAACCGCGTCTCTCCCCGCAGACACTGCAGGATCTACATGACGCGCATCTACAGTCTCTTGCATCGCCATCGCCCGCCACCCATGCTACCTGTATCGCCTCTGAACTAATCTCCGTCTAACTTTACTGCTTTTTCTACTACAAGTATTCAAACAAAAATTCGATACGGTACTTTATAAACTGTATTATTTTCTCGATGAACAATATTTAAATCATTATTATATACGAGAAATTGTTTTATAATTTATAGGCTCCCGGTGGGTATCATGATTTTGCAATAAAATTCGTATTGAATTAATATTGAAACTCCTGTAATATTTGTATTTAAAATCCATCCCCTGGCCCAACTATCTTCTCTGTTTTAGTTTAATGTTTTTCTTTATTCAAATTATAGGAAAATTGAAAACAAATTCCCTTGTTGATTGGATACAGTTTGAATAATTTTTTTCGTAACACATGCACAAGAAACTCGTTCTTATTTCCTAATTTTAGAGAGAGAAACACTGCTTTTCTCCCCTAGGGTGAGAAACATAATTTTCTCTCCCTAGATAGGATGTTTCTCTCCCTAGATAGGATGTTTCTCTCCCTAGAGAGATGTTTCTCTCCCTAGAGACTACGATTATTAGCTGTTTGCGGCGTTTCCTAGGTAACTAATTACGCAACCCATATTTGACATTTCTCCCGATAAGACAGTAATTTTTGTGCACTTGTTACGAAAAGTATAATATGCTTCACGGGATGGCGCGATTATCCCTTGTTTCCCTCCCTTGATGCATAACATACTATTATTTAAATCATTATAACTATTCGGGTCTTTGGTTGGACCCATTTCAAGACTGTAAAAATTATACAAGTCGTTTAGACAATGTAAAATTGAAAACAAAAATAACTTACCAAAATTTTTGTTTTTAATTTTACATTGTTTAAACTTGAAGATGATTTAAATAAAAAAAATATTCAAGCCGTATCCTATCAACTAGAGAATATACTTTCTTTTTTCCTATATTAATTTTCTGCGTAATAATTCAATTTTATTTTACCTTATTCAAATTATTTTGTACAATTTCTGTAACTATTATTTCGTAGGTTGCAATAACAGCTTCTAACACAAACAACACCATTTTCATTAGTGAATAGAGAACTCGTTGACCACGAGCAGTGTAAACACAAAAAACAGTTTCTTCACGAAGCGGTTGCACGCAAGCATATAATACGAATTATTTTAAGTGTGAACTTGGGTTACACAAATAAAAGCAAAGGGAAAGTTTCACATTAATGTCAATTATGCCATATGACAGTTAACTTCACTTTGCTTTTATTTATTTTAACCAAGTTTACAATTTATTTTTTGGCGGTGTAGTTGGTTATAAGATTATAGATGTCTTGTTGAAAGAATAAAGTTCGTCAGATTGCGTTATTAATCTCTTAACCAACTTTAGAATGATAAAAAACAAAACAAATATTTTTATTTCGCTAATTTTAACAAACTTAATAATTTAATATATATATATATATATATATATATATATATATATATATATATATATATATATACATACACACAGACATAAAATTGGATGCAAATATTAACATTATCTAAAATGAAATTATTTTTTATTTAATTTATAATGTCCGTCATTCCTGCTTTGTATTTTAACATTTTTAATTAACTATAAACATCGTGGAAGAAATGTAATTAAAATTCATGACGTTAGACATGGCGCAATTTCACTGATTCAACAAAACACCTGTAATTAATTATTTAATAATAAAAATACTGTATTTGCTACCTGTAAACTTGGACATATTTACTCATGTTTTTTTGCGCTGCATATCACACATATAGTGGTGACGTCATAAGTAAATTGAGACTCTCGAGTCTCGAGTTGAAATATGACGAGACCAACTCTATTGAGATGAGAGTATTATACTTAATCTCATCTCGCTGTATCACTATGTCTAAAGCAAGGGTTCAATATTGACACGCATTTTTTGTCGTAAAATCAACATTCATGTCTAGAATTAATTGTAATTGTTATTTTCGAATATAAACAAATGGTAATTAATAACAAATTGAATGATTGGAAGTCGTCATACATAATTTGAATAAAATGAACTTTAATCGTATGACACTCGTTTTACACAAAATTTTT